>CM016725.1:23237040-23403467 GCA_005771605.1 Scutellaria baicalensis | reverse complement strand
CGAACATCCATCTCTGATTTACTGGTCCTCCCAATAATGCTTGTTCTGGCAAGTGCACACATAAGTGAAGCACGATGATGAAAAATGCCAATGGAAATATTTTCTCAAGTTTGCACAGTAAGATAACAATTCCGACCTTCATATCCTCAATTTCACTGACATAAAGAGTTTTGGAACATAACTTTTGAAAGAATTGACAAACTCAATCAAAGTGGTCTTTATTTTATTTTCTAAAAATGGGAGGATTGCAACTGGTAGTATTTTTTGAAGTAATACATGACAGTCATGTGTTTTCATCCCTCCAAGTGTGTTAGCGTCTGTTACACGTCGACTGATATATGAGGCGTACCCATCTGGTAAGCGAACTGACTTGATAAAGTTACAAAAGTTTGCACATTCAGTTTTACTCAAAGTGTAATTAGCATAAGGTTTCTCAAATTTTCCATTTCGCTCTCTTAACCACAATTCTTTGCCAATGTTAAGATCTTCCGAGTCTAAACGTGCTTTCGTAGTGTCCTTTGACTTGACAGGATCATTTAACAAGGTTCCAATTATATTATCACACACGTTTTTTTCAATATGCATGACATCAAGATTATGACGCATCAATAGCTTTGACCAATAAGGAAGTTCAAACAAAATACTCTTTTTCGACCAATTCAACTCATCAGCACTGCGTTTACGTTTCATGTCCTCATTATTGGGTGCTTTTCCAGGAGTGCACGTATGTATACCTTCTAATTGTAACAAAATATCATCACCAGAAAATTGACGAGGCGTTCCCCTTCTTTCTGGTTTTCCATCATACTCTGTACTCTTTCTCCAAGAATGTGTACTATTTAAAAAGCATCGGTGACCTACATAACATTGTTTTCCTCGAATTCGCATTGAACGAGTGTCCTCAAGGCATATAGGACATGCTAATTTGCCCATAGTGCTCCACCCAGACAAATAAGCATAAGCAGGGAAGTCACTAATTGTCCATATAACTGCTACATGAAGGGTAAAATGTGATTGAGAATATTCATCATATGCACGAACTCCGTTGCTCCACAAAACATTAAGTTCATCCACAAGTGGCCTTAAAAAGACATCATAGTCTTTACCGGGGGACTTTGGGCCAGGGATCAACAATGTTAAGAAGTAATTGCACTTATGCATAGTACACCAAGGCGGCATGTTATAAGGTATCAAAATAACAGGCCATATGCTATGTGTTGTAGACATATTACTAAACGGATTGAACCCATCTGAAGCCAAACCCATTCGTACATTTCTTGAATAAGAAGCGAAATCAGGGTATATCTCATCAAAGTGCTTCCAAGCCTTCCCATCAGCAGGATGACGCAAGACTCCAGGCTCTTCCTTACGAACTTCTTTATGCCAACACATGTCTTTAGCTGTATGTTTTGAAGTATAAAGTCTCTTTAGACGAGATGTGATAGGGAAGTACCGAAGTCTCTTATGCGGGATCTTGTTGCGAACATATCGACTACTTTTACAAATAGGACATATGATAGCATTTCTATGTTCACCATAGAAGATGGCACAGTCATATTGACATACATCAATAGCATCATAGCCCAAACCTAATTCGTAGAGTAGTTTTCTGGTGTCGTAATAGCTCTCAGGACAATTATTATCTTTTGGTAGAAATTCAGAGAGCAACTTCAACAACATATCAAATGAACTATCACTCCATTTGTTCATCGCCTTTATGTTCATTAGCTTCAGAATGAATGCCAGAGCTGAGTTATCACATCCCTCATATAAAGGATTATGTAAAGCTTCATATAGCTTCTCATATCGAGCATCTTCAATAGGTGATTGTTGAGTTCTATCAGTATCATCTATAGGCCCAATATTGAAACATTGTTCACCAATAGCATCATGAAGTCCTGCTCGTAAGTCGTCAGATTCCTCATTAACAGAATCTTCATTAACCCCAGCTTCTTCATCAAATTCTTCCTCACCATGGAAGATCCATCGTGTGTATGAGTCATCAATTCCAACACTAATCAAATGAGCTCTAATTGTATCAATGCTTTGCAGCCTCGTATTGAGACAGTTGAAGCAAGGGCATAAAGTTAGCCCCATAGAGTTTAAATTCTGCTTGGCAACATTTATAAACTCCTTTATTCCTTCCACATACTCAAGAGATACATGATTCCAATTCTTTACCCACTGATGATCCATAACATATACCTAACTGAACAATCTAATTCAAGAAACATGAATTAAATCTAAACATGTACATGATTTTTATATTTTTTTAATTTTAATATGAACTAAATGCACATCATAAATAGCATTGCATGCTTCTGAAAATATAATTTCCACAATACCATTTTGTATTCTTCTCTCAAAGGAACTAGAAAATACATCAATTTCCAGTTTTATACAATTAGACATAATACTAGAGTATTAAAGAGTGTGTGTATATAATATAATGTAGGCCTTCACAAATAATGTATTAAGTTGATGTATATTATCTTTATCGGATAAGTAAGAATTTGTTCCCCATTTTCAATTTTCCTACTGAAATTTCTATTAAGCCTACGTTTATTTTTGAAAGTCCTACGTGGATCTGCAAAAACAAAAATAACCCAATCAAAGTACACAGTGTTGTCAGCGGTGTCGACAACACCAGCGTAACACACAGTGGAAAAATGGATCGAATTTAAAGTTGCAGAACACAAACGATTTATCCACAAGTATACAAATACTCGTGGAATGCCTTCAGGGCGAAAACTCCTTTATTGATTTGTGTATTTGTACAAAGGAGAAAGAAAGATCTCTAAAAGAGATTCTTTCGAACAAACAACTCAATACGTCCTATGAGATGAATATGAATACTAGGGACGTATACAAATACTCTCAGTTGAACACTCCGAAAAACACCTATACTAAAAGTCACGAGTATGCAAACTCTATGACACACAAGAAAACGGTGTTGCCTTTCAGTGTGAACAACACAACCAATGACACCAGTGTACTGTTGTATTTGTGACTGCTTAAGCTCTCGATTTCTGTGTCTATGGATCTTCAGCAGTCTTCACCTATTTATAGAGCTCGAAGTACACTGTGTAGACTCCACTTTCCATGATCTTGGAGTGCTCCATGTTCTCCATGATCTCACGTACATGATGGACAAAGTGGAGTGGACTTGTTCTTGTTTCTCTTCACTTCCTTGTTTCTTGTAGTGCTTGACTTCTTCTTCATGAACTTGATCTTTAATTCACGTTTAATCTAAAGAATACTATCTCTAAAAAACATGTTATCTCTCTCACATATTGACTTCTTCAATCTCACTTATAAATCTCTTAGAAACCTATCAACAAAAAGAAACAAATAACAACTTCCTAAAACTTAGGAAAGTTTGTTAGTTAGTCATGAGATTAAAAAATACAAATCACGTGAATTTTAATAAGTCAAAACAATATGAGAGAGAATATCAAATCTATTTCAAATCACTAAATCTAATAAAATCTAATGAAATCTAATTTGAATTTAGGATAAACATGAAAAAGGAAAATTAATAAATGTTGGAAAATCCAACACTAACAATTTTCTAATAAATTTACAATCGATTAATAAAATTAAATTATTAAATTTAAATGATACAATGTGATAGGATTTTACACCTTCCAACAATTATATTTGTCCTATTTTCTTAGAATGTAATAGGGATAATAAAGTTCATTCATATCATCAGACTATCAATATAATTAATTTAAAAGGGCAAAATATTTTATGCAACTGGTGCATGGATCTAGGATCCATGCACTCGGGTCGACCCGCTCCACGCGCCCCTGACGCGCTTTTTTACGTGCCCCCACGCGCCTGGTGGGTGCGCTCAAACCCACCAAGATTCGCTTCAGGCAATCATACCCTCATGTTATGTTAAGGTTACACTCATGCTATGTTAGGGTTACCCTCATGTTATGTTAGTGTTACCCTCATGAGGGTCACTCTAACATAACATGAAGGTATGATTAACATTGTTTTTTACCTTCATGTTATGTTAATGTTACTTTCATGTTATATTAGTGTTACCTTCATGTTATATTAGTTCAGTGGTTTTAAACTAAGGGTATGAAATCTGGAGATGGGGTCACATTAACATAACACGAAGGTAACCTTAACATAACACGTAGGTAACACTAACATAACGTGAGGGTAACGACCAAAACACCCGAAAGAAATAAAGAGGCATGGGCTGGGCGGGCCAGCCCAGCCCGCGCGCGGCCCAGTTACACGGATCACAGATCCGTGCAACTGATGCACAGGAGAGTACTAACTCATTTAAAAGATATAATATAAGAACAATCACAAAATATATATTTACTCATCACCAAATTCTGATGAAATAAGTGTTGTAATAGAAATATAATCATTACCTGATTTCTTATGAATATAATTCCCAGATAAAACCTTCACAAAAATCAATCTTCTCCGACCAGCATGAATAATTGAACAAATAAATGCATTTAAGAACCTATAAGAAATAAAAAATTTATTATAAGTATCTGATTATAGGACAAAACAATCACATATTTTTTTCTAAACATAAAGCTAATATCTCTTTTAATTTTTTCATGACAGAAATTAGTTGCAACCTACATTTTCACTAATTTAGTGAAGGACTCAAAATTAATAACCTTTTGATTCCATGAAATTGAACAATTACAAAATATTTTAATTAATATATTCTGCAACACTATTGCACTAATTAACAAATAATCCTAATCACTTTCATATTTTCATTCAATAAAAAGGTTTAAACATAATTTTAATAACTCAATTTTTGAGATGTTGACTTTCATCTTTGTATTGGGTCATGAAGAAAATAAATGACTGAAATCGAACTAGGAGTACCTAACACCGTATGCACAACAACACAAGGTAAACAGACTACACATTGTTTATACTCTAGCTCTAGCCTTTAAATTTGAAATCTTCAAAACTCTAAGCAACAATTGTTTTTAATTAGATATTCTCTCTTCTTTGCAAACTAAAATGCCCTGAAGTTTCTCAAAATAATTATGAATAAGCTGCCAAGCATAATCTTAGTTTTGCAAGCTTTTATTTGGTATATAGTTTTCTCTTTTTCTCTGAAAATGATAGTTTTTATTTTTCAATTACCGAGAATGATATTTTACTTACTTTTTAACCTCTAAATTAATATAAGTCCAACTAAATTGATCATCCTCTAAAATATTCATGTCAAAAAGTTCCATTCTGAAATAAAAATAAAAGGTTTATGGTTTATATAAATCTAAAGACAAATTCAATATAAAAAAATCGTAAATCTATTTATTTGTTTTCTATATATACAAATATTGATTAAATCAAATGAGCACAGAAGATACATTACCTTTATTTGTTTAGAAATCCATCCCAAGAGAAAATGGCGAAAGAAATCTAACAATAAGAATTATTATAATAATGATCTCTAAGTCTTTCTTTTAATCTGCAACAAAAAAGAACAATCAAACATAAAATATACCCACAAATCACAATGTAAATGTTTATTTTATCGCTTTTTTCAATGTATTAAAAATGTATCTGTAAAGAAATAAATTTCAAGAAAATAGTTTCCGCTGCATTTTCCAAAGAATTTGTATTTCATAACAATGTTTTATGGAATAATATTTCACGGTTATTCCTGAATTTATTTATCTTTATTATAATTGAAAGGAGCAATTTTTAAGGTAAGTAGCGCCCAAACAGGATTATAAAACGGGGCGTTACAGGTGCAGAACAGATAAGTTATTGGACAAAAATAGTGTGAAAACTAAGGTGCACGTGCTAGTCACATACGAAGTTAGCTAGATTTGGCAGTTCAGGCTGAATTAATTGGGTCAAATTTTCGAATTTTCATAAGATAAAGGGTAAAATCGTCAACCCGAAAAGATAATGCGTAAACTTGACAAAACCAATAAATTAATGGCTAAAAAGTAATTAACTCTATAATGTATATATAATATTATTGGTTAAAACAAGGAAATTTCTTGGATAGAGATGATTGCAAGCATTTGTGGAATTAATATATATGGAAAAAAGAGAGCAAAGACTTCTTGGTGTTCTACTGAAGCTTAATGTGCGCATTAATTAGTTCCTCCAAATCTCAAAGTGGAGCTTAAAACTATATTATCTTTCATTTCATTAATTCCAACTTAATATCTTCTTCTTTTTCAACTTGCAATTATGATTTGATTCCCACATTTTCATTTCATTATTTCGATCAGAGTGTCTTCACCTTTTATTTGTAGTATATATATATAATAGCATTCAATTCCATGTACTACACTACAACTAGCTTGTCATATATAGCAACACACAGCAAGTTCAGGAAGTGAAGATCATATAATGATTGTACTAATGGATTCCCTCTTTTCTTTTGCTATTCATCTGCTCTTCATCATATTTACACTCACTTCTTCTTCCCAGTCTTTTTCCGATTTGAGCACCGATGAATCTGCATTACTTGCCTTCAAAAACTCCATCACTTCAGATCCTGATGGTGTTTTAAGCAAGAATTGGTCTTCGGCTAATGATAACTCATCCATTCGTTAATGGATTGGTGTCTCTTGTGGCATCAAACACCGTCGGGTCACCGCCTTAAACGTCTCAGGATTCGAGCTCCAAGGAACCATTTCTCCACATCTTGGAAATTTAACATTTCTTCGATCTTTAGACATCAGCTACAACGATTTCTCAGGTTTGATTCCTTCTCAACTGTCAAAATTACGTCGTCTAAAGGAGATCAACGTTGGATTTAACGAGTTGAGTGGAGAAATACCATCATGGCTTGGAGGGTTATCTCAACTTGAACATGTGCGTATGAGTAATAACTCCTTCTGGGGTAGAATCCCTCCTACTCTCTTCAACATCTCATCTTTGATAGAAATAAATGTGAGATTCAATAAGCTAAGAGGAAAGCTTCCAGATGAGATATGTTATAATACTCCAAGACTTAGAGCTCTGTATCTGTCGGGGAATAAACTAGAGGGCGAAATTCCAGCTAATATCGGAAAATGCAGAGATCTTGAGGACCTGCGCTTGCCACTCAACAATTTCAATGGCAACATACCAAATGATATTGGGAGTTTGAGTAAGCTAAGGATTTTATCTCTATGGTCAAACCACTTCACAGGTATCTATGATTTAACTCATGATCAACATTTAATAAAATTGATTCAACATGCATATTTTAAATTGAATTTATGACATGTCTTTGAAGGGAGAATTCCAGCAAATATAGGGAAATGCAGTGAGCTTGAAGAGCTTGTATTAACTGCCAACAAATTCGGTGGAAGCATCCCAACTGAAATTGGAAATTTAAGCAATCTTAGGTTCTTATATCTCTACCAAAATCAATTCACAGGTATACAGAAAAAGTTAATTTTGATCAGACAACACAAGTGAATCATTTCTAGAATTCACACCTTATGCACTTTTTTAATATTTATCTACTTTTCATGAGCGTGTATCATTTTTCACCTTGCTTGCTTGCTAGCTTCTTTATCATTTATCTATTTTTTATCCATATAATTTCACTCATACATTTAATTAAATTCATTATAACATGCATGTCTTTGAAGGGAGAATTCCAGCAAATATAGGGAAATGCAGTGAGCTTGAAGACCTTGACTTATCTGCCAACAATTTGAGCAAACTGAGGGAATTATATCTTGTCCAAAATCAATTAAAAGGTATACCTCAAAATGCAGCACACATCTGATGTGGAATATGCACTTTATGCACTTCTATCATATCTTTTATTTTTTTATGAATGTGTATCACTTCGTCACTCGGTTTGCTTCTTTAATATTCATTGTTTGTTAAATATCTACTTAATATTCAATTCTCTATGTAATTTTCAGGTTCCATTCCAAATTCTTTATTCAATGTATCAAGTTTGAGAGTGTTAAGTCTTCCATATAATCAGCTATCAGGTAGTCTTCCTTCAAACATTGGGCTTTCACTTTTCAATCTTGAAGAGCTTCATTTGGCCCATAATACAATAAGTGGGCCGATTCCAATCTCTATCACCAATGCTTCTAAGCTTAATATGCTGGGCTTGTACAGCAACTCATTCAGTGGATCCATACCCAACTTTGGGAATTTAAGACTTTTGCAAAAACTTGAGATTTGGGATAATAATTTGAGTGGTGGTGTAGAATCACCAACTCAAGAATTGGGATTTCTTTCTTCGTTGACTACTTGCCAACACTTGATCTACTTGGATATATCAGGCAATCCACTAATTAGCGGTGTTCTCCCAACCTCAATTGGTAATTTTTCCACTTCTCTTCGAATATTCGACATAGATGATTGCAACATTCAGGGTGTTATTACTTCAGAGATTGGAAACTTAATCAGTGTGATCGAATTACGTTTAAGCAAAAATCAAATTACAGGCCTCATCCCCACAAGTATAGGACAACTAACACATTTACAAGGACTATACCTCAATGGTAATCGATTGCAAGGTTCCATACCTAATGAAGTTTGTGAGATGAATCATTTGAGCGATTTGGACTTGAGTGAAAACATGCTAATAGGTGAAATTTCTGAATGCATTAGTCAACTTAAATCCCTAAGACACATTTGGTTAAACTCAAACAAGTTGCAATACACCATACCTTCTACCTTTTGGAGTCTTACAGACCTCTTGACAGTAAACTTGTCTTCAAACAATTTGAGTGGACAACTTTCATCTCAAATTACAAATTTCAAGGCAATATATCAAATAGATTTTTCATGTAACCAATTTTCTGGTGATATTCCAACCTTAATTGGCGGTTGTCAATCACTAGAATATCTGAACTTGTCCAATAATCGATTCAGAGGAATTATCCCTCAATCGTTTGAAGGTATCAAAGGCTTGACTCAGTTGGATCTATCAAACAACAATCTTTCTGGAAAGATACCAAAGTCTTTGGAGGATCTCCACAATCTTGCATACTTTAATGTGTCTTGCAACAAATTGGAAGGAGAGATTCCAAATGGGGGCTGTTTTGTTAAATTTACTAATAAATCGTTTGTTAATAACTCTGCTCTATGTGGTGCCACAAGATTTCAAGTACGACGTTGCAGTAATGGAAGATCAAGATGGAAGAGTATTGCTAAAATAATGAAATTAATATGTTGTGCCATCCTTCATTGCAACAATATTTTTTTAGGTAGATTTTTTTTAATAGGTTAGATTTTCTTTTAGGATGGATAATGATCTTGTGATTTTGTGGAAAAATATGTGATATGAATTCTCGATCTTTGAAAAACATGAATTGAGTTGAATGAACTTGATGATATCGTGCTTGATTGAGTTGGGATTTTCTGATTTTGGTGAATATTTTGAGCATGAAATAATTGTGTATTTTGAGGAGTATGAAAACAAGCCGAGTGAGATTTGAGCCTTGACTTGACATTACACCAAGTCTTGTTTTCTTGATTGAGTGAGTATCAATTGTCTCGTATATATCTCTAGAACTTGCTTTGGTATCTCCTTTGAGACCACATGTACGTGTGAATGTTTGAAAGTGATCTAAGGCCATCTTTGATGTTATAAGTCACTTAGCCAAATATTTTCCTACCAAATTCATAATTTTCCCTTGTTAGTCTCTTTTGAGCCTTTAAGCCTTATTCTTTTCACTAGCCAAATAATCGTGTGAATTATCTTTATCTTTTGAGCCTACCTATTTTATATGATTGTGAAGCTTGAATGTGAAGTGATTAGGTGAAAAGTGCTTGAGTTGAGGAGAATGTGAATAGAATTGAAAAAATCGGTGGATGTTGTTGAAGAAGAAAAAAAGTGTGGCTTGAACAAAAAAAAAAAGAGAGGAAAAGTAAGATGAAGAGGTGATTTGGTGGAGAAAATAAATTTTTGCATGAGTTGTGCCTTGTTGATATAATTTTGACACTTAGTCGAGTTGTGCCTTTTCTGGAATTCAATTGAGTAAGTCTTTTGATTTATTTTTCTGGAACTCATGTTGGAGATAGGTGATTGGTTGGAGAAATTTCATGGAAGTGGAAAAAAATTCATGAGTTAAGTAGAAATTCATGGAGTAGCTTCAATCATATATTTTTGTAGTCACTTTTATCCAAATTTTCTTACCTTGTCCAAAGAGCATCATTGCGTCCAAATTAAAGTCCTTTTTGATTCTTAAATTCACATGTACGAAAGTGGTGGAGAAGTGAGACGATTTGCAAGCATATGGTAGATTATACTTGATTGATTGATTTGAGCGTATACACATCCTATTCTATACACTTTTGAGCGTGAGTGATACACTTTTACCTTGTGAGGTTCAATACTCTTTGAAATACATGCTTGTGGATTGTTCGAAGTATTTGCTTAAGTTTGGAAAATTTTGATTTCAATTGAGTGTGTTGAGTTATAGTTCGTGATACTTGATTCATTGTGTTGAGATATGTGGTTGAGTTGAGTTCTTGATATTGCTCGAGGACGAGCAATGGTTTAAGTTTGGGGGAAATTGATAAGTGTCGTTTTTACTATATTTTTACGTATGTTTATGTGTTCATTTGAGCATGTTTATGTACGTTTCTATAGTGATTTAGATACTTTTGATTTATTAGTTGCATTTGATGGTTTTGTGTTTAGTTTTGTGTTTTTAGTGCAAAAATCGCAAGTTTCAGCTCACATGCGCAGTTGTCGAAGAAATGACATATCTCACGATCTAGAAGTCCGAATTGGAAGATCTTAATTATGTTGGAAATCTAAGGAAGAGATCTACAACTTTTATGTTTAACACTTTTCCCAATTCATTCTCGAAGAAAGCAGAATATTAAGGAAAATCGGAAGTTTTGCGTTCGGTTCTTCGTCGTGATAGGGCTCTAGTATTTTGATCATAACTTTATTTAGAAGACTGATATTGAGGTGAAATTTGTGGAATTTGAAAGCTAACTTCAAGACCTACAACTCTCATGAAGACGTCGAAGTCAAATTCGGAACTTTGCTCATATAGGATAGTTAATCGTTGAATTGGATTGGTCAAGTGATATCGTGATGAGAATTAGATGAAAGCATGTTCTAGAACCTGTCTCAATTATATCTGTTTGTCTCCGTATATTTATTTGTTTTTGTTTTAGTATAGTTTATTTGACATCTTTGATATCTGATAGCCTAGATAAAATTAGAGGTTGAATTTGGGTAATCGATTATTTCTAGATAATGGTCTCTGTGGGATCGACCTTGCTTACCGTGTTCTGCAATCTACACCGTACACTTGCGGTAGTAGCCTAAAGAAAAAGGTGAACAAGTTTTTGGCGCCGTTGCCGGGGACTAGAATTTAGGATAATTGATATTTGAATTCTTCAATTGATTTTAATCTAGGATTTTTTTTTTTAGGGATTATCTGATACTCTTTCGTAGATTTTCAGGTTGTGCATCAATATGACAATCAACAACTATCAGTGGTCATCTGAAAGGACTACATATAAAAAAGCAGTTGAATTTCAAAATCAAGATCAATTAGCAACTTTAACTGCACAGATATCAGCTCTCACAAGACAAGTTTTGGCTTCTCGTACTGAACCCGTACGGAATTTCTGGAATCAAAGTTGTGATTTTGCACCGCAGAAGGAGGTTGAAGACATCAATTATGTAGGCGGACAATATTACAACAACTTTCAAAATAGGAGATTTTCTGTCACAAATGGGGTGATCGATGAGCCAAAGAAGCAGCCACTTGAAGATTTAATGAGGGAATTCATAAAAGGTACGGATGAGCGTTTAAAAGAAATGGATGCTCGCACTAAAGAAATGGAGGCTCGCACCAAATCATTGGAAGTGCAAATGGGACAAATAGTCACTATTCTTGAAAATCAACAAGAAGATGAGTCATATTCTAGTACAACCGAGTTATATCCAACTGAAGAAGGTATGATCATGACATTGATGGAAGAGACCAAGAAGGATGAGCCTAGGATGCTAGTTGAGGATGAGAAGGAAACTGAAGACGAGAGAGAAAATATTTTGATGGAGAAAGAAGTGCATATAGAGGAACCAAAAGGGGCTGAGAAGCCAAAATCAATTCCTAACTCTACACTTTCTTTTACTATAATTTATATTATTTCCCCTCAAAAAGTTCACAAGAAAGAGTTTGATAATCAATTTGTTAACATTTTAATTTTTTTTGAGAAAATTGACTTTGAATTTCCTTTTGCAGGTGCGTTAGAAAAATTATTGAATTGTGCAAAATTGTGTGAGTGAATGAAGCCGTCAAATTTCACACTGATTGAAATGCAACCCAATTGGAAGAAAAGGAAGAAAAAAGTTTGTGAGTTTTCCATTGCATTTTTCTTTTGATTTTATTAATTGTCCTCTTTGGAATTGATGACAAATAAGTTTGGGGGGGACGGTTGTGAGATCAAAGAAAAATGACAATGGATTTTTGCATTGCATTTTAGTTGCATTTAGGATTTTATTGCTTTAGCACGTTTATTGCTTTTTAGGTAGATTTTTTTTAATAGGTTAGATTTTCTTTTAGGATGGATAATGATCTTGTGATTTTGTGGAAAAATATGTGATATGAATTCTCGATCTTTGAAAAACATGAATTGAGTTGAATGAACTTGATGATATCGTGCTTGATTGAGTTGGGATTTTCCACTCAACTCCTACACATGCGATCTAGCATTAATTATTAGAAGTTGTAGGTATTTTGATTTGTATCAATGTAAACCTCTATAAATAGAGATGAAGTTAGTAAACAGACTTAAATGAGTGTGAGATGACTTTCCAGTGATCAGTCCTCAAATCAGTTGTATGTATGTAACAGACTTAGCCAAATCCTAGCTTCTGAACTCTGCTAAAAATAACTGTCATAACAGATTTTCCAAGAGGGTAAATTTCAATAGTGACCCTGTAGGATTCAGCCCTTGCCGATTTTGGCCCCACAAGATCAATATGGCCCAGAAAAAACTGAAAACTACCCTCTCTGTTAATTTGAATTGATGGAAAACGTTAATTGAATCGCACTATTGCATCGCACGTGATGTTTCACAGCACGTGATGGTCGATAGTTTTAGTAGAACGATCAATATGGTCGTTAGTTTGCATCCCAAGTGATGTTTCACTGTTAATTTTTGACGGAAAATAACAAAGTGGGCCAACATTTCTAATTCGTGGGCCACTATTGGCCTAGACCCAATCCTATAGGGCCAAAAATGAATTTTACCATTTTCAAAGACATGTTTTTATTAGTGAAAAAGTGTTTTTCCATGCCTGGGACAAATTTGCTGATTTTTAGCTCATCAATTTCGGATATTGATAAACTCAGCATAAATCAATCACACAGGAAAAGTAAATGTGTTTTTTTTATTAATTGAGATTGCAGGAGAAAGTAGAAATTTAATTAACATACTGATTAATGCATAAGTATTGATAAATCATAAATATCTTACTACTTAGTTTAATCTACAATCAGATAATATATATAATAAAAATATTAAAATGAACGAAATGAAATTCTAATTAATTGATTAAAATTTTGTACTGATTTAGATTCATTTTTTCATTTCATTCAACTAATTAGTATGATAATTTGATATGATTTTTTTTAATAATATCCAAATGATACTGTAGTATCATTCTCTAAATTCTGAATTAATCGTGTATTTAAAAATAATTAACGTAAAATGGATTTAGTTATACTTTTCATACATTTGAGATAGATTGATAATTTTAAGTTTTAAACAGACCTCGAAGTGTCTACATTTTATATTTAGTGCAAAAAGTCCTAGGCCCAAAATAGGGTGGCTCCTTATGGCCCAAGAGGCTTTCTATTGCAAAGCCTAAATAGAGATGGAAATTATTCTTCTTGATATGAGGCTAATGGGCCTTAAAGTGGGGCTTTCCAAATTAATTGGTCTGGCCAGCTTTTCTTGGATTCGAATTCATGAGGAACAACGAGAAATAATACAAATTGGAAAATCCACATTAGGGATAAATGCGTGAAACTCCTCGTGTTTTAAAATTTTTGCATCGGACCCTCCTCTATGAAAGAAAATGTACCATTCATCCGTGTGATTTCATAAAATCAACGCGAAACACCCTAAAACTGTAAATGGTCAGATACACGCACCTTGGATGTGACCGCGCTGTCGTGACGCGATAAAATTAAATTAAATCCTTCCTAACCTAACTAACTAGTAGATAGGGTAAGTCGGAGTCGATCCCACGGAGAGTGACAATTCAATTGTGTTTACTTATATCTAAATCCAAAGGAACAAGAAATATGGGGGTTATCAGATTGATTGATAATTAAACTAAAAATTACTAAAGATGTAGAAAACAAACTAAATAGAAATCAGTTGATAAAAAGCATTCCAGTTAACAGTTCAGTTATCCCCCAATATCAATTACGCCTTAATCAATGTTACCCCTCTCTCAGATTATCATAGAATTATCACCCCTAATCTAACAACAAGCTCTGTTAAATCGAATCGTCTCTTATGATTAGTTAAATTAGGATAAGATCACTAATTAACCCTATTTAATTGAACAACCTGGAATAAGCTCTCTAGATTTAATTCATTAAACGCATTAGTTACCAAGACGATAGGGTGAACTAGACTCCAAATACACAAGTTCGATTTGATAATCTAGGATTGTGTTACCCTAGAGATGCACGACCCCTAGTTTACTACCAATGAAAATTAAACCACAACAATTAGGATTCATGATTTAAAGTTCTAGCAATCAACTATCAAATACTTAACCTAGGTGGCCAATCCAAATCAAGCATTAATAATTGAAAACATTCATCACAGATAACACAATCAATTCCAATCAAAACATCGATAGGGAGAAACGAGATTAATTAAAACATAAAACGATAATTGGGTTCAAACATCCCTGCTAACCGGAATTGAGAAACTAGCCGATCGTCATCTCGATCGAATCCACAAAAGTTGTTGTCAAATCCATCAAAGCAAAACTAAAATAAAACAAAGTAAAAGAGGTGTGTAAAATTTCTCTCTCCTATCTCTCCTCTCTGTTCCTGCGTGAATATCCCCCAAGTATGTGACTTGGGGGTTAAGTTGAATGGAAAATGGGCTTTCACAAGCCCATTTACTTCCTTCATAGCATTTGGGCTTCTTTTAGTTTCCGGGCCTTCTCTTTTGATTTTCATTACATTTGGGCCCCGGTCCAATGAACTCCAAAATACTTCCAAAATCCTACAATAATCAAGAAAATAAAATATGAAGTATCTCGAATTCAAAAGCGCATATAGGTAAGAAAACAATGCATTCAATCAAATAAAAGAGAATAAGAATCCAATTAAATCACCAATTAAATGCATATAATTTCTGCCTATCAGGATGCGACTTTGGACTGTTTTGGATAAGGAAAAACTATTTCCAGAGCTCCTTTTGCTATTTCCAAACCAGAATTTTCTAAAGGTTTTCTAATTAATCCAATCCATGTTATTTCTTGATCCAGCGATCGAAAATGGTATCAGAATTTAGGTTTATTAAGAACTCAAATTTATATTTATTATATATATATATATCTGTAATTCACGATTGGTGAGGAGAATTACATGAGAAAATATGGATCTAGACGAATGTCCAAGATGTATACACTACAGGAGATATCGTCAAATTCTGACGATGTATGCTCAAGAGCATCAAAACAATGTGACATATTGGAATGACTAATATGCCGAGAAAGAGCTCGCAGGTGCCGACGAGGAGACCTTGAGGCAGTGCGATAGACAAGCAGCATATTACATGGGTTTCCTTGTGGTAAACCAGATGTTATATTGTGATCTGATGAATCATCAGGAAGCAGCCCATCAAAGCCATGTCTGATGGAGTGCCCGAGTGGAAGGAGATACTTCCATATACCTCTAAGATTTCCGAAGTTCTTAGAGAAATCCAGAAGACGGTGCAGAGTTATGGCAACCGCCATAATCACCTACCGACACAAGTTCATCAGATAAAAAGCCAAATGGAGATGATGATTATAAATCAGAAATAGACTCTTGAAATCATTTATGATATTCAAGAACGAGTCAAGAATCTGGAGAACAGACCAAGTTCATCTGGAGGAAGGAGACGCATAGATTTCGGGACAGTTACCTATTTACACTAAGAAGGGAAACCAACCGAAGTTGTGCGACGCATGACTAATGAAGAAAAGCTTATTGCCATCATCAAAGGAAAATCCATTACAAACAAGTAATGGATTTGGAAAAGATAAATCTAAAGGATCTACATGACCTTGCCGAATCCTTCGCAGGATTAGGTATTGTGGATCTAAAGATGAACGCATGAGATGGATCTGCCTTGGTTACTCGTGATCAACAGCAGAGACCACCAGTTAATCCCAACGTAGCAGAAAGTTCTGGATCACATCATGTGGACGAACCAATGCCACACGTAGGAGATTTCACCACAGGAGGAGATCCTATTGTCACATGAACTTGACCACGTTCCAAAAGGCCAAATCTTTACAATACGCCTTATGGAAAGTCTCAGCTAGACCCGATACATCCATATGGGTTGATGCTAAATCTGGATATCCCAGATTTCAAGAATCGTGAAATCCTTATCGATGATTGGGATTGGCTATGAGGATTGCAGCAGGAACCCTCGATCATATAAAAGAAGGATTCATCTTACTACTCGAGATGAGTCTTGAAGGATCGCATGGGATATGACAGCACCAGAAATGAAAAACAATGTTACGGCTGGTGAGTCATTAAAAGGGATTGTCAATAATATGGCCAAATTATTCAAAATCAAATTTATCGGCATATGATATTTTGAGGGACTAGAGGAAGAAAAGAGAAAAATATATAAACAAGTCATCTATAGCCTCGAACTACATGATATTTGTCATATTACGAATACATCAAGTTATTCACCGAGTACCGATGGAAGTCCAAGGTAGGGTTGTAAAAGAAGCGAATCTTTTTGATTCGATTCGGTATTCGAATTCGAATATAGTGATTCGAATTCGAAAAATACGAATAAGAATCCGAATAAGAATATTTTTTTATATTCGTATATTATCCGAATACGAATAAGAATAGGATGGTATTCGATTCGAGTATTCGTGAATATATTCGAATAATTATATATATATATCAATAATTAGATATTTTACTTTTTTATATTAGTATTTAGTAATGCCTAAATACATATTAGTATTACATAAAACATAACTACATATTATATATATTGTAAAGTAATGTCTAAAAATTACCTAAGTATGTAAAAAATAATACTAATTCCTAAGTATGTAAAACTTGAAATCCCCAAATTCAATACAAATGAATTATGTATTTATGTTTATGTATTTCGAATCTTGAATGTTAATTTGGTTAATGAATTATTGAACTTGAGTTGATGAATTTTATTGTTTATTTAAGTACTATGTAGGCATATTAATGTGGAAAAAAATATATATTTGATTTTTTTTTTGAAAGTTTAAGTTTAAAATTTTCGAATAGGAATATTCGAATATTCTCGAATATATTCGAATATGTTAAACGAATCGAATAAAAATTTCATTTGTTATTCGAATAATAAACGAATACGAATACGAATATTCGAATAGTTAAACGAATACGAATCGAATATCATGGTATTCGATTCGATTCGATTCGTTTACAACCCTAGTCCAAGGTGGAAGACAGAGAGGCTTCACAATTATTCTTTGTGAAAATACCAAGTCCCTGGAGAGAAATGTTAATCAAGGAATACAAGGGTGCAGATGACTTAGATACAGTGGCCAGAAGAATGTCCTTCTTAAAGGCCAAAATATCTGAATGGTGTCATCAAGCAGCAATTTACAAGAACTACAAGAGACTGCGAGGTCCTCAAACAAGTTAGGCATCTCAGGGAAAACCTGGAGAGCCTAGAACGAGGCTTTGGTACTTTATGTATCAATGCAGAAGTCGCTGGACGACTTCAATGAGAACATCAGAGATCCGTCTCTGATCTAATACGAGCATGCCAACAAGCGCAGGTACAATTGCACTTTACGCTGCAGGGGCCTCTTCTCCAGGCTGCATCTCCAACGGTGCAAAAGGGAGAAACAAGAGAACAGGTCTCTAACCCAAAAGTTATGAATTCAAATACCATAACTACGAGTGTTACAGATGATGCATTCCTTGAGGATGCACCAACTGTGACAAATTTTGAAGCTTCGGTGTCACAACCCGAGTCTTAAAGTCAACCCAGCACCTATGGGGTAAAAGAGGGAGAGTTGGATCTTAGGCCACAAACTGGAAAAACTAAGGTTCAAACTGACGAGATTAAAGTTTCACCTATGCAGGTTTACCAAAAGCAATGGGAAAAGCTGATCACAAGGAAGGGTATCAATCCGGAGAGAACAATTGTAAATATCTCTGGAAAATACCCAAGAGTTTGGATGAAATCAGGAAGTCATCCAAACGAAGTACAAGAATGGTATAATTTTGGAGCTTTAGCTTCAACTATACCGTCTCACCAGGATTCCCTGAAATTTCAAGATTACCGAAATGGATTGGGGAAGCGGTGCACGAGACTTGGGCCAATAATCCACATTTGGCCAGAGGAGATATTCTGGAATTGTATTTTTTCAGTGCAGCTCCAGAACCAGCAAAGAAGGGCTTCTGATATGTAGAAAATTGGTGCATTTATTGTGGTTTAATTTGAGATTATATAATCTTTTATGTGATTGAATGCACTGTATTCGTATCTATATATGTTTTTTGTATCAAAATACTTCATATATCATTTTCACTAATATTCAGGAATTTTGGAGTATATTTTGATCAAGAAATATGTTCATGGGCCGAGAAATGAACACAAATCGAATTTGGGGTAGTTTGGGCCCAGAAGCCCATCACACTGGATCACCCAGTGTGTCAGCCTAGTTTGCCAATGTAATCCGTTTGCAGCCTAGCCCAGCAAGATTTTGGGCCAGAATAGGGTTAAGCCAATATCTCCAAAGGACTTAAAAAGATATGTTCACACACATAATTAGGGAGAGATCTTTCTTTTCTTTCTCTCCAAGCCACTCTAGAGAGAGAATTATTTTAATAGATTAGTTTCTTTTCTTATGGATTATTATTCTACTTTCATGGATTCGATTTCAATGATGTTTGGATAATTCTTCAATTCCGGTTAGCAGGGATGTTGGAACCCATATATTTAATTATGTTTTAATTAATCTCGTTTCCCCTTCTCGATATTTGATTGGAATTGATTATGTTATCTGTGTTGAATGATTTCAATTATTGATGCTTGATTTAGATTGATCACCTACGTTAAGTGTTATTGATTGCTAGAATCTTAAATCATGAATCCTAATTGTTGTGGTTTAATTTGCATTAGTAGTAAATTAGAGGTCGTGCATCTCTAGGGTAGCATAATCCTAGATTATCAAATCGAGCATATGTATTTGGAGTCTAGTTCATCCTATCGTCTTGGTGATTAATGCATTTGATGAATTAAATCTAGAGAGTTTATTCTAGGTTGTTCAATTGAATAGAGTTAATTAGTGATCTTATCCTAATTTAACTAATCTTAAGAGACGATTCGGTTTAACAGAGCTTGTTGTTAGACTAGGGATGATAATTTCATGATAATCTGAGAGAGGGTGTAACATTTATTAAGACATAACTGATATTAGGTAATAACTGAACTATTAACTGGAATGTTTTCCATAATTTGATTTCTTGTTTAATTTATTTTCTAGGTTCTTAGTTAATTTTAGTGTTAGTTACAAATCAATCTAAAATCCCCGTCTTTTCTGTTTCTTGAATTGAACATAGGTGGCATAATTAAATCTCCACTTCTCATGGGATCGACTCCGACTTGCCCTATCTACTAGTTAGTTAGGTTAGAAAGGATTTTTTATTTAATTTTATCGTGTCACAACAGCGCGGTCAGCTTCCATGAAGCCTTTCATTTCATCAAACTGAGGAGACCGGATGTAAACGCCTTGAAAAACATCAAGACGACTTCTCCAGAAGAAACTCCTATTTTGGTAGGGGCATTGTCAGAAGATGAAGCTTCTACCCGACGAGCATGGGGACTTTGGGTTTGTCTAAACGAAATGGACAAAGTCAAGTATCCCTTCAAGTTCTTACAGAATTCAACGAATGGATCTTTCCTCTTGAATTCAATGACAGGAACAACCACAGGCTTTGCAGAGGATCTCTTTGAAACAAAAAGAAGAACCCTCTAGGAAAACAAGATTCCGGTGAGCAAAGAAGCATACCGAAAATTCTGTAATATGGCGCATGTAGGCCGATGGACAGACGAGTCTGCCAAGCATGCCCAGATCAGAAGGAACCCGAGTTTGGGAAAGGATTCCAACCCAAACCCGACCGACGAGAACGAGGTGCAGACAAGGACAAAGCGTCTGCCCAAAAGAAAAGTTATCCGCGGGGACCACGAAGGCCAAATTTCTAAGATTCCCCGACAAAGGTAACATGGGCTGAGTCACGCCCCACAAACATCACATGGGATAAAAGTCACGGGAAGAAAAAGAAGATTCCCGACAACAATCACATGGGATGAGTCATGAAGTCATGAAGGAACAAAATTTTCATTTGAAAAGTTCTGTACTATTCAAATTTAGCTTGAATCGAACTTGCAAAGTTGATTTGGGGCTATACTATTTTTAGAATGAAAGCGTTTTGGTGTAAAAAACATACATTTTGTTGTTTCAAAAACTATCAGTCATAAGTTGGAGTCTACCATTCAAAAAACATACATTTAGACTCATAACCGCGGTCTCTATTGTTGGAGTCTACCATAACCACCCTTAAACTCAACCAAAATTTAACTAGATCTTAAGTTTTATACGTCAAAACACTCATCTCCTCAAACCATAGTGGACCCCCAAATCAATTTTACCAAATTTAGTTTGATTCAAGCTGTATTTGAGAGCAAATCATATCACATTATTTAAAAGCTCGGATTTGGAGAGGCACATTCACTGCAAGTGCATTTAGGCCCAAATTATTGGAACTTCGGACCAATTGTCCTAAATTTACTCAAATAAAAAATTTAGTATCCTAATTCCAAAACTCAAACAGCTAGTATAACTGTATGATGAATGTCAAAAAGATGGTGCCAAGATTTACAATTTTCCATTCTCCTAAACATTCACATATGTGGAATTAGCAATCCATATCCATTTAGGTGGATAATTTTCACTTTCTTCCATTTAATTGATACAATAATATCATACTAATATATATATTTCAATCAATAAATGAAATTCAATTTGGCAGGTGAATTGCCAGAAGAGCTTGCTAATCTACCAAACCTTCAGTTTTTTTCAGCAGCCTATAATACATTGTCTGGTTCCATTCCAACTCCCATCTTCAACATGTCTTCTTTGATAGCATTATATCTTCAACAGAACCTCCTCTCTGGTAGCCTTCCCTCGAGTACAGAGCTTTCACTTCCCAATCTCCAAGAGCTTATTCTACATTATAATAGATGATAGAAATGCAAGAAAGTATATTTTGAAGGCTTTGCAAATTTTTAAGTTGTATTGCTGGAATTATGATATTTTTGCCTTACAAAATGTCATACCAAGTTTACATATTTATACTTCTTGGTGATATAGAAATCATGAGATAATAATTAAGAAATACAAAATACAAGACAACTCTTGGACTAGAATTTTGAAAGACACATTGGACTAAGACTTGATTCAATGTTTTGGTTTACTCCAACATTGCCTCCCCTAAACCAAAATTCCTTCGAACTCCCAATGCAGCAACACCTTTTGCAAAAATCTGTCCTCCAAGTGAATTGGATGAGCACTATATCTTCAACAGAACCTCCTCTCTGGTAGCCTTCCCTCGAGTACAGAGCTTTCACTTCCCAATCTCCAAGAGCTTTATCTACATTATAATAGATTCACTTGCCAAATCCCAAGTGTTATCACCAATGCTTCTCAGCTTCGAATCTTGGAACTAAACAGAAACTCCATGGATGGTGTGATACCAAGTTTCAGCAATCTAAGGCTCTTAACAGCCCTTCGATTATGGGAAAATAAACTCACGGGTTTAGACTTCATCACTTCGTTAACTAATTGTCAGTATCTTGAGGTCCTGGAAATAACAGACAACCAACTGAATGGTGTTCTTCCAGCTTCGATTGGGAATATATCTTCTTTGGATACATTTAGGGCTGCCATGGGCAATGTTAGTGGTGGAATTCCTATTGAAATAGGGAACTTGAACAGTTTGCAAACTTTAGATTTGTCTGAAAATAAGCTTACAGGATTGGTCCCAACAACAATAGGACAGTTAAAGCAGCTTAGAAATATGCTTGTTGGTGCCAATCAACTGCAAGGTTATATCCCTTATGATAGTCTTTGCCAAATGAGTAACCTGTTGAGTTTGAACATGAGTTTCAATATGTTTACACGCCCAATACATGAATGTTTGGGTGAAGTTGGATCCTTAAGGCTACTTTCTTTAGCTTCAAACAGGTTGAATTCAAGCATACCTTCAAACATGGGATCTTGTGGACCTCACAATTCTAGACTTGTCTGCAAACAATTTGTCGGGGGAGGTTTCCTCGCAGATTGGAGCTTGGAAAATCAACCAACTAGACTTGTCATCTAATCAGTTTTCAGGTGATGTTCCAAGCTCGATTGGCAATTGTCGATCATTAGAGTACCTGTCCTTGTCGGATAACAAATTTGGAGGGTCTATCCCTGAAACTTTGGGAGACCTAAATGGCTTAACGACATTGAATCTATCTCGTAATAGTCTTTCTGGAATGATACCAAAGTCTTTAGAGAAGCTTAGGGTTCTTGAAGAATTTGATGTGTCTGACAACAAATTGGAAGGAGAGATCCCAAATGAAGGTCATTTGGTAATTTCAATGCTACATCGTTTGTTAATAACTCTGCTCTATGTGGTGCCACAAGATTTCAAGTACGACGTTGCAGTAATGGAAGATCAAGATGGAAGAGTATTTCTAAAATAATGAAATATGTTGTGCCGTCCTTCATTGCAATAATCATTCTGGTGGTTGTCCTAATTATGCTCATAAGAAGACGCAAACAAATAAAACTGGATTCTCCGACTAGTAATCCGCTGGAGAAAATTGAATGGAAAAGAATTTCATACATAGAACTTGAACGAGGAACAAGTTCTTTTAGTGAATCCAACCTACTTGGAAGTGGAAGCTATGGTTCAGTATTCAAAGCAATACTTTCCAACGGGCTGATTACCGTTGCAGTAAAAGTCTTCAATTTACAGTTGGAAGGAGCTACCAAGAGTTTTTGAAAGTCCTACGTGGATCTGCAAAAACAAAAACAAAGTTGTCCCAATCAAAGTACACGGTGTTGTCGGCGGTGTCGACAACACCAGCGTAACACACAGCGGAAAAATAGATCGAATTAAAAGTTGCAGAACACAAACGATATATCCACGAGTATACAAATACTCGTGGAATGCCTTCAGGGCGAAAACTCCTTTATTGAATTTGTGTATGTGTACAAAGGAGAAAGAAAGATCTCTAAAAGAGATTCTTTCAAACAAACGACTCAATACGTCCTATGTGATGTATATGAAACCTAGGGACGTATACAAAACACTCAGTTGAACACTCCGAAGAACACCTATACTAAAAGTCAAGAGTATGCAAACTCTATGACACACAAGAAAAACGATGTTGCCTACGGTGTGAACAACACAACTCTTAACACCAGTGTACTGCCTATACTGGACTGCTTAAGCTCTCGATTCTGTGTATCCTTGATCTTCAGCAGCTTCATCTATTTATAGACCTTGGAGTACACTTGGTGTAGACTCCACTTCCATGATCTCCATCACTCCATGATCTCCATAACTCCATGATCTATCGTGCATGAAGAATAGGAAGTGGACATGTTCTTTGACTTCTTCAACCTTGTTTCATGGACTGCATCTTGACTTGTTCTTCTCTAGACTTTGTTCTCCTCAATCCCACGTTCCTTGATCTCACTCTTAAAATCCCGTAGACTTCTTCAATATATATATCACTTGGATATATCTTTGAATCCTATCAAAAAGAGAACACACAACAACTTCCTAAAACTTAGGAAGATTTGTTAGTCATGTTTGAGATTCAAATTATTCAACACGTGATTTACCAAGTCAAATCTTTTAAGTGAGAGATTCAAATCCTTTTCCAAATCTTATCAAATAAATTATCCAATTTAAAACCTAAATAAAATCTAATTTGATTTTAGGATAATATTGAAAAAGAGAAATTATTATTGTTGGAAAATCCAACATTAACAATCTCCCCCTATTTTTCTTTTTCAGCTCAAAACCTAAATCAAATAGATTTTCTCCCCCTTAATTAAAAACTCCCCCTCAAACCTGCAAAACATCAATCATCAAGAAAAAATAGTGATATACGAATTTAAACAAGCAAACACAATCACTATTAATTAATCAAGAACAAATATGCAAAGATCAATGTTTTAACAAGCTAAACTAAAAATAAACAGAAATTAAGAAATATCCAATACTCCAAATCAAAAGAAAATAACTCCAGCAATCAAACTCCTAACATCTTCAATCTTCATCTTCACCTTCGGCCCCTTCACCATCTCCCCCTTTTTGAGCTGAAATAAGGGCATCTAGATTGTCCCTGATTCGGATCAGTCCATCAATGTGCTCAGAGAGAGATCGGCGCTGAGTAGTCAACTGTGCAAGAAGAGAGGCGCCAGTGTTGTGGCTGGTGTTGCCAACATGAGGGGCAACACCAGGAGCGAGTGGTAGATCACAGACGCGATTCCCTTGAAGAAGGGCCTTGGCAATGGTGAGTGGTGGCTGAGGAGGAACAAGGCTCTCAAGTGTGGACAATGTAAGGCCTTGGAAACGTAGGACAGCTGAGATTAAAGAAGGATAGATCAAATAGGTCGAGGAGGAGGAAAATTTTTCAGCGAACCGACTAAGGTTTTGCAAAATTAACCTCCCAAAATTGAAGGGAACCCTCAACACTATCCTATACAGCAAGTTAGCTTGCTCCTCAGTGACCACAGTAGAATTCGAAGATGGAAGCCAATTGTGTACACAAACTTTGTGTAACACGGCATAAAGAGAAGTAAGAGAAGACGCAGGAAATTTTCTAGACCAAGCCAAAACTTTCCCCCCAGTTATAACCGAGGCAACAACATCTAAACAGGGCAGAGAAGCATCCTCAACCACAACAGGAAGTTCAAAAACAGCATTGACATCTTTAGAGAGAAAGGAATAAGCACAACCCCTAACATATACTACCCCAAATTGAGCATGACCCGGATCAACCAAGTGCTTATGCAAATTACCAAAAAATTCATACACAAGAGTAGGGCAGTAAGAGGGAATATTTGTGACACAATGCAGTAAACTCCTAGATTTGAGGAAGTCAACTAGACCTAATCTAGAGAAAGACTCAACATGCAAGGAACGCTCGGAAAGGAAGGGTTTTTGGCATAAAGAGTTCCATACACTCGAAGAGGGCCGAGTATAAAAGGTAGTGGAGTAAGCTTTTGAAACCTGTATAGGGGAGCCCTGAGGCTGGACAGCAGGGATGGCATCATCGTCCTCGGCAGGGGAGGAAGGAGAATCGGCAGGAGCTTTCCCTTTGGCCGAGGGTGTTGCCCTGGTGTTGGCAACACCTGTCTTGACACCAGATGATTTTAGCTTCAGCATCACCTCAGAGAGGGTATTCTCCAATTCCTCATCGGTCTCGGAGGCAGCAGTGGGGGCAAAATCCTTGTCGGATTCATCATCGAGTTCCATCGAACTCGAAGACTTGGCGGACGCCGGAGCTGGAATCTCCGATTCAGAAACTGCCGGAGCCGGAGTTTCAGATTCAGTTTCAGAGGCGGCCGGAGCAGGGCAAGTAGAGGAGACAGGCCTCTTCCTCTTCTTGACCACGAACTCGGGGGTGACCTTCCCTGAAGCACGCAGACGCTGGGAGCGTCGCTGCCTTTCGTTCAAGGGACGATTGGAGGGTTCGAACTCCTCCACATCGACGGGGTCAGAGGCGACGCCCGATTGGACCTTGGCTGGTTGGGATGAAGGGCCTTCACCCTTAGCACCCTTGGCCTTGGCCTTCGCACTCTTGGCCTTGGCCTTTGAAGCAGTGCGAACGGAGGGAGATGGAGAAGCAGCGGGTGGTGTTGCGCTGGTGTCAGCCACATCGGCTGATGACACCGCAGTAGTGGGTGGAGCAAGCAGCGCAGGATACGACTGCTTGAGCTTCTCCATGAATTCAAGGACGGCAGGGGGAATGGAAGAATCAGCCATTGGAGAGGATTTTGAGAAGAAAAAGAATTAGGGCTTTTGGAATTTGGGGAAGAAGGGGATCGATTTCAGGAGAGAGAATGTGAGAGTAGGAGAGAGAGAGTGCAAAAAGTATGAAGTGGAAGAGACTCACGCCTGATTTTCCAGTATTTAAACAAATATTTGAGCCTTTTCAAATTTTTAGATAAAATCAAGAGATTTTGAATAGATATGAATTGAACATAAAATCTCAACAATTTTGCAAAAAATTAGGAGTCACAAAATTCGAATTTTAAAATTGAAATTGAGTCATCCAAAAATCAAATATATCCACTATATATTATTAGGATTAAATGCAGATACTTAGGGATGCATAGAATTTAAATCCCATAAAAATCGCACACAATGTAACTGACTGGTGTTGTCCCTGATGTTACGTAACACTGCGATGACACCATACAAAATTTTTGGCTCTTGAAAAATTGTTTCTTTTGTGCACACGAAATTAAATTCACACATACCTAATCTCAACCAACCTTTTGAAAAGAGAGCACTGTCGTAGCGAGCGCCATGCTTCTAGTTACTCGGTTGTGAGATCAAGTTCTTTTCGATTTGGTTGTGGTATCTCCTACACCTTTTGACAAGGAAGCATCGTCGCAGCGAACGCCGTGCCCCGAGTTACTCAGTGAGGTCACACAACACATTTTATTAAGTCACTAGGCTGCCTGAAAAGCATCGTCGTAGCGAGCGCCGTGCTCCAAGTGCTTCGTGACTTTTAGCATTTTAATTCGAACAAAAGTGCACTATAGAATATGAGCCTTTACCAAAATAGGTGTCCAAGCAAGAGTTTTCACATAAGGAACACACTGGTCAGATACAAACAAGCATACATATGCCTAGAAAGCCTAAAAAATAAAAAATTATTCTAAGGGTGTTAAGAGTGGTGTGAGCAACATGAACGGTAACACCCGCAAAAACAGCATGCACATTCAAATAATGCACAATCCGAGAGACTTCTTTAAGGAAGAAAATCTCTCTAAATCTAAGGCTTTTGTAAATATATCTGCTATTTGGTTTTCAGTGCATACATAATCAAGTTGGATTAACCCTTTTTCAACTAAATCTCGAATGAAGTGATGCCTAATATCTATGTGTTTAGTTCGAGAATGTTGAACTGGATTTTTGGAAATATTAATTGCACTCGAATTATCACAAAATAGGCTCAAAGATTCATTTTCAAAACCATAATCATCAAGCATTTGTTTCAACCACACAAGTTGAGTACACGCACTCCCGGCGGCCACATATTCGGATTCGGCGGTGGATAAAGAAACACAATTTTGTTTTCTACTATGCCAAGATACTAAGTTATTGCCTAAGTAGAAACAACCACCACTAGTACTCTTCCTATCATCTACATCTCCAGCCCAATCAGAATCACTAAAACCCACCAAGTTAAGATTAGTGTCCTTAGTATACCAAATACCTAAATCTATCGAACCGGAAACATACCTTATGATACGCTTCACTGCTTGAAGATGCGAGATTTTAGGGTCAGCTTGGTAACGTGCACAGACACCAACACTATACATTATATCCGGGCGGCTAGCGGTCAAGTAGAGCAAACTGCCGATCATCGATCTATAAAGGGTGTTGTCAACACCATCGGCAACACTGTCTTTTGACAGCTTTTGGGTCGAACCCATGGGGGTTCTCATAGGCTTAGAATTTTCTAAACCAAAGCGAGATACCAAATTTTTGGCATACTTGCTTTGAGAAATGAAAATTCCTTCCTTTAATTGCTTAACCTGCAAACCTAGAAAGTAAGTTAGCTCTCCAATCATGCTCATTTCGAAGGTAGATGACATAGCATGCACAAAATCATCAAGATCACTTTGACAAGTAGATCCAAATACAATGTCATCAACATAAATTTGAGCTATCATGCAATTACGATCAGTTCTCTTAACAAAGAGAGTACGATCGGCCATGCCTCGAATGAATCCTAACTCAAGTAGGAAAGAGGTCAATCGACCATACCAAGCTCTAGGAGCTTGTTTTAATCCATACAATGCTTTCTTGAGTTTGTAGACATAATGAGGTTGATAAGGATCTTCAAAACCTTTTGGTTGTTATACACTTCCTTATCTAAGAACCCATTCAAAAATGCTCCTTTTACATCCATTTGATAAAGGGTAATTTTCAAATAACAAGCAATTGCAAGAACTAACCTAATCGATTCAATTCGAGCAACGGGTGCGAAGGTCTCATCATAATCGATGCCTTCGACTTGTGTGTACCCTTGTGCTACAAGTCGTGCTTTGTTTCTTACAATGTTCCCCGACTCATCCGATTTATTTTTAAAAATCCATTTAGTTCCAATCACATTAGTATCGGATGGTCTAGGAACAAGAAACCAAACATCATTTCTAGTAAATTGTTCAAGTTCCTCTTGCATTGCTTGTATCCAAAAATTATCTTTTAAAGCTTCAGAGACATTTTTGGGTTCAATTGGAGAGACAAAACAGTAGAATTTTACCTCTGAAAATGTGGTTGACATACACACATGTCTTACCATTTCCTTGTAATTCACGGGGTCTTTTCTACGAGTTCGAACACCATCATTCACTCCCCCTATCACCTGTGTGGTAGGGTGATTTTTTCTGATACGAGCAGGTGGATCTCTTCGAACTTGATCAGGTAGATCATCATCACTTTCATCGGATTCAGGTTCTGCCGATGTTGTCACTGGTGTTGCCGCTGGTGTTGCCTCTGGTGTCACAACACTGGGGGCAACATCAGTATTTCTAGTTTCATGAACTACTGGAATTTCAACAAGATCAGTCACGGCATCTTCATAGGATTTACCTGTAAGATCAGAGAAGTCATCAAACACAATATTAACTGATTCTTGAATAGTCCTAGATCTTAAGTTAAAAACACGATAAGCATGACTATTCAAAGAATATCCAAGAAACACGGCTTTGTCACTTTTTGCATCAAACTTAGCAAGATTATCTCTATCATTCAAAATGTAGCAAAGACACCCAAAAACATGAAAATGTTTAAGATTAGGCTTTTTCCCTTTCAAAATTTCGTAAGGGGTCATTTTGCTACCCGGTCTTAAAAAGACTCGATTACCAATATAGCAAGCCGTGTTCAATGCTTCAGCCCAAAAACGTCGTGAGAGGTTCTTAGAACTAAGCATGACACGAGCCATTTCTTGCAAAGTTCGATTTTTCCTTTCCGCAACTCCGTTTTGTTGAGGAGTTTTAGGAGCCGAAAATTGGTGTTCAATGCCTTTCTTTTCACAAAAATCAGTAAACAATTTGTTTTCAAATTCCTTACCATGGTCAGACCTAATGCTCAAAATTTTAGAAGAAAATGAGGTCTTAATCCTAGTGTACAAAATCTTGAATTGAGAAAACGTATCCGATTTTTCACGTAAAAAGAAAATCCAAGTATATCGGGAAAAATCATCAACAATCACATAGGAATACCTCTTTCCTCCAAGACTTTCAACTTCAACTGGTCCCATTAAATCCATGTGTAAAAGTTGAAAGCAATGAACAGTACCTTGGTGTTGTCCGTGGTGTGATGTGACACTGTGGGGAACACGGGTCTGTTTACCTTTAAGGCAGTCCCCACACACTATCTTACCTTTGTGATTAAGGCTTGGCAGTCCTTGTACAGCCTCAAACTTCATCAACTTTTGGAGAGTTCGAAAATTCACATGGCCTAATTTTTGATGCCACAAAATCGTGTCATCAAACTTAGCCTTGTTACATGTGACATTTTCTCCAACAAGATAGCAATTGTCATGAGATCTTGTACCTGTCATGATACACATGTTAGACTTATCAAAAACTTCACAAGAATCCTTAGTAAATTTTACCTCAAGATTGTCATCACATAATTGACTTATGCTAATTAAATTAGCCATAAGACCATCTACTAAAAATACATTAGACAACCTGGGAAAACCTGGTAGATTAAGAGTTCCTTTGCCAATGATTCTACCCTTAGCACCTCCTCCATAAGTAACGGATCCTTCGGTAATAGGCACAAAATTACACAAGTATTCTTTAGTGCCCGTCATGTGGCGTGAGCAACCACTATCAAAGTACCAAGAACCTGAAATGTTAGACTTAAGAGCAGTAAAAACAACTTGGCAGACTTGTGCAGTTTGTTTAGGAACCCAAACTTTCTGTCCAACAGTGGTGTTGCGGGCGGTGTTGCGTGACACCGGAGGTAACACCAGACCATTTGCTCGATCATTTTTCAATTTTCGACAATATGGTCTTATATGTCCAGGTTGAAAACAGTAATGACAAACATATTTTCTTTTCCTATGACCTGAACCGTTGGATTTTATGGACTCTTTCGATTTTTCTTTCACAAAGTTGATCTTAGCATGTGAATCGACAAAAAGGTTTGGAAAAACATTATCAACAGTTTTACTTGATCCAATACCTGATTTTGTTGAATTACCTGATCCCATGATTTCACTTGCCTTGGTAGAACTCGAATTCCATTTTGCAATTAAGGTTTCCGTCTCTTCAAGCTTGAATTGCACCTTTCCAAGTTCTATGTCCTTCTTGGTGAGAGCGGTTTCCAGCTTTGCAACTGAGTTTTTCAGCACATCATTCTCCTTAGATAAAGCTTCCTTTTCCTTGGATATGGCTTCCTTTTCCTTGGAAACAATTTCGACTAGCTTGCATTGCTTTTTCCATTCCTTAAGCAAGGAGTTATAAAGACCATGAAGTTCTTCAATGGCTTCATCTTTATCTAAGTCATCTCCAGTAAGAGAATCTGTATCATCACAAACAACATTAAGGCATGTTATGTTAGCAAAGTCAAACAGTTCATACCTCTGTGGTGTTGTCTGCGGTGTCATGACACCGGTGTTGGTAACACCAGTAGCGATTTTTGCAAACAGGGCTGTGGAACTTTCAGTTTCAACTTCCTCATCATCCTCATCGTCACTCATGGATACCCAGTGATTTTTCAGACCATACTTCCTCAAGGTGTTGGCACATTCATTCGCATAATGACCCCAACCCGAACAAGCTCGACATTGGATGGTATCGAGATGTTTGGGATCATTCCATCCATGATCTGAAGATGTCTTCTTAGGCTGACGTTTGGACTGAGAGGATAATCCAGTTGGCTTCCATTGAGATCGATCATTGGAACGATTGAATGGTTCCTTCCCTTTCGAACGAGGTTTCTCCTTGTTGAATTTTCTCACCATGGTGTTGAATTTCTTGGTCAACATGGCTACATTCTGCCCCTCGGTGACTTCCTCCAATGGTTCATCATCTTCTCCAGATTCTTCATAGTCTTGAGCTTGCAAGGCTATGGTTTTAGGCTTGTAGCCCGCTTCCATTTGGCTTTGAAGGTTGAGCTCAAAGGTTTGAAGAATACTTTGAAGTGTATCAAAGTCCATTATCGAAAGATTGTGGACCTCCTCAATGGCGGATACCTTGATGTTGAACCTTGGTGGCAGCGTTCGAATGGCCTTAGACACGAGTTGCTTGCGTCCAATTGGTTCTTCAAGCATTTGGGCTTGATTCGAGATGTCCCGGAGACTCTCAAAGTAGGTTCCAATGTCTTCATTCTCCTCCATGCGCATATTCTCGAACTTGGACATGATCAGCCTCAACCGAGCCTCACGAACACACTTTTCACCTTCAAAATGCTTTTGGAGAGTATCCCAAGCATCCTTGGCATGGGCAGCATTTTGGATCAATCGAAACACCTTGTAGTCCACCGTTTCGAAAATAACATTGATGGCCTTTTCATTGAAGTTGGCATTGTGGATCTCATCGATTGTCCACTCGGTTTGAGGTTTGAGGACCATTTCACCATGGACTTCCTTCATAGGAGCATTGTAACCCTCCAAAACGGCAGTCCAAGCACGTGCATCAATGGACTTGATCTTCGATCGAACACGAATCTTCCAATAGGCATAGTTGGAGCCATCCAAAATTGGAAGGCGTCCAAAGTTTGGATTGCAATAGTCCGCGTCCTGCATGGCTAGATCCACCACTTAGTATGTCAAGTGATGGCTTTGATACCACGTGAAAGTCCTACGTGGATCTGCAAAAACAAAAACAAAGTTGTCCCAATCAAAGTACACGGTGTTGTCGGCGGTGTCGACAACACCAGCGTAACACACAGCGGAAAAATAGATCGAATTAAAAGTTGCAGAGCACAAACGATATATCCACGAGTATACAAATACTCGTGGAATGCCTTCAGGGCGAAAACTCCTTTATTGAATTTGTGTATGTGTACAAAGGAGAAAGAAAGATCTCTAAAAGAGATTCTTTCGAACAAACGACTCAATACGTCCTATGTGATGTATATGAAACCTAGGGACGTATACAAAACACTCAGTTGAACACTCCGAAGAACACCTATACTAAAAGTCAAGAGTATGCAAACTCTATGACACACAAGAAAAACGATGTTGCCTACGGTGTGAACAACACAACTCTTAACACCAGTGTACTGCCTATACTAGACTGCTTAAGCTCTCGATTCTGTGTATCCTTGATCTTCAGCAGCTTCATCTATTTATAGACCTTGGAGTACACTTGGTGTAGACTCCACTTCCATGATCTCCATCACTCCATGATCTCCATAACTCCATGATCTATCGTGCATGAAGAATAGGAAGTGGACATGTTCTTTGACTTCTTCAACCTTGTTTCATGGACTGCATCTTGACTTGTTCTTCTCTAGACTTTGTTCTCCTCAATCCCACGTTCCTTGATCTCACTCTTAAAATCCCGTAGACTTCTTCAATATATATATCACTTGGATATATCTTTGAATCCTATCAAAAAGAGAACACACAACAACTTCCTAAAACTTAGGAAGATTTGTTAGTCATGTTTGAGATTCAAATTATTCAACACGTGATTTACCAAGTCAAATCTTTTAAGTGAGAGATTCAAATCCTTTTCCAAATCTTATCAAATAAATTATCCAATTTAAAACCTAAATAAAATCTAATTTGATTTTAGGATAATATTGAAAAAGAGAAATTATTATTGTTGGAAAATCCAACATTAACAGTTTTGATACTGAAAGTTAAATATTGAGCTCTATTCGCCATCGGAACTTAGTCCCAATAATTGGTTGTTGTACGAACGCAGAGTTCAAAGCCTTGATTCTAAAGTACATGCCCAACGGAAGCTTGGAAAAATGGATACACTCTGACGGTTATTGGTTGGATTTGGTGCAAAGATTGAAAATAGCAAAAGACATTGCATTAGCATTGGAATATCTTCATCATGGCCATACATTTCCAGTTGTTCATTGCGATATAAAGCCAAGCAATGTTTTGATTGATGATGTTATGACCGCCCATGTAGCTGATTTTGGCATTTCCAAGCTTTTTGACGAAGGGGAGACTATGATTCAAACTACGACTTTGGCAACTGTAGGTTATGCAGCACCAGGTAACACAAATCTTAGTCTCCCTCTTTATATACTTTAAATTGCCATGCATATATTAATTCTTTGACAATGATAAACATCTCATATATTTTAAATCAGAGTATGGATCAGAAGGAAAAGTATCCATTAATAGCGTTGTGTACAGTTTTGGAATATTGTTGTTGGAGATGTTTACAAGAAAGAAGCCGACAAATGACATGTTTAATGAGGAAATGAGTTTAAAAGATTGGGTGAGTGATTCAATACAAGAAAATGCGATAAGTGAAGTTGTTGCCCCCGGTTTACTAGCAAGTAGTGAAGATCAAAGTTTATCTATGCATGAACAATGTGTCTCCTCCATTTTTGTATTGGCTATGAAATGTTTGAAGTTTTCACCCGAGGAAAGAATGAACATGGTACAAGTGGTGGCTGCTCTCCAAAAGACCGAAGCCAAAGTTACAGTGACGAAGGTCAATAATACACGTAGTAGGTGATGAATGATCTTGCTAGTAACATAAATAACAGAGCATATATTTCCATCAAAGTATTACTCATGACAGCTTTATTGAATTAAGAGAAGCTATAGCTATTTCAAATTGTTTGTTGACACAGGCAAAAGTTAGGAAAAGTCTCTGAGCATATCATTATAAGTAAATGTGGTTCTTGATTAATACCTGATTTGCATTGCAAGTTTTATGTACTATTATTTTATTGCACAAACTTTTTACACCCTTTTTCTTATTTCTTTGGCAACAAAGTAACCTGCTTTTTACTCTTTTTCTTTTCTTTTCGCATGACTTCTTTTAGTACCCCAAACATCAAAAGTGATGAGATTGGAACAACAAAGCATCCGATCTAGAATGAGAGAATCTGAAATGTACTCAATCCGTCACTAAAAACTTCAAAGCCTATTAGAAATATTAAAATGTTGCCAAACAATAGATTTTCATTGCAACTAATTTTATTGTCCCAAAATAATTTTTTTTTTGTAAATGTTTATGTATTGATATAAAAAAAAAGTATGTATTGATATAAAAAAAAGTATGTAACAAATTTAAAAATTAATTCTTCACAAAATTATTTAATGAATGGAAAGATATATGACTTCGATCTAGTCTTTCCACTCACAACAAATAATGCAAAACCACCACGTTCATGATTTTTGCTTTTTTATAAATGAGTTAAAATTTCCAAACATATATTACAGAAATAGTAGAGTCTTAGGAATAATTTCACCTTTGTCATATGGGAAAAATTCATTTTACGTCCACTTAAAACTCTACTATCCATTTTAAGTCCATTTATTCTTAGGGTTTCACATTTAGTCCAATTACAATCAAAATCGACCAATTTTGATCATTTGGCCTCCGGAAATTGATTTTCCGGCTGAGTTCAGCTGACGTGGCTTATCGGAGCACACGTGGCAGCTGATGTGGCTTATTGAAGCACACGTGGCATCTGATGTGGCTATTAGAAATTCAAAATTGGGGGCGATTGAGATGCAATCGCCCCCAATTGACCAAAATTGGTCGATTTTGGTTTTAATTGGACTAAATGTGAAACCCTAAAAATAAATGGACTTAAAATTGACAGTACCGTTTTAAGTGGACGTAAAATGAATTTTTCCCTTTGCCATCTATATCAGTTTTCTGGTTCTTGGAATATTAACTCGGGGAAATTGTAAATTTAGGACGGTAACTTTAGCCCTTCAATCATTTAGGGACATTATCTTCTCTGCCTTTGAAATTAAGACCATATCTTTTAAAGACGGGCAAGTTTAGGACAAATCAGTCAAATCAATGAATTTCGGGTTTATTGGCATGAGAAAGTCACGTGCCTAAACCAGTTGGCCCAAAATTAGAGTAAAAGGAAATTATTATGTAGTCTACATGGCAATGAAAAAATTCCATTAATTTGGTGGGTGAATGCCAAACAAATGATAGAAAGAAAATAGTACCAACTTGATTGGAATATAAGTCTTGTGTTTATGAGTAGAGTTTCATGTAAATACGTTCACACAAATTTCTCTTTAAGTGCTATAATATAGAGTTATTTATTATTTTTACCCATTAACTTTTTAGTTCTCGCAATTTTCCCAATTATCTTTTCGGATTGGCGATTTTATCCATTATCTTTTAAAAAGCCGGAAATTTGACCCAAATTAAGCCTGAATAGCCGAATCGGTCGGGCTTAATTCGCATGTGAGTAAAACGTGACACCCTATTAGGACAGAAAACTCAAAAAGTTAATGGACAAAATTGCAAAAACAAATAAGTTAATGGGTAAAATTGACAGAGCAGATAAGTTATTGAGCAAAAATAGTGTGAAAACTAAGGTGCACATGCTAGTCACATACGAAGTTAGTCAGATTTGGCAGTTCAGGCTGAATTAATTGGGTCAAATTTTAGAATTTTCAGAAGATAAAGGGTAAAATCGTCAGCCCGAAAAGATAATGCGTAAACTTGACAAAACCAATAAATTAATGGCTAAAAAGTAATTAACTCTATAATGTATATATAACATTAGTGGTTAAAACAAGGAAATTTCTTGGGTAGAGATGATTGCAAGCATTTGTGGAATTAATATGGAAAAAGAAGAGCAAAGACTTCTTGGTGTTCCACTGAAGCTTAATGTGCGCTTTAATTAGTTCCTCCAAATCTCAAAGTGGAGCTTAAAACTATATTATCTTTCATTTCATTAATTCTAACTTAATATTTCTTCTTTTTCAACTTGCAATTATGATTTGCTCCCACTTGAAAACTGATCCCCACATTTCCATTTCATTATTTCGATCAGAGTGTCTTCATCTTTTTTATTTGTAGTATATATAATAGCTAGCATTCAATTCCATGTACTACACTACAACTAGCTTGTCATATATAAGTTCATGAAGTGAAGATCATTATAATGATTGTATTAATGGATTCCCTCTTTTCTTTTGCTATTCATCTGCTCTTCATCATATTTACACTCACTTCTTCTTCCCAGTCTTTTTCCGATTTGAGCACCGATGAATCTGCATTACTTGCCTTCAAAAACTCCATCACTTCTGATCCTTACGGTATTTTGACCAGTAATTGGTCCTCTGCTGATCGTAACTTATCCATTTGTTACTGGATTGGTGTCTCTTGTGGCATCAAACACCGTCGGGTCACTGCCTTAACCCTTTCGGGCTTCGAGCTACAAGGAACCATTTCTCCACATCTTGGAAATTTAACATTTCTTCGATCTTTAGACATCAGCTACAACAATTTCTCAGGTTTGATTCCTTCTCAACTGTCAAAATTACGTCGTTTAAAGGAGATCAACGTCGGGTTTAACAAGTTGAGTGGAGAAATACCATCATGGCTTGGAGGGTTATCTCAACTTGAACATGTGCGTATGAGTAATAACTCCTTCTGGGGTAGAATCCCTCCTACTCTCTTCAACATCTCATCTTTGATAGAAATAAATGTGAGAGCCAATAAGCTAAGAGGAAAGCTTCCAGATGAGATATGTTATAATACTCCAAGACTTAGAGCTCTGTATCTGTCGGGGAATAAACTAGAGGGCGAAATTCCAGCTAATATCGGAAAATGCAGAGAGATAGAGGACCTGCGCCTGCCACTCAACAAATTCAGCGGAGAAATACCAAATGAAATTTGGAGTTTGAGTAAGCTTAGGATTTTATCTCTATGGTCAAACCACTTCACAGGTATGTAAGATTTCACTCATCAACATTTAATTAAATTCATTCATAACATGCATATGGATTTTGAATTTATAACATGCATTTGCTTAACACCAATTCTCAAAAGTCAGATATATATAAGGAAATAGATATATGCGAATATGGTTGCATGCTAATTATTTGTTGGTCTCTCATTAAACAGGGCAAATTATATCTTCTGTTTTCCAAAGTTTAAGTATCATCAATCTTCCAGAGCTTGAGGAGTTGTATCTTTATCAGAACAACTTGTCAGGTATTTATATACGCAATGTTTATCTTCCCTGAAAATATATAGTGTATATAATAAGAGAGATTATTAACAGGTAGGATCCCCAGTGATTTTTGCAACAAAATGCCAAACATCAAAATGCTTTATCTTTGGGACAACAAATTAGAGGGGGAAATTCCAGCAAATATAGGGAAATGCAGTGAGCTTGAAGACCTTGAATTATCTGCCAACAATTTGAGTGGAAGCATCCCAACTGAAGTTGGAAGTTTGAGCAAACTGAGGAAATTATATCTCGGCCAAAATCAATTCACAGGTATACACAAAAGGTTAATTTTGATCAGAAATGAATCATCTCTAGAATTCACACCTTATGCACTTTTTTAATATTTATCTACTTTTCATGAGCGTGTATCATTTTTCACCTTGCTAGCTTCTTTAGCATTTATCGATTTTTTATCCATATAATTTCACTCTATCAACATTTAATTAAATTCATGCATCATGGATTTTGAATTTTTAACATGCAATTTGCTTAACACCAATTCTCAAAAGTCAGATATATATAAGGAAATAGATATATGCGAATATGGTTACATGCTAATTATTTCTTGGTTTGATCAACATCGATCTCTCATTAAACAGGACAAATTACATCTTCTATTTTTCCAAGTTTAAGTATCATCAATCTTCCGGAGCTTGAGGAGTTGTATCTTCAGTATAACAACTTGACAGGTATTTCTATACGCAATATTTATCTTCCCTGAAAATAGTGTATATAATAAGAGAGATTATTATCAGGTAGGATCCCTAGTGATATTTGCAACAAAATGCCAAACATCAAAGTGCTTCATCTTTGGGAGAACAAATTAGAGGGGGAAATTCCAGCAAATATAGGGAAATGCAGTGAGGTTGAAGACCTTAACTTATCTGCCAACAATTTGAGTGGAAGCATCCCAACTGAAGTTGGAAGTTTGAGCAAACTGAGAAAATTATATCTTGGCCAAAATCAATTCAAAGGTATACATAAAAAGTTTTGATAAGGCAGCATGTATCATTGCTTCAATATATATTTGTCAATTTTTTTATCCTTATATATATATTAGTTTTTCACTTCGTGCGTGTATTTATCAAATTAAACTATATATATTCTTCATTATTTATTGGGCTTCTAATCAAGAATTTACAACATTATTGTCAAACAAATCATTGAAATTCATTTGTTTGGATACTTACTTTATTTTTCATGTGATATTTGGATGCATTACAATTTCAGGAGGAGTTCCTGCAGAATTAGGAAAACTTTCACATTTACAGATATTAAGCATCGGAAGGGCCTCTCTAACTGGTAAAAATATAATCCTATTGATAGGTAGAAATTATATGCATTTAATTGGTGATTTAATTGTATTCTTATTATCTTTTATTCGATTGAATGCATTGTTTTCATACCCCCATACCCTTTTGTTTCTTTGAGTTTAGACATAGGTAAACACAATTGAATTGTCATTCTCCGTGGGATCGACTCTTACTTGCCCTAATTACTAATTGGTTAGGATAAGAAGATTTAATTAATTTTATCGCGTTGCGACAGCGTGGTCACCTATAGATTCTATTCTTTTCAAAACAATGCATTAAATTTATAATCACTATATATTACCGAATAAACTAATGCAAAACTTTCCTTATAACCTCCTCAATTCCCAATCTCATCTACATATTGAACCACTCAAAAAAAACAAAAAAGTTGTTTTATCCTCTAAGTTTGGCTCGTTAGATTGTTGATTTTCTATCTTTCACCTTTTGATTTTAAAATGAGAGAACTAAAAATTTTAAAACAAATAAAATTTATAAAAATCAAATTTTAAGTGCATTCAAAATCTTATCTCAAGTATAAAAAGACATGATATCAAATTTAACTATATACAGTACTAAAATAATATGTAAATAAATATAATCATTAGAAATTTAAAAAAAAAATCAAGCATTTTATGAATAAGAATATTTTATGCATATATTGACTTTACAAAAACTGGTCAATCGATTATAATATTTTCAATATATATATACACATATATAGTTTTATATCGATTACAATATCGATATTATGACCCCATATTATTTTCAATATATATTATGGAAAAGAATATCATTGCTTAAATCATTACTAAGCAATGATTGGATTTAATTTTGTCCAAATAGTACTTTGATGATTTCAGTTTTTATGTAAAAGCATTACATTGTATGTTGTTAAGTGTATACTACTACTATAACGAAATGCATTTTAAAAGCTGAAAATTATTACAAATGTTATGAAATTCAAGTTACTTTTCATGATAGTCTATTTTCTATGTGATTTTCAGGTTCCATCCCTTTTTCTCTATTCAATATATCAAGTTTGAAGGTATTAGATCTTGCATTTAATGATCTATCAGGTAGACTTTCTTCAAATATTGGGCTTTCAATTTTCAATCTTGAAAACCTTTATTTGCAAAGTAACAGACTCAGTGGGCCAATTCCAAGCTCTATCAACAATGCTTCTAAACTTACTCAATTGTGCTTGGAGATAAACGCATTTAGTGGCATAATCCCTAGTTTTGGTAATTTAAGGCTCTTACAAATTCTTCAAATTTGGGGTAATAATTTGATTGGTAGTGAATCCCCAACCCAAGAATTGGGATTTCTCTCTTCATTAACTAATTGTCAACAGTTGAGGAGATTGCAAATATCATTGAATCCACTTATAAGTGGCATTCTCCCAACTTCAATTGGTAATTTTTCCCCTTCTCTTCAAGAATTCTATGCGGATGGATGCAACATTCAAGGAATTATTCCTTCAGAAATCGGAAACTTGAGCAATTTGATAGGGATCGATTTCAGTGAAAATAAAATTAGGGGCTTCATCCCAACAAGGGTAGGACAATTAAGGCACATGCAGGGACTATATCTTCAGGGTAATCAATTACAAGGATCTATCCCTAATGAAGTTTGTGAGATGAGTCATTTGGGAGATTTGGATTTGAGAGAAAACATGCTAATAGGTCCAATTCCTGAATGCATTGGTGAACTAAAATCTCTAAGAGGCATCTGGTTAAGCTCTAACAAGTTGCAATCCACCATACCTCCCAGCTTTTGGAATCTTACAGATCTCTTGATTGTAAACTTGTCGTCAAATTCTTTGAGTGGACAACTTTCATCTCAAATCTCAAATTTCAAGGCAATATATCAGATAGATTTGTCATATAATCACTTTTCTGGAGAGATTCCAAGCTTAATTTCAAGTTGCCAATCACTAGAAGTACTAAACTTGTCAAATAATCAATTTGGAGGATATATCCCTTCATCATTGGGAAGTACCAAAGGCCTGATTGACTTGGACTTATCTAACAACAATCTTTCTGGAAAGATACCAAAGTCTTTGGAAAACCTCAGATATGTTGAATATTTTAATGTGTCTTACAACAAATTGGAAGGAGAGATTCCAAATGGGGGTTGTTTTGTTAACTTCACTGCTCAATCGTATGTTGCCAACACTGCACTATGTGGTGCAGAGAAATTTGAAGTGTCACCTTGCTCAGAAACTCATAAAAGTTTAGGATCAAAAAGTGTTCTCCACTTAATCAAGTATATTTTACCATCCTTCATTTCAGTTATTGTTCTGGTGATTGTCATACTCATGCTCGTAAGAAAGCGTAAGCAGAAGAGAACACCGTCATCATTTGAAGCTACTTCACTAGCTATTCAATGGAGAAGGATTTCATATAGAGAACTTCAACAAGGAACAAGTTTTTTTAGTGAAACCAACCTACTTGGAAGCGGAAGCTACGGGTCCGTATTCAAAGCAATACTTTCCGACGGGCTAACTGTTGCAGTTAAAGTGTTCAACTTACAGTTAGAAGAAGCTGCCAGGAGCTTTGATACTGAAAGTGAAATACTGAGCTCCATTCGCCATCGCAACTTAGTCCCCATAATTGGTTGTTGTACTAATATTGAGTTCAAAGCCTTGATTCTTAAATACATGCCAAATGGAAACTTGGAGAAATGGCTACACTCTGACACTTCAAGTTTGGATTTGGTGCAAAGATTGAAAATAACAATAGATGTTGCATCAGCGTTGGAATATCTTCATCATGGTTATACATTCCCTATTGTTCACTGCGATATAAAGCCAAGCAATATCTTGCTCGATGAAGATATGATTGCGCATGTTGCTGATTTTGGCATTTCCAGACTTTTTGATGAAGGAGAGATTATGATCCATACCCAAACCTTGGCAACTATAGGTTATGCAGCACCAGGTATCGTACATGAATGTCTTAAATTGTAGTTTCTTTATATTATCTATTTCTTATATTCTCAAAATTTCAATGTATATACCAGAGTATGGATCGGAAGGGAAAGTATCCATAAATGGCGATGTATACAGTTTTGGAATATTGCTATTGGAGATGTTTGCAGGAAAGAAACCAACAGATGACATGTTTAGTGAGGAAAAAGGCATAAAAGAGTGGGTGAGTGAAGCATTACAAGAAAATGCAATAAGTGAAGTTGTTACCCCAGGTTTACTAAGGAGAGAAGATCGATGCTCCTCTATGCATGAACAATGTGTCTCGTCCATCTTTGAGTTGGCTATGAAATGTTTGGTCATTTCACCTACTGAAAGAGTGAACATGATAGAAGTAGCAACCACTTTGCATAAGATCAAAGCAACAACTGTAGCCGGCACAAGAAGGCGTCAACATTATGTGTAGCCACACAAATAAACATAGTACGTACGTACTGTTTCAATTTTCCAGTGCAAAACTATTAGTTTCTATTGACATTAAATTTCTAAACCTTGGTGTTAATTTTTGTTTTGCTGCTAATATTTTCTGCACAAAGTTGAAAGCTATATCAAATTCATGCATAAATAAACACACATAGGATAGATGTGATAGTAGATTAATATCATAATTAAGCAAAGATGATTTTTCACAATCCAAAAGGCTAATCAATATTATAGTGGTCCAACAGACACACAGATATATGAGAGAATTATGCACATAGCCCTTATTACAAACTTTAACCAAGTATAATATAGTAGGATCAATATCTTTAAATTTATTAGTACACTCAACACTGTCTTCTCTCCTCAAAGCATAGTCACAAACTCACCATATCTGACCTGGAATTTCATACGTCATACTCATGTTTCAGCAGAGGATCGATTGCAAGCACCCTACTGCCTCATCCCATGTCCGATCTCATCTCGTTGAGTTTAACCATAGTTGCACCTCAAAAAGAAATGAAACAAGGCAATTATTAGTATGATCTTAAAAATTCATGCAATAAAGATAGAAGGAGAGGGTGGTAAATTGTTGAAACCTCGCAGATTTCTTCAATTTCTTCAAATTTTTCCACCAACATAGTCGGAGCTGCACTATCAAAAGCTAGCCCCAGCACATTGGTGCAGGCCTTCCGCTCCGCCCCTGCACCATAGTCAGAGAATTTGGTTGATTGCTATTCAGAATCTTCATACAGTTCTCCGTCATCAGATGCATCATCAAATGTTCGAACATCCAACTGGTATCGAAGGATTCCTCCTATTCCTCCAAAACCTCGGCAAAACTGAGATCCCTCTTGTGATTTATTAGTAACGAATTCAAGTGTGCAACCAAAACGTCTATACTCGTTGGCCAACCATTCAAGCAGTGACATCCTATCATGAATCTCCAATTCTGCTTTCGTGGCCGCATCCCGAAAGTTATTTTGATCGTTCTCCTGAGCCTTGTTCAAATGCTTTATAACAGTTTCTCCACTTGAACTATTGACAAGTATGTATCTAGTTATGTCGAGATTTTCCCACACAATAAGTGTGTGAACAGCACCCATTTCCATGACTTTTAGGTATCATCAACCCCAAAAACATACTTCCCAGTGTCTTGGCTGATCTCCTCAAAGTATTTTCCAATCAAACGCTTCTCTTGTATGAATTTCACATTGGATAGGATCTCAGAGGAAAGCTCGATTGCTTGGTTAAACCCACTTTCGCCAACATAAGAAACATCAACAATGTTTAAGATCTTGGCCTGCAGACGAGGATCAAACAAATCGGACTGGCTCAGCTCAGTCTTGAAGTCAGCTGAACCAGCAAGTACAAGTCCCGACACATTGGGCTGGCTTGTCTGAGGATTGATGAAAAAATGGGCAGCCAGCTCAGCTGCTTTCCTAATATAGTTGTGGCGCTTCTCCATTCGCAGACGAGCAAAACGCAGAGCAGACTGACCTCCTCTCCCATGTTTCTTAGGGAGGTCCACTGAGAATTTGTGAAGAATCTCCCTGGTATTACCACTCAAAGTCCCGAAAAGGGATCCATTCCCATCCATAACAATAAAGCCAAACTTGTCGTCACATTCCAAAAGTTCATTAAGTGCCTCAGTGTGGAACTTGTTGTCACACAGATAAAGCGATGCATTTATAGGCCTAAACGGCTCAAAATCGATTGTCACCTTCTTTTCCTTGCCCTCTGTCACAATGGTTCCAGTGTAAAGTAAAAGTCCATTTGGAGGAACCTTGTTGTACAGTTTCGATCTCTGCTGAGCAGACGTAATTGCACCAAGAACAGATTGCCGATTCACTCTGCTTTTGATATTAGAAGCAGTTCCATACTCATCTCCAAGCATTTTCGTGACACGAGAGACTTGATCGCGTGGAGGCATGATGAGAGAGATCATGCTAGTACCATTGCCTCGAGCAGCTTCCAATGCCTTGATGAGCTTCTTGATTTTCCATATCTCGATGTTCTTTTCAGTTTCATGACCATCCACCATCTTTTGTAAGTTGCAAATGGAAGCCGTGGGACAGAGCATAAATGAGAAAATAACGACTTAGCATTCCATGAAATTATGAGCAGTAGAATAACAGCATTACTAATATAACACAGAACCAAGTAACATTAACATTTTACAAAGATTGTTGATAAATACAGACATTGAACATTTTCTGCAAAGGTATGAATTCTTAGTCTGAGGTTATACTTACACACCAATCTACTCAAAGAAATTAACTCCCACACCAAAATTAGAACAAGTAAAATTCTTTCGCAAACAATCTACTTCTATTAGGGGGTGTTTACTTTGGGGGTTTGGGTTAGTTTAGGTTTATAAAACAACCCAAACCCATGTTCACTTTAATGGATTGAAGCCCGGGTTTCAATTTAAAATGTGGGATTGGGCCGGATAATTCATGTGATTGGGCTGTGTTATCTAAACCCACCTCTTTAGGTGGGATTTGTCCTAGCCCAACAGTAGAAGTAGTGAAAATACTTTATTGCCCTTACTATTCATTTCAAAAGTTCGGTTTTGCCCTTTTACTTCGATGAATTACAGGAGTGCCACCCCATATATTCATGTAGAAGGAAACCCTACCCCACACCCATCTTCTTCCCCAAATCAGTGGTCCCGCGGCGGCCAAAATCGTACCACCACCAAAGTGCGGCGGGCCGGCGAGTGAGAAGGTGAGACGGCGGCGCCTCCTTCGTCCAGTCCCGACATCCATCTTGTGAAGGTAAATCGTCACTCGAAACCTCCACATCTTCATCTTCTTTGGGCCGACATATACATGTTTACACAACACCGTAACTCTCAACCATCTTCTTCCCCAAAACTTTGAACCAGCGCCGGCGTTCGTCGATTCTCCAGCAACGTGCGGCGGGCCGGCGAGAGAGAACATCAGACGGCCAAGCCTCTGTACTCCAGTCCCGACACCCATCTTCTCAAGGTAAATCATCACTCGAAACCTCGACATCTTCATCTTCTCTGCCAAATCATATACATGTTTACAATTCACCCTAACCCAGAACCTGCAACTCAAATTACATATCGAACAATGCATATAATCTGTAATAATCCATTATGAGTTCATTTATGTTATTAAAAGTTGAATTCGTTTTTGTTGTTGGATGTCTCAGTTAGTTGGTAAAGTGAACATTTCAATTTAAAATTGCAAATGTCCAAAACTTTTTTGTCGAATCCTTGCACAGTGTAGATGCTCGTGTTAGAGTTGGCAAGTATTTCTTTGTCCAGCTTTGAAGAATTTGCCTGCCTAACTGCTTGGTTACCATAACATGTAATAAAAAAAACTCTAATTCTGGAGCTTCTTCTCATCCTAGTAGAAAATTAAATATGGGTAACTTCTTTGTCAGGTTCTTCTTCTTCATCTTCAAACTTATGCTATATGAGGAAACTTTGTATGTACAATTGGCTTTCTCATGTTGTACCACACCAGAAATCTTCTTCTGGTTTTCGCAAGTGGTGTTGATTCCCTGATGGTTATTATTTTTAGTTCCTCTATATGGTCTTTAAAAAAAAATTGTGTTGAGAGTGAGCTTGATGGGCAACCCATTCTGGGGTAGAGGAAAGGTCCATACTGGATTCCATTATGTGGGGCCAACATAGACCACCTGCAAGATTAAATTGAATCACCTCTATTTAGTGCGTGACAGAGACTGAGTATATATAAGACAAATATATACTACCTAATATTGTTTTCCCAACCCCATTTAATTACTACTTTATATTACTTATAATTTGTTTCCACTGTGCGTCCATTATAATATATAGAGTTTAATTACTTTACTTATTTGAGTTTTGATCATGTATAACTAGATCAATGTGCACTTCTTGGATAAGTAAGAATGAAAAGATGAAACAACACAGTTTCACCAACGATGAAAATAGTAGTGGTTTTTGTGGAAACTTAGGTTTTCACTTTCACCTACCTGTACTCTGTGGTTAGATGGTGCAATTGAACCATAATCTGAAGCTTGGCGAAGTCATTCCCTGGACATGCATGGAATCCATTGCCAAATGGCATGAAAGTATTGGGATTGGGAGCCACCTGTGTTATATGAATTAATTTCTAGTTTAATGATGCATGTAGATATATAAATAATTTTGTAATGCATACGAGCCGATGTCTATATATATGTTGGTAACGTATATGATTAATGCAGCAACTATAATGATTTGGCCTACTTTGATCCATTCCCGGTTGTTGACAGGTGAATTGGCACGTTAGAGCAGAGTCCTCATCGACACGACGGTTCCAGTTGTTGCTACACCAGGTTTCATGCTTACATCTCCTTGTAATGCAATAAGTTTTGCATCATAAGTAACACTTTGCGAAATTTTATATGATGAGCATTTGTAGTTGATTAGGTTGGGTTTGCTTGCTGTAGTCTTTAGGATTGAATGTACTGTATGCAATTGTTTCATGGATATTTTAATACGTAACACTATGCTAGATCTTAGGAGATCCTCACTGGATGGTTAAAAAAAAATTGCTTAAACGTTTGTGGAAAATTATATGTTGCATTCATTGTCTGTTTGTTCAGGATGAAGTTGTATGCATGTTTTGTACTATCATGCGAAGTGCAACTGCGTTGCTCATGCTTTACTGTGAAAACTAATTTTTGACGTTGTGAAAATTCGGCCACTTGGGCAAACTGCATGCATTTGCACCCTACATTGACGTGTACCGCTAGTTTAAACCGACCAGACGTACCACCACTAGCTTTACAACCTGTCTTGTACATACCAAAGACCATGTACCATATGTAGCCATCGAGTTTGAGTGAGCTTTTAAGACGAATTTCACGAAATCCTCCAATTACCAATTAAAAGAAATAAATTTAATGACCTTAAATATGGCTGAAAAACTTCTTAGCTTGTTAATGACATCAACCCTGAGATTTGTGCAATATGTTCTTCCTGTATTTGGTAGATATCAACTACGATGGATGAAATCTCAGACCTCGAGCTTATGTTTCGTGCTGTTCAAGCAATGAATGCTTCATTCCAATTCTTGTGTACCCTCATCATGTTTGTGCATATCCATAGACGACGTCGACATTCTTCTACTCAACTTCGTAGTCGTGTTAGGAAAAATTACAATGTGAAATTCAAAATAACTCGGCAATTAGAGCACATTCGTGACCTTACCCTTTTGAGTGATTCCACTTGCATCAATCACCTCCGTATGTCTCGTGACACTTTTAGCCGCCTTTGTTTCCTATTGGAGCACTTAGGGGGTCTTGAGTCCACGATCCATGTACCAATTCCTGAGCAAGTCGCCATTTTTCTTTCAATCCTTTCTCACCACAAAAAGAACCGAGTTGTTAAGGATGACTTCATGAGAAGTGGCCATACAATTAGTAAACATTTCAATTCTGTCCTGAAATGTCTACTTTCCCTACACACTGTTCTTCTTGTCCAACCGAAACCCATTGATGCTAATGAGGAGACCGATCGTTGGAAGTACTTTAAGGTACCTAGCCTCGTACTTGTGTTCTCGTGAAATATCCTTTTGTTTAGGGAATTCAGTTTTTCTTCCACTTTGTAGGGCTGTCTTGGTGCACTAGATGGCACGTACATCCCTGTGAAGGTACCTCTTGGTGATAAACCGAGATATAGGAACCGCAAGGGATTTGTCTCTGTCAATGTTTTAGCGGTGTGCGATAGGAACATGAATTTTGTCTATGTTTTGACTGGATGGGAGGGTTCGGCGGCCGATGGTCGTGTTCTGCGTGATGCCATTACACGTCCCCACGGATTAAAAGTCCCCATAGGTAAAATTATTGTTTCTTACCTAGTATGAGCTTGTTACTTACCATAATTGCAAGATACATAAGTCTCCTTTTAAGTAGTGTCATGAAAATCATAACGAAGAGCAATGTGTTGACAGGGAACTACTACTTGTGTGACGGAGGGTACACGAACGGAAATGGATTTCTAGCACCTTATCGGGGTGTTAGATATCATCTCCAGGAATGGCTTAACGCAGCCCAACAACCTGAAACACCTCATCAGTTGTTTAACTTGATGCATGCTAGGGCCCGAAACGTTATCGAGCGGGCATTCGGGGTATTGAAAGCTCGTTGGGGAATTCTAAGAAGCCACTCTTTCTACCCAATCAAAACGCAAAACCACATCATCTTAGCAACTTTTCTACTTCACAACTTCATTCGCACACATGCAACTATCGATCCGTTGGAAAATGAGGTGCCGGACCTTTTCCCTGACCCCGACTTTGAGCCGCCCGTTGACGTGGAGTACGTTGAACATGTAGAGTCATCCCAAGAGTGGAGTGATGAAAGAGAGAACATAGTCCTAGAAATGTGGAACAATAGGCAAAATCATCCCGAATAGTCGACTACTATTGTAGGTGGTTTTACAACAATTCTGCCGTCCTTGAGATGTACTTCATGGATTCCATACCAATTTTATTGTCTTCATTACATAATGCTCGTGTTCGGCATGTACGATAAATGTATGTTGTATTTATTTGACACTTTTCTCTCAATGACAAAGTACTTGAATTTGACAATAATGCACGTACTCTTAATATTTAAAGACACATTCATTATCTTATTCAAAATTTCAATTTCTAGCAATGAATCACTCAAAGAGTGTATTGATAAAAAAGAGTGCCACCACTAACACTAGAAGGACGTGGAGCACACACGAAGAACAACAACTCATTCATGCATTGAAAGAGTTGATTGCAAGAGGGTACAAATCCGATAATGGGTTTCGAACCGGGTACTTAACCTTATTGGAGCACGCTCTATCTCAACAATTTCCCGGTACGGACTTGAAGGCGGAACCGCACATTGCAAGCAAAATCCATGCGTGGAAGAAAAACTATCACAATCTCTCGCAAATGCTAAGTACAAGCGGATTTGGTCTCGGCCCGAACCACATGATTGAAGTCCAAGACGATGTTTGGGCTGAATATGTGAAGGTACGAAGTCAAATTAAATGCACTTGTAATCATGATTTCTATTTCACATAATGCAAATATGTATTACCGCAAAATACAGAAGGACAACAATGTGAGGACCATGCGTTTCAAGACATGGCCTTTTTTCAACGACTGGGTCGAAATTTTTGGGAAGGATCGAGCTACTGGAGAGCATGCGAAGGGGTTCGTAGATGCTTTGCAAGATTTCTTGAACACGGGTAATACTGAAACCACGAAGTCATCGCCCCACCCTTTTCCGAATTCGGTGGAGGAGACATCTACAAATTTCACATACAAAACGAATGCTGAATCTTCAAACACCTCGGCCCGAACCGGTAAACAGAAGGCAAGACGGATTGAGGTTGACTCTCCCGACCCTTTCTTTGAGAAATTGTCCGAGTATTGCGAGAGAAATGCACAGGACATGTGTGAGATAAAGACAGACATTAACAAAGTCGCTACGAGAAAGACGGCAAAAGTATCACCAACCGCAAAACGCTCGCAGGTTTACGATATACTTGGTACGTACGACTTCCCTAGCTTCGACGCCAGAGTGCACGTTGGGCGCTACATAGCGAATAGCGAGGCTGAGTTGGACTACTTTCTCAGCGTACCAGACGAGGCTAGACGGGTGATAGTCAGGGACATAATGGAGAAAATGTAAAAACCATTTATCTATGCATGTATTATGTAGTTTTTAGAAACCAAGGTTATGGGTGTCTCTGCTTTTGTAGTGAATCACAGCAAGCGGCCAAACTTTACCTGCTTTTTGAAACTTGTATGCCTTGTGAATGTTATCTTATGTAAATACCTTTGTTGAATGGACTTTCATCTCAAAGTTGTTGCCCAGTAGCGTATCCCATATTATAAACAAATATGGGATTAGTGGAAAGTTAGGTGTCATGTTATTAGAAACCCATAGGGGCTTAGTGGAAAGTTAGTAGTGATGTTATTATATTGGAGCACATATACTGTATTGCCCATAGGATTTTACTCTCAATTGTTTGCAAATAATTACATATACCCCTCCTATGTAAGTCGTGCAAAAATGTAGTTTTGTGTACACTAGGATACTTAATACGACATTCGATGCCGGCCTTCAATATCACACATAATGGAGTTCAAACGACATCTTCATGGATTACATGGCATTAACACCTAATGAACAAGTACGCTACGGGGACGACAGGCAAGTACATGGATAGAGTAACAACATAGCTTCAACATAAACACACACTAACACACACCAACAAAATACATGAGAGCGAGCACTTGCAATCATTTCTTGCCATTAGGAGAGGCCGTAGTGGATGAGGACACGTACGATGCACCATACAACTGCATGCATACGTTGTCTCCAAACATTGTTGACTTGCCCTTTGAGTTTGGTGTTCGATTGTTGGAGCTTGACTCCGTCTTCAAAGACGGAGAACGATATGACCCATCATCGTCCGAATCGTTTCCACCCACACCCAGTTCTTTCATGAAACTTGATGACAAGCTACCCGAGGCATCGCTCGAAATTTCTATGACCTCATCTAGCGGTGTGTATTTTGGGACAGGTGGCGGCTTCATGTCATCGTCAATGACAATTACGTCAACATCATTCTTGCATTTCGTAGTCGTAGTTTTTCGCATCACCGGCGGAGGACCAAACATCACTTGCAAATCATCCCAATGAGGGTCCCCGTATGTGGCGTAAGCCCAAGCGAATGGATCCAACTTCAATGACAAAGAAAAACTCATTATTTGAAAATACTACGTCAATGTGTCATGCATGTGTTCTACCTTCGACTTTCACAATGAAGAAAACAAAAAAATATGACGTACCCTCACAATCTCCGCCCATGTGTCGTCATTGTAAGCGAGTTCGTTGTTCTCGATTGCCCAAGCCACATCATCGCGCATGATGATCCTTGAGAAAGTTGAATATCTTTTTCGCAACAAACGAACTTGGTTGACGCAGTCCTTCAGATCAAAACTCTTGCTGAAAAACTTGGTTAGCATATACTGAGCCGTTTCTATGGCTTGTCGGTTATTGCCTTGGGGATGAAAATGACCCAGTCTCGCTTGATCGGCCAGCACCTCGGTGAATAGAGTGACCACATTCACGTCCCAGTGTAGTCCATATATGTAATCCTCTTGTCTTAAACCACTTGGATCGCTCGCCATTGCTCTAAGAGAGGTGTGCAAAATGTTTTCTTCTCTACTAGGAAGGGTAGTGTTAGGATGTTTTGAAGTGCACTTAAAATTGTGGTATATAAAGACACTAAAGACACATGAAAAAGTTGACGAAAGCAACTAACAATAGGCATAAGAAGACAAGGATGTAAAGTAAACTTTCATGGGCCCTCATACATTTGCACTTACAAACTTACACATGGCATCATCTTTGAATGAATGTGGCTACTTTGATATTGCAGCAGCAATTAAACACAGTGGACCCAGGCACAAGACAAAAAGTGAGTTGAAAAAAATAGTAGTGAAGTAGTGTAATTGAATGCAACAACTTCAATGTCCGTATGATGTAATTATATTTCACTATTAAGAAATAAACAAAGAGAGAACTTGCCATCATGTGTAGTTGGGCATTCATTTCTTACACAACTCATCTTTATTGAATGAATCATTATTTAAATGCCCAAATTGTGTACTTTGTGAGGGGGTCAAAGATTGTAGTTGTGAGGTGATAGACGCATTAAAGAGTATATGTTTGCCACACATGCATTGAACTATTTGCAAAGCAAAAAAAGATGAAGTAAATTTTTTTTAGTATGGTGTATAAATGGCAACTTCATCCTGTGCGTAACACACTTGCATCCATGTATGGCCCATCTTTTTTTGCAGGAGCTCACGACACAATGCCGAAGAGGAACCCGAAGATGGCGAACTTCTTCCACATCTTCACTTACGATGAGGCCGAGGAGTTGGTGCAGCGGTTCAACTTCTCGGGCTTCAAACGGAATTTCAAGGATAGGGCGATCCTTGCAAATGTTTGTGCGAGCATCGCGATGGAGTTTTACAATGAAACAGGAGATCCTCGATGGAGTGAAGACAACGTGAAGAGGTTTGTTGCAAACAACGTGAAGTTGTTCCCCTTGTTCGTTGACTATGTCAACAACAATGTTGGCCTCAAGTATAACAAGATAAAGAATCGCATCTACGTTGACGTCGAGTATTGGCACTTCATTGGGAAGGTAACAATAACTACTCCTCAACACCATGTTATTGTAAGTACTTGTGTATTAACACGCTTTTAAACATGTTGGGGTGTTGGGAGAAATTTAATGTCTTACATTGCAGGAGAACGAGCACCAAGTCCTCTTCCGAGAAAGTGGCTATCCTTTCTACGAGACATGGAGCATAATATTGTCCTACCACCGACCTGCTGAAGTGGTCATGGATGCAGTAGGGTCGTCACCATCGTCACCGATAGTGGTTCGGGATGAGCCGTTCGATCCCGAAGCCACTGACATGTGGGATGTACAGTTCCCGTCCACTCCTCGCAGGATGAGCGTCAGGGAGTCGAAGCTATGCACCCTTTGAGTGCGCTGTTCCTAGCCTCGTACATACTTTTGCAAGTAGATGTGGTCCTACTATGAACTATGGAAAAGTGGACAGGAGAAGAAATCGTAGTCTTGCTAACTGTTGTTGTTATGTAAACTCTAACTTTTGTGTGTTCAAATGGTTAATTTCCAAGGTTTGGTTGCTGTGGAAAGGGAGCTAGTATCATATCTCAGAAGTGCTAGCAATTTTTGAAAACTTTGCTTTTGAACAGCCCCAAATCATGTTTAATTTTAATGTACTTGGAAGTTGCCAGGTTTCGATTATTTTGCAATTGCATACCACTCATTTCTCGCACCGTGTTCTTACTTTGAGGTAGACGAGAATGAAACACATATTTACACAATATGAACGCCATTCATCTTCAATGCAAAACACAACTATAAATTATGAAACCGACACATTATCCAAACGACTTTACAAGCTACATTTCAGTTTTGGTCAGTACGAATACATTAATCATCCACAAGTCGTCATCAAGACACTACAACTTACAAAGACCATTCGACACACCAACATTCTTGCTACTACTCTTACGCACAAACATGACAACCACCATAAAACACAAAATAAGTAGTAGTACGACGATAAGTGCCTTAAATTTTCTTTCACGAGCTGCGGCCCTCGCAAGGTCCAACTTCAACCGAGCAATCTTATCAACACACTCAATTGCAACATCTCGAGCACGGCCTTCGAGTGGTGGCTCCAACCACATGAACACATCACAAGCTTCTTTCTACAATTGCCAACAATTTTAATAAGTAAGATCGTAGGAATCATTATACCTACACGACAGTAGTGTGAAAATTATAAACGAATGATAGTTTGCAAGTACCCCTCGGAAAGGACAAGTCATAAAACGTCGCATGGGGTTCTTTTTCGTCCCCGAAGTTTGCACGTGCATTGGCATGAAATGCCGACATCGCAACAATGTATCCGGTGGATGCACCGACATGCTTGAACTTTGCGCACATGAATATGCATTACAACTACACGCCAATAAGTACAACATTTGATAAAAATTAACATTCTACTTAAACCCATTCTACTGGGTTAGCAAAAACTTGCAATATTCTTCACAACACTTTATTAACTTCCCCTATAACATGTGCTGGATACAGGGTCTACACATTCCAAATTGTACACAACTCAACACAAAACTTGAACAACATAATGCTAAATTTAATCTGCAAAACTACAAACTGCAAAATCCGTATTGCATCACGTAATCATCGAACCATATCACTTATGCACAATACAAATATGCACCCATACAATATTGATCTCGAAAGTACTAATTATTTACCTCGTCGCCATTACACCACTTGAACAACAACGCCACTACTAATTTTTGCTCCAAACTACTCTCGGCCTTCGGGGAAAATGGATTTGCAATTTGGGTCGCTCACAACTATGAAAGGGCTGCCAATTTCTACCTTTGCCCTACATGGAATCGAAAGTATACCCACAAAAAAAATCCGTTCTCATCAACATATTTGTGTTCCAACGAAGGAAAAGAAGTGTTATCACTTTTTTTTTCGGAAGAAAGACGGAAATGGTGGGCCGACATATCCATGGATTTCAAAGAATAAACGGCCGAAATATGCTACCCATACCTTTGATCGACAGTCGATGGGTGGATTCAAGGTTGAACTTTGAGCTTGGAGCTTCGGATCTGGAAGTTGCGAATGGAAGCTCTACTTCCATGGAGATTTTTTCACCATTTCTCAAACCTTGTAATTTGCTTTCTTTTTTTAAAGTTCTGTTTTATATAAAAATGGATTTGGGGGTAAATTTGTCTTTTCACTTTTTTTATCTATATTAACCAATGTACCAAACAACATTTTATAAACAAACTCGTTTTAAGTCACTTGCAATCATTCAAACCAAACAAAAACTTATTTAAACCTACATCTAAACCTACATACCAAACAACAAAATTACCACTTTTTAATCATACATGAACAGTGCAATCCCACTTTTTTAATCAATCCAAACAATCCCGACCACCAAAGTAAACGGCCCCTTAGAGGAAAAAGGAAAAAACCCGTATGCCCTTTTCGGTAATATTTTATTGGGCTCGAGGGTATTATCGGGATTTCAGAGGTAGATTGAAGTTGCTAGAAGCTAATATTCATCAATGAAGGATCTTGCCACTTGGCAAAGCTCAGTTCGGGCCATCTTTTTATTTGTTGACTTGTATTTTTGTACAAGTTTAAATTAAATTAAATATTATCATCAGCGATTTTACATTTTACCTTAATTTCTAATTCTTGCATGAATTTTAAAAAATTGTAAATAAAATTTTCCAATAGTTTTTTTTCATTTTTGTAATATCATTTTTCAAATCAAAACACATCCGAACATGTCCACTAAATAACTTGATTAACTCGAACATCCAACCCAATAACAACATTGGGCATGATTCTAAAGTCCACGAAATTACTCAAACATAAATTTGGCCCAATAGCATCCAACCCATATTGCATTGTAATCGTAATATTTTGGGCCGATTTCTATGAAAAGACCCATAGATTAGGCCCAATAAAATCCAACCCAATTTGCATTGAAATAAAAATAATTGAAATTTCAGTATTAATTATTTACAGGAAAATGTTGAAATGCTTACTGTTGACAACTCTCAGTATGTCGACCGCTACATGTAATGGTCAAATCCTCTAATTATATATAAAGTAAAGTTAATTTATATACTTGATATCAAACGCATCAATGATGAATACTGTAGATAGTCAAATTTTGTCAGCCTATCAAATGATGTCACATGTAAATAGTGTATTAGAAATCAATTTTCTATTTGTATTTAGGAATTTAAATTAAATTAATTCCTAAAAGAATAGATAAATAATTGATATTTTAATATGTATTCTTGACCAATCAAATTGTGACATGTGTTCACATCTAGTTGCTTGGGAATCAAGATTAAATCCTGCAAATATGGAGGTGATATACTAAATTTGGTAATAAAATCACATCTTTTGATTAAGGAAAGTATATTTTCAAATCATGGATGACCAATCAGATTGCATCTCCCTAAACCGTATATGGAAATGTTTCATATCATACACTTATAAATATGGGTCTGTTTTTATAAGTTCAACACACAAGACAATTCAATAATTCAAGAGCTCAAGATTCAAAGAAGACAAGAGTTCAAGATTTCAAGACACAAGAATTTCTCTCTCCGAGGTTCGAGGAGTTCTTCGTAGAAAGTCACTAAAAACGGCGTTCGATCAGAGATCAAGGTGCTAAACCCCTCTCATCAACGTTGTCAAGTCAAAATTCAAGACATTCTTTACACATTCAAGGCGTTCTTCACGGAGGATTCCAAAATCATTGTTGAAGATCCAGTCAAATATTCAACTTCAAGATCCGTATCAATTTGAAGAGAAGAATCATAGGAATACATAGAGATTTGTACCCACTTTGTTTTAATTCAAATATATTTAATTTGCATCACTTTATTTTGTGTTTTGATATTGCAGACACGAAATTTTATTGCTACAAATTTTTGGCACGCCCAGTGGGACGATCTCTTCCTTTCATCTCTTCTCTTCACCAACTTTCAAAGTATCAATGTCTTCAGTACAAGCCACGATGACTCTTGAAGAGCAAATCGCAAATCTGGCTAAAGCTTTCGAAGAACTCACGAAACATGTCCAAGCACGAGATGCGCTACTTATAAAGTTGATGGACAATGTTGATTCAAAATATGTGATGAGCAAACAAATCAAGATTCACGATAAAGTTGAGGAGGCAAACAACTCAACGAGAATATTTTCAACTCAAGCGAAGAAGTCACAACATGAAGAGTTGCAAGTCTCGTCGAATGGAGTGATTTCTGCCGATCAACTGAAGGACTTCATCATGGGAACTATCAACAACGTCAATGGAAGCTCCAAGTTGTCTTCAATGTATACCAAGCCATACACCTCCAGAATTGACAATTTGATGATGCCTGAAGGATATCAACCTCCAAAGTTTCAACAATTTGATGGCAAAGGATACAACCTACTTTGACCGGCACGGATGTTAAGAAAAAGTTGTTGACTTTGATTGGATGTGTTATTTTAATATTTTTGAGTGGCAATTTTGTAATTTAAAGGTATAATTTGAGTTCAAAAGTTGTAAAATGAAAGAAATGGAGGGGTAAGAGAGTAAATTTTTTTTTGCCATTTTGGGGCTGGCAGATTTAACAGGGACAAACGAAAATAGCAAGTAGGCAGTTTTAACTTGGACGGAGGGAGTAATTATTAGAGTTCACTACAACAAATACCCACTTTAACATAACAATTATTTTATTTACCCACATATATAACAAAATATCACCAAATATCCAAACATATAACAAAATACCCCCAAATACCTACTTTTTAAATACAAGTACACACTCAATTATTGAGAGAATGAAATACCAATTATCAGTATTAAATGCATCACCCACCACCCCACCAACCCCACTTATTCAAATTTTTTTTTTTTAAAAGTCAAACCTCTCTCTTCTCCCTTTCTTATTTCTTCTCATGCAGTCTCTCTCCCTTTTCTCTCCTTTTCTCTCTTCTTCTTCGGTCAGCTCCCGTAAAAAATCAAAAAGTCACAGTAAAATCAAAAAAAAAAATTACAGTGAAATAAAAAACACTTCCGTGAAAGCTCGAAGATTTCGTGCAACAAACTCTCCCTCTTCTCAAAATGGCCGAACAAGTAAATATTTTTTTTGTTTTTTTTTTTTTGAGTTCATGTTTTTTTTTTTCATTTCATATGATATATGTTGAAATATGTTTTGGGATGTAGTTGAATTTAGGACTTGAATCTAGGTTTCATTTCGTATAGTATTTTAGGATTTACTCGTATTTCACGAAAGGTTTTTTGTATATTGCACGAAAACTTAGACACATTTCGTGCAACCCTAAAAGTATATGGTTGCATGAAATGTGTCATAGTTTTCGTGCAATGGTTTAAACTCAATTTTTTTTTTTATGTAGAAAAAATAAAAAATTAGGGATTGGTTAATTCGGTTAATATTTAGAAATGTTTTCTAGTTAATATTTAGAAATATTTTTTCTTGATTGGTTAATATTTAGAAATGTTTTAGAAATATTTAAATTTTTAACCTGCGGCCCTAATATTTTAATATTAGTGATTGGTTAATTATTGATTGATGATAACTTCGTTATTTGATGCATTTTGAGGCTTAATTTCATATCAGTTTGTGTTGGAAAGGATGGAATAGTGGGATTTTAATTAGATTTCATTATCTTTTTAAAATTTCATGTTTTTGCTTGATTTGAAAGGAATTTGATAGGTTTTAACACAAAGTGGAAGTCCAATGGAATTTAACGCCAAGTTGGAGTCGAGATAGGAAGTCGATAACGCGCAGTTATAGGAGAAAAATCATATCTCGAACTATAGAAGTCCAAATTCAATGTTTCTTGTCTTGTTGAAAAGCTAAGAGGGAGTTCTAAAACTTTTATGTTGAACGTTTTCTTCAATTCAGCTTAGAAGAAAGCATAATATCAAAATAAGTTGAAAGTCGTGCAAGAATGTCCTGATCTTCGTATTGACAAGATTCCAGTAAACTGGGCATAACTTTGTGTAGAAAATGGATCTTGGGCTGAAATTAGTGTCATTGGATAGCTAACTTTAAGGGCCACAACTTTTATGAAAACGTCAAAGTCCAATTCGAGCACAAAAAGGGTAAAAAATAGTCTGGAAGTAATTTTTCCTAAAATATAGGATTGCACGAAAACTATTCTCAGTTTCGTGCAACTCTAAAATTTTCGGTTGCACAAATTCATTCGAACTTTTCGTGAATGCCTAAAATTTTTGGGAAAACTCTAAATGTTTTCGTGAAACCCTATTGATATACTAATTCTCGATTCGAACCCTAATTAAAAGATATTTGTTTCGTGAAACCTATCAATTCAAACCATAAACCCTAAAACATATAATAGATCATTAAACTAATTTCTAGAATAAACATCTACATGCATTTAGTTAAACTTTAATATAAATTTTCAAGTTGTAGACTTACTTGTCTCTTCTTGACGATTCGTGCAAAAATTTCGCCCCGGATGCTCTTAAGAAATATTATGGAATAGATGTAAATTTTTGTGGAATGAATGTAAAATGTGAATTTCAAATCCATAAAAAATGGAATAGGTGAGTGAAAATTTATGTAGGTAGATGAGGAGGTAGATAAAAATTTAATGAATGTGAATGTCAAATAAAATGTGAAATAAAAAGTAAAAGTAAAATAAAGTAAATGGAAAATGAATGTAAAGTATAAAAAAACTGACACAAGTACCAATCATTTGTACCAAAATCAAAAGTGGGTATTTGAAAACAATTTTTTATATTTATATCGGTATTTGGAACCAATTCCTCTAATTAATCAAAACAAGAAACAGCTTTAAGGTTGTAAACTGTCCAAAATTCAAATTAACAAATTATGACACGCCAAACTTCTCATTACTTCACCATCCAATGAGAAAGCAACAATTTTTTTTTTTCAAAGTTCAAACTATATTCTTATATGATTGTTTTATAAACTCGATTTTGGCATTATTAAAGTAACACATTTTGAGTTCAATATCCAATAAGCTTTTGTGACTATTCGTTTGTTTTTATCCTTTTCATGATCTTTCCATACTTCGTAAATAGATGGTATTGTACATAAATGCTTAAACATTTATTTAATGGAGTAATATTTTTTCATTTAACATTTATTTGATGTCACAATTTGATCTGTATTATTTCTGTTTTGTACGGTTTACACCAGTACTCTAATGTGAACTCAATATTACTCTTCAATTAATGAATAACTTTCTTCCTATTATAAAATAAATAAAATCAGAAAATTAATCAATTTCAAATATATAAATATTATCAGGTTAAGTGTGTAGACATTTATGTGTATAAGTTAGATTAATTAAATAGTACAAACTAAAAGTCGCCTCTAATTATTTGAAATTTCAAATCAAAATCCTAAAAAAAATAAAATAAAATTCCAGTCTCTGACACTGTACTTCAAGATTCCATCGACATTCTCCATTTTCCAGCTCCATCTCCTCTCTCTCTCTCTCTACTAATATATACACACAGCTCTAGACTCATAGTTTTCAGTAGTGATTCTTGATCTCTCTCATTTTCTTATATATTGTACACAAGTGTATAAACAACGGCAGAGGGCCATGAAATTAATCCCAGATTTATTGTTGGAATATAGGCCCAAAGTTTTTTCTGGGTCTGTCTTTTATTTATTCCTATTTCTACCCAAGCCCATGTCCAACCCTAGCCCACTTCCCCGGAGCCTTATAAGGTTGTGTCTTTTTGCTCCTCTCATTTGCCCTAGCTGCGCCTCTGTGTCTCTGTCGATTCCTCTCCATCGCTCCTTCTCGATAGAAGCCTGCTGAGCTTCTTGCTCCTCTCACTCACCCCTTCTTATGGGGCTGCAGTGGAGGCAGCTCCATGTGCAAGCGACATCTGAGCCTTCTTCTCCTTCTGTCTTCTTCTCATCTCTTCTCTGATAGAAACCCTAATTACTGAGTCGAGCTTGAGTCCTTGCATGTGAGTGAGAGTCGAAGCGAGGGGCTTCCTTTGTGGGTTTCCTGAGGGTTCTGTGGTGAGGGGTTGTGGGCTCTTTCGATCTCTTTGTGAGATCAACTTTTGGGGCTTGTTCTTGAGTCTCTGTGACTCTGTGAGAGTGTCTCGTTTTCCCACTGGTCCTTGTGTTCGATTGATGTAGACTCAAGGCTGTCTGAGCCATTGTTGACCACGAGGTCCACCCAACAGTGGTATCAGAGCCACAGTTCGCGTAATCGTGGTCTCTTCAGACCCGTGGGAGAAAATCTGAGATTCTTGGGGTCATTCTCTGTGTTTCCCCGTAAGAATCTAGGGTTTATATTTTACTAACCCTGTTTGTTTTGTCTTTGTTGATTCTCTTCTTCTTACTCTCTGGTGTACTGGTTCTCTGCCCCCTGGCAGTCCTCCCGTCGCGCCTGCGCTCAACGTGAGCCTAATCGGTTACATTTGGTAAGTCGGACTTGCCCATACTTTGGGGTCCGCTCAGGTACTTCGCTGAAACCCTAACCCCTCTGATTAGATCCCGTTTGAAACGGGCAGGTTTGGGATTTCTGTGCTGGTAGTTATCTTAGGTTCTCTCTGTGACAGCCTGTTTCTGGTTATCTTCTGCTGTGATCTCTTCTGATATTCTTTGTGAATTTTGTTCTTACCTCTGTCATAAAGGCTGCCAAGTGAACCCCTGCTCCACTAATAAATCAGTGCCGAGAACTGGGAAATCCTTGGCTCTACACAGCCTGGAATTTTTTCTTGTGTGAACTTTCTATGTCATCTTTGTGTTGTTCTCTCTTTGTGTAATGGCTGCATTGACTAGCTATACTCTGGCTCCGTTTGATGGCAGATCTGATTTTGGTATTTGGCAACAAAAAATGAAAAGCATTCTTGTTCAATAACGTGTGTTTAAGTGCATTAGTCTTGCATACTCTGAGTCTGATACTAAGGATAAGATTAGTGAAATGGATGAAATTGCATACTCTTCAATAATCTTAAACTTATCTGACTGTGTGTTAAGAAAAGTAGGTGACCAAAAGAATGCTAAGGCTTTGTGGGATAAACTTCAAGATTTATATGTTGAAAACTCTTTGCCAAACAAAATGTTTTTACTTGAAAAATTCTTCAGATTTAAACTTGATTTAAGCAAAGACATTGAAGAAAATCTGGATGTCTTTACTAAACTTGTTCAAGATATTAAAAAGACTGGTGATAAAAATATTGATGATTATACACCTATAGTACTCTTGAATGTCATCCCTGATTCTTATAATGATGTCAAATCTGCTATCAAATATGGTAGGGATAATGTGTCTTTAGATACTGTTGTTAATGGTTTAAAAAGTAAAGAAATGGACCTTAAGACTAATCATGTTGGTAAAGGTGAGGTTATGTTTGTTAGAGGAAGGCCTAAGCCCAAGGGCTACAAGCCTTCCGACAACCAAACTAACCATTTTTCTGATAAAACCCAATCTGAGAACTCTTATAATCCTCTGTTTAAACCAAAGAATAGAAAGTGTTATAATTGTGGAGATCCTAACCACTTCATTAAAGATTGTCCTAAGAAGAAAAAGGAACAAGCTCAGAATAATCATGTTAACAATACAAATGTCACTGTAAATGATAATGAATGCAATGGTGATGTGTTTATGGTTTCTGAATCTTGTGTGCTCTCATATGCAAACACTGTGCTATCTGCTTCTTACTGTGAAAATGAGTGGCTTGTTGATTCTGGCTGTACTTTCCACATGACACCTTCTAAAAATCTTTTTGAAACTTATAAAGAAGTAAACAATGGTTATGTTTCTCTTGCAAATGAAAAGAAATGCAAAATTGTAGGTATAGGTGATGTTTCCTTACCTAGTATTTCTGGCAGTTTTTTCACCCTTAAAAATGTCAGACATGTTCCTGATTTGTGCAATAATTTAATTTCCTGTGCTGCTCTTAAACATGATGGTTTTGAAGGAAAATGGGGGAATGGGGTAATGAAAATCATTAAAGGTTCTTCTGTAATCTTTGAAGCTATAAAAAGAAAAAACCTATATGTATGTCTTGCCAATCCTATGCATGTCTCTGCTAATGTTGTAAAAGAAGATAAAACTCAACTGTGGCATTGTAGGCTAGGTCATATGAGTAATAAGGGTCTTGAGTTATTACAAAAAGCTGGCTGTTTTGGAAATAATAAAGTATCTTGCATACCCTTTTGTGAATCATGTGTGAAAGGTAAACAACATAAAGTGAGTTTCCCTTCTTCCCTTCCCCCAAACTTGTCTAATTGTTTTGATATACTTGAATATATCCATGCTGATGTATAGGGACCTGCTAGTGTCCCTACACATGGTGAAAAGTCTTATTTTCTTTCTGTTATTGATGATTTCTCCAGAAAGGTTTAGGTTATGCTTTTGAAACTTAAGTCTGATGTGTTTGAAAACTTTTAAAACTGGAAAATCTTAATTGAAAACCAAACTGGGAAGAAAATTAAAATATTAAGAACTGATAATGGATTGGAATTCTGTAATAACTTATTGGATAAGTTATGTGCAGATTCTGGAATCCAAAGGCACAAAACAGTGCCTTACACCCCTCAGCAAAATGGCCCAAAGTTTTTTCTGGGTCTGTCTTTTATTTATTCCTATTTCTACCCAAGCCCAAGCCCAAGCCCATGTCCAACCCTAGCCCACTTCCCCGGAGCCTTATAAGGCTGTGTCTCCTTGCTCCTTTCATTTGCCCTAGCTGCGCCTCTGTGTCTCTGTCGATTCTTCTCCATCGCTCCTTCTCGATAGAAGCCTGCTGAGCTTCTTGCTCCTCTCACTCACCCCTTCTTATGGGGCTGCAGTGGAGGCAACTCCATGTGCAAGCGACATCTGAGCCTTTTTCTCCTTCTGTCTTCTTATCATCTCTTCTCTGATAGAAACCCTAATTACTAAGTCGAGCTTGAGTCCTTGCATGTGAGTGAGAGTCGAAGCGAGGGGCTTCCTTTGTGGGTTTCCTGAGGGTTCTGTGGTGAGGGGTTGTGGGCTCTTTCGATCCCTTTGTGAGATCAACTTTCTGGGCTTGTTCTTAAGTCTCTGTGACTCTGTGAGAGTGTCCCGTTTTCCCACTGGTCCTTGTGTTCGATTGGTGTAGGCTCAAGGCTGTCTGCGCCATTGTTGACCACGAGGTCCACCCAACATTTATGTTATGATAAGTTGCAAAAATGTCACACTTTAAGGTCATATTTTCCCATGTTTGGATGTCAATTAATCCTTAAATGCTTGTTTTGATTAAGTCTTATATGTTGCAGATATGAGAAGGATTTAATTGATGCAATGGATCATTTGGAATGATTGTTGAAGATGTTGATTAGGAACCTCAAGAAAATGGGCAGAATAGCGAATAATCCATAAGGCGTGGTCACACCTTAACTGTTGGTAGAAATCCTAACAATATTTTTGTAATAATTATAAATGTTTTTGGCGCTATATTGTGCTATAGCAAATAAACGTTTTCGTTGTATTGAGTTTATCCGATGCACATGCACTTTGAAAAAAATATTTGTCAGAGAGATTTAAATGTAATAAATTAACGACAAGATATTATCACAAAATGTTTTTGCGACAATTATTAATAGTTTTCGACAACATTAATTAACAGTGTTTTGTTGTTGCTAATGAGGCTTTTGGTTGCAGTGAGTTTATCCGGCGAACTTGCACTTTGAATAGTGATCATGAGTCCTAGCTTTAAGAAACTACAATATATCAGTTGGAAGATATATGATAGAATATTTCTCAAGACTTTCTATGAAATTAATGTGTTCTATAGTAACATTGGTTTCAATTGGCTGGACTTTAATTTGGACTTAATAAATAAGGCCACTAAACTGTTTCAGAAAAAATCAACCATGGAAATGAATTTTCAAGAATTCAAGGGTTAAACTGTTTTTACAAGACACGTCATATTCCTATAATTGGGAGGCACAAATGTTGATGACTACTTTGAACTTTTTGTACTGAATATTGATTTTGAATACTGAAAGACTTTGAGGGGCAACTTGTTTGGTTTAAAAAATTGATGTTGTGCATTTTCACTAAACAATCAGTGTTTCGTAATTGGGGTGGGGGTCATAACTTTTCACAAGAAACTTAGATTTGTTTGTGGTTTGCAACGTTGGACAACTATTTGATTATCTTTCTGGCAATATATTATGACCTTTCAGATTTTGAGTATTCAAAGATTATGAGTCTCAAAGTGATGGTCATTTGTAAGGAAGTTAGCAAATCTTGAGTTTTTTTGCTTTTCATTTCCATTTAGTCATTAATGTTTTAGAGCCTATAAATATTTCATATTATGTGGTCGAACGTCAGAATATGGTATTGAAGTTTGTTAGTGTTGGATTTTCCAACATTGATTTATTTTTCCTTTTTCAATCTTTTCCTAAATCATTGAATTGATTTGATTTGATTTCTTTATGATATTAGATTTATTTATTAAGATTTGATTCTAATCTCACATATCTTTCTTTTCAAGAAACAAATAATTCTTAACAAAACTTGTTTATCTTTAAGGAAAGAAGATCATATCTTTGTGTGCTTGTTTTGTTTGGATTTGATATGATTGGATTTGAGAGATCTCTGCTGGAGTGTGGTGCAAGTTTGAAGAATCATATGGAGTCTATAAATAGGACGAGAAGACTGAAGATCAAGATGCACAAGAAGAGCTACAATATTTCGAGTCTGCCAGTGTCATGCACGTGTTGTTCACACCATAGACGACACCGCCCTGTCTTCTTTTCTCTATGTCATAGAGTTTGCATGCTCGTGAATTTTTAGTTAAGATAGGGATTTTTGTGAACCTTTGTCAGTCTTTGCATACGTCTATAGGGTTCCTAGCTATTTACAAAAGACATATTGAATGCTTGTAAAGAGAATCTTATCTTGAGATTACTCTATCTCCTTGTACTGCAACGAGCATATAATAAAGGAGTTTTTGCCCTGAAGGCAGTCCACGAGTATTTGTATACTTGTGGATAAATCTTTGTCTCTTGATCTTTGTGTTATTATTCCGCTGCATGTTACGCTGATGTTGTCAACACCATAGAAAACACTGTGTACTCTGATTTTGTTTTTATTGTGTTTTCTTGTAGATTACAGACCACGCAAAACTTTCAATTGGCATCAAGAGCCTCCACTTGACACGTGAAGTGGCTGATCCAGATCTGTAACCATGCAAGATATGGATTGGTGCAACCCCAACTTTGGAAGGATTCCAATTCTTGATGGATCTAACTATGCGTATTGGAAGATCCGTGTGCGTACCAAGATCAAATCCATTGATGCAAGAGCTTGGAATGTAGTGCTGGAAGGTTATGCTCCTCCAATAAGGGAGATTGATGGTGACTTTGTACCAAAAGCTCAAAGTGAATGGACAGTTGAAGAGATCACAATGCAACTTAATGAGAAGGCAATCAATGTTATCTTTGAAGCCGTGGATATCAAGGTGTTCAAATTGATCCAAAATTGTGTCACTGCCAAAGAAGCTTGGGAGACTCTTCAAAAACACTATGAAGGAGCAAGCTGTGTACGTGAAGCAAAGATGTGTAATGTCCAAGTTTGAGAACATGCGTATGAAGGAGAATGAAGATATTGGCACCTACTTTGAGAGACTTCGTGACATCTCAAATCAAAGCCAAATGCTTGGAGAACCAATTGGACACAAGCAATTAGTTTCCAAAGCTATGTGTACTCTTCTACCGCAATTCAATATCAAGGTGTCTGCCATTGAAGAAGCTCACAATCTTGCTATGATGGACATCGATACGTTGCAAAGTATTTTGTAAATTTTTAAGCTCAACCTTCAAAGTCAACAAGTTGCAACACAAAAGAGTAAGACCATTGCCTTGCAAGCTCAAAATGATGAAGACTCTGAGGACGATGATGAACCACTTGAAGAAATAACTGAGGGGCAGAACATGGCCATGGTAGCTAAGAAGTTTAATTTCATGATTAGGAAGTTCAACAAGGAGAAGCCCCGTACCAAAGGAAATGAGCATCACGATGCCTCTGTCGAACAGCCCCAATGGAAACCACTTGGATCATCATCTCAGCCTCAACATCATCCTAAGAAGCTAGCCTCAGAACATAGAATAGATGATCCCAAACATCTTGATACCATTCAATGTCATGCATGTTCGGGATGGGGACATTATGCTAATGCATGTGCAAATACACTGAGGAGATATGGACTGAAGAACCATTGGGTTGCTTTAAGTGATGATGAGGATGATGATGGAGCAGAAATTCAGAGTCAATCTGTATTATTTGCTGGAATTCTTGAGCAGTCCGACGATGTTATCTACGATGTTGCCGATGATGTCATCACACCACAGACAACATCAGAGAGGTATGATTTGTTTAATTTTTCGAATATAACCTGCCTAAATGTTGTGAGTTGTGATGACACGGATTCTCTAGATGGAGATGATTAGAACAATGCTGTTATTGTTGAAGAACTTCAAAAACTTTATAATTTCTTACTCAAGGAATAGAAAAAGCAGTGCAAACAAATGGAAGTGCTCTCCAAGGAGAATGATGTGCTAAAGGATTCACTTGCTAAGATGGAAAAAACTCTCACCATGAAAGATGTTGAAATTGACAAGATTCAATCAAAACTTGATGAGACTGAGTCTATTCTTGCCAAATGGAATTCGAGCTCAACCAAGGTAAATGAGATCATGGGATCATGCAATGTTACCAAGTCAGGTATTGGATTTAATAAGTCTGTTGAGTCTGTTTTTCCAAACCTTTTTGATGACTCTCATGCTAAGATCAATTTTGTGAAAGAAGAGTCAAAAGAGTCTTTTAAATCCTCTACTTCAGGTCATAGGAAGAGAAAATATGTATGTCATTACTGTTTTCGACCTGGACACATAAGACCTTTCTGTCGAGCATTAAAAAATGATCGAGCAAGTGGTCTGGTGTTACCTTTGGTGTCATTTAACACCACCGCAACACTGCTGTCAGAAAAGAACAAATGAAAATCTGGATTCCCAAAAATTCTGAAGTCTGCAATGTTGTTATTACTGCCTTGAAAACTAACCTTGCAGGTTCTTGGTACTTCGATAGTGGTTGTTCTCGCCACATGACGGGGACTAAAGAATATTTGAGTAATTTTGTATCCCTTGCTGAAGGATTTGTGACATATGGAGGAGGTGCTAAAGGCAAGATAATTGGAAGAGGAACACTCAATATACCAGGTTTTCCAAGGTTGAAAAATGTTTTACTAGTTGATGGACTTGTTGCTAATCTAATTAGTATAAGTCAATTATGTGATGACAACCTTGAGGTAAAATTCACTATTGGTCTTGTGAGGTTTTTGATGAGACTAACATGTGCATTATGACAGGTATAAGATCTCATGATAATTGCTACCTTGTGGGAGAAAAAGTCACATGCAACAAAGCTAACTTTGATGACACAGTTTTGTGGCATCAAAAATTAGGACATGTGAACTTTCCTACTCTTGAGAAATTGATGAAGTTTGATGATGTACAGGGGCTACCAAGTTTGAACCACAAAGGTAAGATAGTTTGTGGGGAATGCCTTAAAGGCAAACAAACCCGTGTTCCCCATGGTGTTATATCACACCCCGGACAACACCAAGGTACAGTTCATTGTTTTCAACTTTTACACATGGATTTAATTGGACCAGTTGAAGTTGAAAGTCTTGGAGGAAAGAGGTATGTTATTGTTGATGATTTTTCCCGGTATACTTGGATTTTCTTTTTACGTGAAAAATCGGATACATTTTCTCAATTTAAAATTTTGTACACTAGGATTAAAACCTCGTTTTCTTCTAAAATTTTGAGTATCAGGTCTGACAATGGTAAGGAATTTGAAAACAAATCGTTTGCTGATTTTTGTGAAAAGAAAGGGATTGAACATCAATTTTCGGCTCCAAAAACTCCTCAACAAAATGGAGTTGCGGAACGAAAGAATCGAACTTTACAAGAGATGACACGTGTTATGCTCAGCTCTAAAAACCTCTCACGATGTTTTTGGGCTAAAGCATTGAATACGGCTTGCTATATAGGCAATCGAGTCTTTTTAAGACCGGGTAGCAAAATGACTCCTTACGAAATTTTGAAAGGGAAAAGGCCAAATCTTAAACATTTTCATGTTTTTGGATGTCTTTGCTACATTTTGAATGATCGTGATAAACTTGCTAAGTTTGATGCAAAAAGTGACAAATCCATGTTTCTTGGGTATTCCTTGAATAGTCATGTTTATCGTGTGTTTAACTTGAGATCAAGGAATATTCAAGAATCTGTTAATGTAGTGTTTGATGATTTTTCTGATGTCACAGGGAAAACAAATCAAGATGTTGTGGTAGATCTGATCCAAACCCCAATCATCCCTAAAACTGGAAATACTGATGTTGCCCCCAATGTTGTGACACCAGAGGCAACACTGGCAGCAGATTCAGAATCTGATGAAAGTGATGATGATATTCATGATCCAGTTCGAAGAGACCCACCTACTCGTATCAGAAAGAATCACCCAACCACACAGGTGATAGGGGGAGTAAATGAAGGTATTCGAACTCGTAGAAAAGACCCCGTGAATTACAAAGAATGGTAAGACATGTGTGTATGTCAACCACATATTCCGAGGTAAAATTCTACTGTTTCGTCTCCCCAATTCAACCCAAAAATGTTTCTAAAGCTCTGAAAGATAATTTTTGGAGACTAGCAATGCAAGAAGAATTAGAACAATTCACTAGAAATGATGTTTCGTTTCTTGTTCCTAGACCCACCGATACTAATGTGATTGGTACTAAATGGATTTTTAAGAATAAAACGGATGAGTCAGGAAACATAGTAAGAAACAAAGCACGTTTAGTAGCACAAGGATACACTCAAGTCGAAGACATCGATTACGATGAAACCTTCACACCCGTTGCTAGAATTGAATCGATTAGGTTGATTCTTACTATTGCTTGTTATTTAAAAATTACTCTTTATCAAATGGATGTTAAAGGTGCATTTTTGAATGGTTTCTTGGATAAGGAAGTTTATGTTGAGCAACCAAAAGATTTTGAAGATCCTTTTCAACCTCATTATGTTTACAAACTCAAGAAAGCATTGTATGGGTTGAAACAAGCTCCTCGAGCTTGGTATGGTCGTTTGACTACGTTTCTACTCGAGTTTGGAATCATAAGAGGTATGGCCGATCGAACTCTTTTTGTTAAGAGAAACGATCAAAGTTTTATGATTGCTCAAATTTACGTAGATGACATTGTTTTTGTTCTACTTATCAATGTGAACTTGATGAATTTGTGCAAGCTATGTCATCCACTTTTGAAATGAGTATGATTGGGGAGCTAACATTCTTTCTAGGTTTGCAGGTGAAGCAAGGGAAGGATGAAATTTTTATTTCACAAAGCAAATATGCCAAAAACTTGGTATCTCGCTTTGGATTGGAAAATTCCAAGCCAATGCGAACCCCCATGGGCTCTTCACAAAAGCTGTCCAAGGACAGTGTTGCCGACGGTGTCGACAACACCTTGTATAGGTCAATGATTGGAAGTTTGTTGTATTTAACCGCTAGACGTCCAAATATCATGTATAGCGTTGGTGTCTGTGCTCGTTACCAATCTGACCCCAAAATATATCTCATCTTCAAGCTGTCAAACAAATCATAAGGTATGTTTCGAGTTCAATTGAATTGGGTATTTGGTACACCAAAGACACTAATCTTAATTTGGTAGGCTTTAGCGACTCCGATTGGGCTGGTGATATTGATGATAGAAAGAGCACTGGTGGAGGATTTTTTACCTAGTGAACAATCTAGTGTCATGACATAGTAGGAAACAAAATTATGTCTCATTATCTACTGCCGAATCCGAGTATGTAGCTGCGGGTAGTAGGTGTACTCAACTCTTGTGGTTGAGGCAAATGCTTGATGATTATGAATTTATAACTAAGTCTTTGAGCCTGTTTTGTGATAATACTAGTGCAATTGATATTTTTAAAAATCCGGTTCAACATTCACGCACTAAGCACATAGACATAATGCATCATTTTATTCGAGATTTAGTAGAAAAAGGGATTATTGGACTTGAATATGTATCCACCGAAAACCAAATTGCAGATATTTTTACCAAGGCCCTAGATTTTGAGAGATTTTCTTCTCTAAAGAAATCTCTTGGTGTGTCTGTTGCTTGAATACATTTTTTTTTACGGGTGTTACGACAATGTTGTTCACACCACTCATAACACCCATTGTTCTGCGTTTAGGTTTTTTAGGCATATGTGTGCATGATTGTACTTAACCAGTGTGTTCCTTATGTTCAAAAAGTTGCTTGGACACGTTAATTCTCAAATGGCTCATGTTTATTAGTGCACTTTGTTCTTAAAATGGTAAAAATCACGAAGCATTTGGAGCACTGCATTCGCTGTGATGATGCTTTTCAGGCAGCTTAGTGATACTCTAAAAATGTGTTGTGTGACCTACACTGAGTAACTCGGGGCACGACACTCGCTATGACGATGCTTCTTTGTCAAAAAGTGTAGGAGATACCACAACCGAATAAAAAATTGATCTCACAACTGAGTAACTAGAAGCATGGCGCTCAAAAAATTTTAAGTGCACAAAATTTTGTTTGAGCCCAAATTTTTTTGAACGGTGTCCTCGCAGTGATTATGTAACACTAGGGACAACACCAGTCTAGTACAAAGTGTGCGATTTTTCAGCTTTTTATTTCCTAGGCATCACTAGATTTTTGCATTTTTTTCTGGATTTTAGTGGATACATTGGATTTTCAGATAACTCTATCTACACTACAATTTCGAATTTAATGACTCCTTATTCTTAGGTTTCTTTTTGCTCACATTATGTTTTATATTTTTTTTTGTTGGCTCAAAGTTTGGATATAAATTTGCACTCTATCAGCAGTCCATACCACTCACTCCTCTCTCATGCTACCCTCTCTTCTTCCGTGAATTTCTTCTTATTTTTCCTTCATCCATCTTCTATGCTCTCTCCAAAAATTTTGTGTTTGCACATCTTTACAAGTTCTTCCCGCTACTTTGGTGTTTCTTTTATGAGGGGGAAAATTCATTTGGATATGATGTTGTTGAGGGGGAGATCTTTAATAGTTGGCTGTGTTATTTGTGAAAACCCTCCGTTGATTTATGTTTTTGCCCTACACGTCCAGTGTTATCACTGTGATTGGCAACACTGCCCCAACATTGTGTTTTTGATGTGTTCGTTTCAGCTCAAAAAGGGGGAGAAGGGTACCAGTGGTAGTGAAATGGAGGTGAAGAAGCTGAAGTTTGATTTTAATTAGAAGATTGTCATTGATTTTAATTGTTTATGATTTTGATGAATATTTTTCATGATTATTTTAAATGATTAATCTCTAATTCTTTTTGTGATTGAATGCAGAATTGAGGGGGAGAAATTCCACGTGAAAGATGATTTAGGTTTTGAGCTGAAAAAACAAAAAAGGGGGAGATTGTTAGTGTTGGATTTTCCAACATTGATTTATTTTTCCTTTTTCAATCTTTTCCTAAATCATTGAATTGATTTGATTTGATTTCTTGATGATATTAGATTTATCTATTTAAGATTTGATTTTAATCTCACATATCTTTCTTTTCAAGAAACAAATAATTCTTAACAAAACTTGTTTATCTTTAAGGAAAGAAGATCGGGTTTATTGCGCGAAACCCCCTCGTGTTTCAAAAAGTCTGCGTCGGTCCCCCCTGTGATAAGGAAATTACAACTTAAACACGTGTGATAATGGAAACTCGACACACGTCCCACACAACTTAACAGGTGTTAACACCGTGATATTTTTCCACCTTTTTTCCCGTTATGTCCCTCATATACCCTAATAGAGGATCGAGAGGAATTTGAGGGCTTTCATTTCTCCCAACAGCCACCACCAGGCACCACCCACCGTGCTCCCTCTGTTTCAACTTCAGGGTCGGGTTTTTCGAGGTCCGATCTGAGGTTTCTTCTCGGTGTGCTTGGTGCGCCGCTAGCGCCGGTGCACGTTAGCAACAACGACCCTTTGCCTCATCTCTGTATTAAAGACACCCCCATTGTTAGTTGCCTCTTTCTTCTCTCTACATTTCTGTTTCTCTCTCTAGGTTGTGGGTTTGGATTTTCTGCAGTTCTGTTTGGTTCTTTCTTACAAAGCCCTATTTTTCTTTCGATTTCCATCTTTTCTTGATTGTGCGTTGTTTGTTTCGGATATGTGGGTTTTATATTTTGGTGATGATTTGTGAGTTTTGGATATTCAGATTGTTGCATTATTGCTGGAGAATGGGGCTGATGTGAATTCAAGAAATTATTGTGGAGAGGTAAAAGTAACATTCTATTTTGCACAAAGTTTGTGTTTTTTTATTGGGGAAGATTGTTGTTTTGTCAAACATGAATTGTTTTTGCCTCTTTTTTTTTTCAAGAAATGATGGTCTTAGGTTTGTGTATGGGTAATCTTGAATCAATTCAGCTTGATTTTGATTTTTATAAGGGTTTAGTTGGAAAATTTGTTTCTTTACTGAGAAGATGATGCTGGATCTTTGTTGAATCATGGTCTTTATATTTAAGTAATGTTTCTGCAGACAGAATTGATGCAAGCATGTCGTTATGGGCATTGGGAAGTTGTTCAAACCCTTCTTCTCTTTAGATGTAATGTGAGTTTCCACTTAAATGCTTGTTTCTTCTCTCCTTCCTCTAATTATGAAACCCCATTTTGACGAAGTTGTATTAATATTCAACATAATTGATATTTACATTGGATAGTACAACTTCCTATGTTTCTAACTCTACATGCTTATATATTATATAACATATTGTGGGTGACTTCCAGGTTACTAGAGCAGACTATCTTAGTGGGAGAACTGCTCTCCATTTTGCCGCAGCCAATGGAGTTCGATGCATAAGATTAGTGGTTGCTGATTTTGTTCCAAGTTCTCCATTTGAATCTCTCAGCTCTTCTAATAATAAACACAAGTATGTACAAAGATCTCTGTTTTCTCAGCATTAACTTCAGTGGTTTTTATTCATTAGTTTAGTTATTTTGATAAGATAACATGTTTAAGGGAAAAATGACCTTATACCCATGGGAATATACAATATTTGTTTTAACATGGCAGTGCACTCTCCAAGTTTGTGAACAAGGTTGCAGATGGTGGTAATACTGCTCTTCATATGGCTGCTTTGAATGGATATTTTGAATGCGTTCAGCTCCTACTTGACCTTCATGCAAATGTATCAGCTGTCACATTCCATTACGGAACATCAATGGATTTGATAGGTATATCACTCTATCACTCTACTATATATGATATCTCTTCAACTGGTTGTATAATATCACTTCATTAAAATTTATATTCAAACTCTTAGAGGTTTCGGGAGCACTCCTTTGCATTTATGCTGCATGTGGAGAAAAATTGAAGTGCTGCCAGGTAATGATAGTTCACCCTCATTATCTTTTCAAATTACTCTAGTAATGACTATAACACACTTCCACTTCTGCAGGTCCTTCTTGCTAGAGGTGCCAGTCGTATGGCACTAAACTGCAACGAGTAATGCTTTCTCTTTTTTAAAACTGATTAGTTTATCGTTTTCTGGCAATAATTGATGGCCATCTACACTGTTTCAGATGGCTTCCTGTTGATGTTGCAAAGATGTGGGGCCATAATTGGCTTGAGCCACTGCTAGCACCTAATTCGGATGTTGCAAAGATGTGGGGCCTCCCATAATTAACTATTAACATGACTTATATTAGGATACTTTGGTGTTTTGATTTGGGCAGCCTAATATTGTCTTTTTTTTATGCAATTGGCTGTTTATGGTATATGTTCTGGTTGCAAAAAAATAAGATTTTTTTTATAGATGTTTGAGGGCATATATTTTGGGTACATATGGGCTGAATTGGTGATACAAATTTCTATTTTGTATATGAAGTTTACATTGCCATGTAATGGATGACAATTTTTGGAATCAATTTATTTGCATTTATCTATTTTGGTTTCATTTTTCTCAATTGTTGTTTCCTTTTCTTAATTATTTTCAGTTTTAGGCAGATTTGATATTAAATATTAATAAAATTAACTATGTAAAATTATCAAAATAAATTAAATAATTTGCCAAAAAAATTAAAAACGTATCTGGTGGCAGTGGCTGGCTAGGGGAGAATTTTTTTTCAATTGCAAAACTGTGGAGGGGGGTTTGATGCATGTAAATAAGTAGTGCATACACATACATATATGTTAGTGTTGGATTTTCCAACAATAATAATTTTCCTTTTTCAAGATTATCCTAAATTCAAATTAGATTTTAATTAGATATATTTATTTGAAAAGATTTGGAAAAAGATTTGATTTCTCTCTCCTAGTGCTTTGACTTCTCCTAGTGTTTTGACTTGTTAAAATCACGTGTTTTATATTTTTGAATCACAAGACTAACTAACAAACTTTCCTAAGTCTTAGGAAGTTGTTATGTGCTCTTTTTTGATAGGATTCAAAGATATATATATTAAGATCCAACAAGTGAACTTTGAAGGAGTCCATACGTGATCTTAAGAGAGATGAGAACGTGACATTGGAGAACGTGGGTTTGAAAGAACAAAGTCCAGAGAAGAAGTCAAGATGAAGATCATGAAGCAAGGTTGAAGATGTCAACAACAAGTCCACTCCACCTCTTTCCCATCATGCACGTTAGTTATGGAGTCATGGAGTTCATGGAGCACTCCAAGATCATGGGAAGTGGAGTCTACACCAAGTGTACTTCGAGCTCTATAAATAGGTGAAGCTGCTGAAGATCAAGGATACACAGAATCGAGAGCTTAAGCAGTCTAGTATAGGCAGTACACTGGTGTCAAGAGTTGTGTTGTTCACACCGATAGACAACATCGTTTTCTTGTGTGTCATAGAGTGCATACTCTTGACTTTTAGTATAGGTGTTCTTCGGAGTGTTTAACTGAGTGTTTTTGTATACGTCCCTAGGTTTCATATACATCACATAGGACGTATTGAGTTATTTGTTCGAAAGAGTCTCTTTTAGAGATCTTTCTTTCTCCTTTGTACACATACACAAATCAATAAAGGAGTTTTCGCCCTGAAGGCATTCCACGAGTATTTGTATACTCGTGGATAAATCGTTTGTGTTCTGCAACTTTAATTTTGATCTTTTTTTTCCGCTGCGTGTTACGCTGGTATTGTCGACACCACTGACAACACCGTGTACTTTGATTGGGAGAATTTTTGTTTTTGTTTTTGCAGATCCACGTAGGACTTTCACGTGGTATCAGAGCAATCACTTGACATACTAAGTGGTGGATCTAGCCATGCAGGACGCGGACTATTGCAATCCAAACTTTGGACGTCTTCCACTTTTGGATGGCTCCAACTATGCCTATTGGAAGATTCGTGTTCGATCGAAGATCAAGTCCATAGATGCACGTGCTTGGACTGCCGTTTTGGAGGGTTACAGTGCCCCTATGAAGGAGGTCCATGGTGAACTTGTTCCCAAACCTCAGACCAAATGGACAATCGAAGAAATCCAGAGTGCCAATTTCAATGAGAAAGCTATCAACGTCATATTCGAAACGGTGGACTACAAGGTGTTTCGATTGATCCAAAACGCTGCCCATGCCAAGGAAGCTTGGGATACTCTCCAAAAACATTTTGAAGGTGCAAAGTGTGTTCGTGAGGCTCGGTTGCGGCTGATCATGTCCAAGTTCGAGAATATACGCATGGAGGAGAATGAAGACATTGGAACTTACTTTGAGAAGCTCCGGGACATGGCGGATCAAGCCCAAATGCTTGAAGAACCGATTGGACGCAAACAACTCGTGTCTAAGGCCATTCGAACACTGCCACCAAGGTTCAACATCAAGGTATCCGCCATTGAGGAGGTCCATAATCTTTCTATAATGGACTTTGATACACTTCAAAGCATTCTTCAAACTTTTGAGCTCAACCTTCAAAGTCAAATGGTAGCGGGCTACAAGACTAAAAACATAGCCTTGCAAGCTCAAGACAATAAAGAATCTGGAGAAGATGATGAACCATTGGAGGAAGTCACCGAGGGGCAGAATGTAGCTATGCTGACCAAGAAATTCAACACCATGGTGAGAAAGTTCAACAAGGAGAAGCCTCGTTCGAAAGGGAAGGAACCGTTCAATCGATCCAATGATCGATCTCAATGGAAGCCAACTGGATCATCATCTCAATCCAAACGTCAACCTAAGAAGACAACTTCAGATCATGGATGGAATGATCCCAAACATCTCGATACCATCCAATGTCGAGCTTGTTCGGCTTGGGGTCACTATGCTAATGAATGTGCCAATACTTTGAGAAAGTATGGTCTGAAAAATCACTGGGTATCCATGAGTGACGATGAGGATGATGAGGAAGTTGAAACTGGAAGTTCCACAGCCCTATTTGCAAAAATCGCAACTGGTGTTACCGACGGTGTTGACAACACCGGTGTCATGACACTGCAGACAACACCACAGAGGTATGAACTGTTTGATTTTGCTAACATAACCTGCCTTAATGTTGTTTGTGATGATACAGAGTCTCTTGCTGGAGATGACTTAGATAAAGATGAAGCCATTGAAGAACTTCATGGCCTTTATAATTCCTTGCTTAAGGAATGGAAAAAGCAATGCAAGCTTGTAGAAATCGTATCCAAGGAAAAGGAAGCCTTATCCAAAGAAAAGGAAGCTTTATCTAAGGAGAATGATGTACTGAAGAATTCAGTTGCAAAGCTGGAAACCGCTCTCACCAAGAAGGACATAGAACTTGGAAAGGTGCAATTCAAGCTTGAAGAGACGGAGGCCTTAATTGCAAAATGGAATTCGAGTTCTTCCAAGGCAAGTGAAATCATGGGATCAGGTAATTCGACAAAATCAGGTATTGGATCAAGTAAAACTGTTGAAAATATTTTTCCAAACCTTTTTGTCGATTCACACGCTAAGATCAACTTTGTGAAAGAAAAATCGAAAGAGTCCATAAAATCCAATGTTTCAGGTCGTAGGAAAAGAAAATATGTTTGTCATTATTGTTTTCAACCTGGACATATAAGACCATACTGTCGAAAATTGAAAAATGATCGAGCCAGTGGTCTGGTGTTACCCCCGGTGTTACGCAACACCGCCCGCAACACCACTGTTGGAAAGAAAGTTTGGGTTCCTAAACAAACTGCTCAAGTCTGCCAAGTTGTTTTTACTGCTCTTAAAACTAACATTTCAGGTTCTTGGTACTTTGATAGTGGTTGTTCACGCCACATGACGGGCACCAAAGAATATTTGTGTAATTTTGTGCCTCTTACCGAAGGATCCGTTACTTATGGAGGAGGTGCTAAGGGTAGACTCATTGGCAAAGGAACTCTTAATCTACCAGGTTTTCCCAGGTTGTCTAATGTGCTTTTAGTAGATGGTCTTATGGCTAATTTAATTAGCATAAGTCAATTATGTGATGACAATCTTGAGGTAAAATTTACGAGGGACTCTTGTGAAGTTTATGATAAATCTAACATGTGTATCATGACAGGTACAAGATCTCATGATAATTGAGATCTTGTTGGAGAAAATGTCACGTGTAACAAGGCTAAATTTGATGAAGCGATTTTGTGGCATCAAAAATTAGGCCATGTGAATTTTCGAACTCTCCAAAAGTTGATGAAGTTTGAGGTTGTACAAGGACTGCCAAGCCTCAATCACAATGGTAAGATAGTGTGTGGGGACTGCCTTAAAGGTAAACAGACCCGTGTTCCCCACAGTGTTACATCACACCACGGACAACACCAAGGTACGGTTCATTGTTTTCAACTTTTACACATGGATTTAATGGGACCAGTTGAAGTTGAAAGTCTTGGAGGAAAGAGGTATTCCTATGTGATTGTTGATGATTTTTCCCGATATACTTGGATTTTCTTTTTACGTGAAAAATCGGATACGTTTTCTCAATTCAAGATTTTGTACACTAGGATTAAAACCTCATTTTCTTCTAAAATTTTAAGCATTAGGTCTGACCATGGTAAGGAATTTGAGAACAAATTGTTTGCTGATTTTTGTGAAAAGAAAGACATTGAACACCAATTTTCGGCTCCAAAAACTCCACAACAAAACGGAGTTGCGGAAAGGAAAAATCGAACTTTGCAAGAAATGGCTCGTGTCATGCTCAGTTCTAAGAACCTCTCACGACGTTTTTGGGCTGAAGCATTGAATACGGCTTGCTATATTGGCAATCGTGTCTTTTTAAAACCGGGTAGCAAAATGACCCCTTACGAAATTTTGAAAGGGAAAAAGCCAAATCTTAAACATTTTCATGTTTTTTGGGTGTCTTTGCTACATTTTGAATGATAGAGATAATCTTGCTAAGTTTGATGCAAAAAGTGACAAAGCCGTGTTTCTTGGATATTCTTTGAATAGTCATGCTTATCGTGTTTTTAATTTAAGATCTAGGACTATTCAAGAATCAGTTAATGTTGTGTTTGATGACTTCTCAGATCTTACAGGAAAATCTTATGAAGATGTCGTGACTGATCTTGTTGAAATTCCAGTAGTTCATGAAACTGGAAATACTGATGTTGCCCCCAGTGTTGTGACACCAGAGGCAACACCAGCGGCAACACCAGTGACAACATCGGCAGAACCTGAATCCGATGAAAGTGATGATGATCTACCTGATCAAGTTCGAAGAGATCCACCTGCTCGCATCAGAAAAAATCACCCTACCACACAGGTGATAGGGGGAGTGAACGATGGTGTTCGAACTCGTAGAAAAGACCCCGTGAATTACAAGGAAATGGTAAGACATGTGTGTATGTCAACCACATTTTCAGAGGTAAAATTCTACTGTTTTGTCTCTCCAATTGAACCCAAAAATGTCTCTGAATCTTTAAAAGATAATTTTTGGATACAAGCAATGCAAGAAGAACTTGAACAATTTACTAGAAATGATGTTTGGTTTCTTGTTCCTAGACCATCCGATACTAATGTGATTGGAACAAAATGGATTTTTAAAAATAAATCGGATGAGTCGGGGAACATTGTAAGAAACAAAGCACGACTTGTAGCACAAGGGTATACACAAGTCGAAGGCATCGACTATGATGAGACCTTCGCACCCGTTGCTCGAATTGAATCGATTAGGTTAGTTCTTGCAATTGCTTGTTATTTGAAAATTACCCTTTATCAAATGGATGTAAAAGGAGCATTTTTAAATGGGTTCTTAGATAAGGAAGTGTATGTTGAACAACCAAAAGGTTTTGAAGATCCTTATCAACCTCATTATGTATACAAACTTAAGAAAGCATTGTACGGGTTGAAACAAGCTCCTGGAGCTTGGTATGGTCGATTGACCACTTTCCTTCTTGAGTTTGGATTCATTCGAGGTATGGCCGATCGTACTCTTTTTGTTAAGAGAACTGATCGTAATTGCATTATAGCTCAAATTTATGTTGATGACATTGTATTTGGATCTACTTGCCAAAGGGATCTTGATGATTTTGTGCATGCTATGTCATCTACCTTCGAAATGAGCATGATTGGAGAGCTAACTTACTTTCTAGGATTGCAGGTGAAATAATTAAAGGAAGGAATTTTCATTTCTCAAAGCAAGTATGCCAAGAATTTGGTATCTCGCTTTGGTTTAGAAAATTCTAAGCCTATGAGAACCCCCTTGGGTTCGTCCCAAAAGCTGTCGAAAGACAGTGTTGCCGATGGTGTTGACAACACCCTCTATAGATCGATGATCGGCAGTTTGCTCTACTTGACCGCTAGCCGCCCGGATATAATGTATAGTGTTGGTGTCTGTGCACGTTACCAATCTGATCCTAAGATCTCGCATCTTCAAACAGTGAAGCGTATTATAAGGTATGTTTCCGGTTCGATAGATTTAGGTATTTGGTATACTAAGGACACTAATCTCAATTTGGTGGGTTTTATTGATTCTGATTGGGCTGGAGACGTAGATGATAGGAAGAGTACTAGTGGTGGTTGTTTCTACTTAGGCAATAACTTAGTATCTTGGCATAGTAGAAAATAAAACTATGTTTCTTTATCCACCGCCGAATCCGAATACGTAGCCGCCGGGAGTGCGTGTACTCAACTTTTGTGGTTGAGACAAATGCTTGATGATTATGGTTTTGAAAATGAATCTTTGAGCCTATTTTGTGATAATTCGAGTGCAATTAATATTTCCAAAAATCCAGTTCAACATTCTCGAACTAAACACATAGATATTAGGCATCACTTCATTCGAGATTTAGTTGAAAAAGGGTGAATCCAACTTGATTATGTATCCACTGAAAACCAAATAGCAGATATATTTACAAAAGCCTTAGATTTAGAGAGATTTTCTTCCTTAAAGAAGTCTCTCGGATTGTGCATTGTTTGAATGTGCATGCTGTTTTGCGGGTGTTAACGATCATGTTGCTCACACCACTCTTAACACCCTTAGAATAAATTTTTTATTTTTAGGCTTTCTAGGCATATGTATGCTTGTTTGTTTCTGATCAGTGTGTTTCCTATGTGAAAACACTTGCTTAGACACTTGTTTTGGTAAAGGCTCATATTCTATAGTGCATTTTTTGTTCGAATTAAAATGATAAAAGTCACGAAGCACTTGGAGCACGGCGCTCGCTACGACGATGCTTTTCAGGCAGCCTAGTGACTTAATAAAATGTGTTGTGTGACCTCACTGAGTAACTCGGGGCACGGCGTTCGCTGCGACGATGCTTGCTTGTCAAAAAGTGTAGGAGATACCACAACCAAATCGAAAAGAAAAAACTTGATCTCACAACCGAGTAACTAGAAGCATGGCGCTCGCTACGACAGTGCTCTCTTTTCAAAAGGTTGGTTGAGGTCAGGTATGTGTGAATTTAATTTCGTGTGCACAAAAGAAAAAACATTTCAAGAGCCAAAATTTTGTATGGTGTCATCGCAGTGTTACGTAACATCAGGGACAACACCGGTCAGTTACATTGTGTTCGATTTTTATGGGATTTAAATTTTATGCATCCCTAGGTATCTGCATTTAATCCTAATGATATATAATGGATATATTTGATGTTTGGATGACTCAATTTCAAATTTCAAATTCGAATTTTGTGATCCCTATATTTGTGAAAAATTGTTGAGATTTTCTCTTAATTTCATATCTTTTCAAATCTCTTGATTTTATCTAAAAAATTTCAAAAGGCTCAGGTTTGTTTTCAATTCAGAAAATCGAGTATATCTCTCCACTCACATTGCGTGCTATCACACTCTCCAATTCTCTCTCTTCGAATATCCTCTTCTTCTTCTTCCTTCCAAACCTTAAATTTCTCTCTCCAAATTCTCCCATGGCTGATCAAGGCATTCCTCCTGCTGTCCTCGAATTTCTAGAAAAGCTGAAACAATCCTATCCAGCACTTCTCATGCTCCCCTCTGCTGCAGTGTTTTCTGACGGTGTTGCCCACACCGGCGCAACACTGCCCATACCACCTACTTCTACCTTTTTTATCTAAGGTAAGGACGAAGCTGCTTTCTTTCCCTCTCTATTTTTCTCTATCCTTAAAGTCCTTTGCTTCAAGATACGGTCTACTAAGATGATGGTGCCAAGGCAATTTTCATTGGCAATCGAATTTGTGATTCGCCCTATACACCGGATGTTGCCCCTTCAATTTGGCAACATTTGGCCCAACGTCTTTGTTGATATACTTTGAAAGTGGGGAACCGTTTTTATGAGCTAAATTTCAGCTCAAAAAGGGGGAGAAGATATGGTAAGGCATTTCCTATGGTGAAAGGTGGCGGAGGAGAAAGTTTTGATGAATTTTTTTTCATGATTGTGTTGAATGATTAATCTTTAATTCTTTGTGATTGTTTTCGTTGCAGGATTAAGGGGGAGATTGAAATGAGGGGGAGAAAAATCTAATTGATTTAGGTTTTGAGCTGAAAAAGAAAAATAGGGGGAGATTGTTAGTGTTGGATTTTCCAACAATAATAATTTTCCTTTTTCAAGATTATCCTAAATTCAAATTAGATTTTAATTAGATATATTTATTTGAAAAGATTTGGAAAAAGATTTGATTTCTCTCTCCTAGTGTTTTGACTTCTCCTAGTGTTTTGACTTGTTAAAATCACGTGTTTTATATTTTTGAATCACAAGACTAACTAACAAACTTTCCTAAGTCTTAGGAAGTTGTTATGTGCTCTTTTTTTATAGGATTCAAAGATATATATATTAAGATCCAACAAGTGAACTTTGAAGGAGTCCATACGTGATCTTAAGAGAGATGAGAACGTGACATTGGAGAACGTGGGTTTGAGAGAACAAAGTCTAGAGAAGAAGTCAAGATGAAGATCATGAAGCAAGGTTGAAGATGTCAACAACAAGTCCACTCCACCTCTTTCCCATCATGCACGTTAGTTATGGAGTCATGGAGTTCATGGAGCACTCCAAGATCATGGGAAGTGGAGTCTACACCAAGTGTACTTCGAGCTCTATAAATAGGTGAAGCTGCTGAAGATCAAGGATACACAGAATCGAGAGCTTAAGCAGTCTAGTATAGGCAGTACACTGGTGTCAAGAGTTGTGTTGTTCACACCGATAGACAACATCGTTTTCTTGTGAGTCATAGAGTTTGCATACTCTTGACTTTTAGTATAGGTGTTCTTCGGAGTGTTCAACTGAGTGTTTTTGTATACGTCCCTAGGTTTCATATACATCACATATGACGTATTGAGTCATTTGTTCGAAAGAGTCTCTTTTAGAGATCTTTCTTTCTCCTTTGTACACATACACAAATCAATAAAGGAGTTTTCGCCCTGAAGGCATTCCACGAGTATTTGTATACTCGTGGATAAATCGTTTGTGTTCTGCAACTTTAATTTCAATCTTTTTTTTCCGCTGCGTGTTACGCTGGTGTTGTTGACACCACTGACAACACCGTGTACTTTGATTGGGACAATTTTTGTTTTTGTTTTGGTAATACAAAAGCAGGGGTAATTCTGTATTTTCAACCCCATATAACGGTCAAAAATGAAAAAATATCGCACTTCAGGCTCGTCGCCCGCACACCCGTGAAGTCTGACGACTTTGGAGGTTTCGTGCCGAGTTTTTCAAATCACAGGTGTTTTCCCCACAATTACCGTAACACAGGGGGGACCGATGCAAATTTACCATAACAGGAGGGGGTCTTCAGGATTTTACCCAAAGAAGATCATATCTTTGTGTGCTTGTTTTGTTAGGATTTGATAGGATTGGATTTTAGAGATCTCTGCTGGAGTGTGGTGCAAGTTTGAAGAATCATATAGAGTCTATAAATAGGACGAGAAGACTGAAGATCAAAATGGACAAGAAGAGCTTCAATATTTCGAGTCTGCCAGTGTCATGCCCATGTTGTTCATACCATAGATGACACCACCTTGTCTTCTTTTCTCTATGTCATGGAGTTTGTATGCTCGTGACTTTTTAGTAAAGATAGGGATTTTTGTGACCTTTTGTGAGTCTTTGCATACGTCCATAGGGTTCCTTGCTATTCTCAAAGGACGTATTGAATGCTTGTAAAGAGAATCTTATTTTGAGATTACTCTATCTATCTCCTTGTACTGCAACGATCATCTAATAAAGGAGTTTTTGCCCTGAAGGCAGTCCACGATTATTTGTATACTCGTGGATAAATTTATGTCTCTTCATTTTTTTATTTTTTTTATTCCGCTGCATGTTGCACTGGTGTTGTCGAGACAACACTGTGTACTCTGATTTTGATATTCGTTTTTATTGTGCTTTCTTGCAGATTACAAACCACGCAAAACTTTCACATGAATTAACAATGTATGGTTATAACTCTGTATATAGTCCAATATTGCACAAGTATGCGAATGAAGACGTGTCACTTGGTTCTTGGTTTATTGGTCTTGAAGTCGAGCACATTGATGAACGCAGTATGTGTTGTGGTACTCCACCAGGTATGAAAATTTACAGTTTTCGCCCTGTAACTTAGGTCTTATCTATTTATTACCACCAATTTTACGTATTCCAATATTTGTCCCCTAACTATCATTTTGTTTCCATTTTTCATCCAATTTTGCTCGTGATTTCGATTTTTGCTGATGTAGATTTTTTAATTTCAACGACAACACAGGCAGAATTAACAACGCATGAGTCTTTTTTTTTTGCTCTTCTCAGATTTAGAACCTCCTCTTCAGTGTTTCTTATCATCCTTAACAATCCTGGAATAATCAACTTAGCCCTTTGACACATTGGGGGGTCCTCCCAAGCAAAAAACACACAACCACCTCTCTGCAGATACACAAGTTGATTAGCTGAGATGTTTTGTTTTTTGTAACCATAAAACATGAAAAGAACATCTTACATTGGAATTTACGCAAGAATTGAACCTCCTTCCAGGATTTTCATTTGTCCAAGATGTTCTAATTACTGCCCTCCTTCCACAATAACAATCGATGTTTCCAGATATTTGTGACATTCTCCAGTGAATTGAAGAGGCTGGTGAAGACAAATTTTTTGAGTGGATAGAAGATATATATAAGAAGGAGAGAAGCCTGAAGAAACGAATGGTAGAAGCTGCTTAGGGTTTTATTTTGCGGAAGAAGGTGTTCTTCATTTAGGAGGGAATGAAATTATGTTTTCCCTCCTCAAAATGTTGACTTGTATTATTTAATAGGTGATCTGTCCTCTAATTTAGTGTAAGTTTAATTTAAAAAAACGAATTAGAAAATGAATCAGATGCCACATAAGCAAAAAGCCCGAAATAGCACAGTCACGTGACATTCACGTGCGAATTGGCCCGAATTTCCTTAATTCGGGCTGATTTGTCCTCAATTAGCACGTTTTTGAAAGTTATAGTCCCTAATACAAAGCCCGAAAAGATAATGTCCCTAAATGATGAATGGGGTATAGTTATCGTCCTAAATTTACAATTTTCCCATTCTTAAATTTCAAATCATTGAACTCCATGTACTTGATAACTCAATTTTATTTCCAGCTAAGGATGGTAGATAATTAGTTTTTGGTGCTCACAGCTTAAAAATCTGTAAACCAACAATAAAAAGAAATTGACTTGGAAGTTATGAAGTCTTGCGAATCAAACAAATTAAAAGACATTGACTTGGAATTAAGTATAGTCTTCCTACTCAAACAAAATAACTGTAAAGTTTCTAATTATTTTGGAGACATTGACTTGGAATTAAGTATAGTCTTCCTACTCAAACAAAATAACTGTAAAGTTTCTAATTATTTTGGCTCAATGCATTATTGGAAAAGGAAAGGCACTATATATATGGGTACAACAAGTATGATGGAATTTATAAATCAACAATAAAAAGAAAAATTGACTTCGAAATTATGAAGTCTTGCAAATCAAACAAATTAAAAGACATTGACTTGGAATTAAGTATAGTCTTCCTACTCAAACAAAATAGCTGTAAAGTTTCTAATTATTTTGGCTCAATGCATTATTGGAAAAGGAAAGGCACTATATATATGGGTACAACAAGTATGATGGAACTTCTTGGTTCGATTTAATGCATATTATATAATATTGATTTTCTAAGTATATAATTTGTTCCAATTTGATTGTAAAAAAAGGTGGGAATTATGTATTTTAAAGCTATAAAATTGGAGTTAAATTAATGTACTCGAACATTTTTGTTCGAACAAAGTTTTTAGGGCAAGCCACTAGTATGAGTTATTTGTTAGACTTTGGGAAATAGAGGACCATTAAGAATTTGGGAAATTATGATTATTGAAAAACTTGTGTTTTATGATTATTGATCGTGATCATGTGAGTGGGAATGCTCACCACATGCAAAGATGACATTAAAGCACAAATAAAATAACGAGTATTTTATAATCGAGAAAAGAAAGTTCAAAAATTCATACAATAATTGAGAAAATAACATGTGAAGTATCTCAAGTTCAACAATGCAAATAGGTATGAAAACAATGTATTCAATCGAATAAAAGATAATAAGAATCCGATTAAATCAACAATTAAATGCATACATTTTCATATCAAAGGCACATCCAGTCCATTTAATTTTATGATTTAGTCTAAATCGAATCATTTACATTCAAACCAATGTACCTTCATGACTCTTATTCGTAGTTTTATCACTAACTAGTAAAATCATTACGAAAGTAAAATCATTAGATCTATTACCTACTAAATGTGACTAATTCTTTTTTAGACTAGATGAAAATTCTTTCTTATTTTAATATTTAATTCGTGGACGGTTGTAGTATATGTTTTTTTTTTCTCAAATACTGGCAAATAAAACTTAAAATAAAAGTAATGATATTAATTTTAAAGAAAATAATACCTCGAGTTCTATAACTCTATTCTTTTGGTGTTCAAATTATACCGTGTTGTGACAGTAATTAGCTGACAAAGCCAGTTATTGTCTGCACTAATTTTTATATTATACATACACATATATATAAAACCCAAATATACTCACATTTTTCCATGTATTTATAAAATGGGCTTTTCATAGATAATTGCGAAAACTATGATGCTTCTATTCTACTATAAATCATTAAAGTTTATTTCAACTTATCAATATGGTTATCATATCACAAATCTTAAAATAAGACCTAAATACATTCTAAAAAAAAAAATATGATATATATTTTCCTTCTTTTAATGTATCTGATGTTTCGACTGCGAAAAAATATATATACGATGGTCTCATGAATATTGTATTTGGTAGTCTTCCTACGCTAATAAAATCTGTATTAATAAAATTTAATGTAATTAATTTAAGCTAATTAAATAATAAAATGAGGGGATTAGAATATAGGTAAGAGGGTGTGACATTCTCTTGGGGGGAAAATAAAGAAAGTTGGGTGAGAAGGCATAAAAAGATGAGCACTAGTTGGATGCACATGAGTTAGTGCATCTTTGGGTTTTCTTAATTATTTTTTATTTAGCCTAACTGCAAATTAATTATTTTTATTTTGTGGGGAATTGTGTGAGATGTATGTGAAATATTATTATATTTTTTGTCATATAATTAAATAAAGTAAATTGTGTGTGTAAATATATATGCATTTTCTTAAAATAAATTTTACAAAAACTTGCTTCTCTTTTATGTTGTCTTTTGATTATCAGGAAAAGTTAATGACTTTTCCAATTTTGTCCCAACTCTTTCTTACTGATTTTTTTATATAATAAAAATAAGTATACATGTATAACGATTTTTTAATCTTTGTTATATAATTTTAAAAGAGAGATATTTTGAAATGGGACTGATCATTGTTTTAAAATTGATGTTTTTCTTCTCTCTTATATTAGTTTAAATATTGATTAATTTTAGTGGATTATTGTATTTGTACAAAACTCATCGAAGTCCAGTCAACATTTCAGTTCTTTTTTATTTTTTCTACTTAAACAAGTATTTTCAGTTTCCCCCCTTTTTGACCCCAAGATTAGTTTTTAATATAAAAAGAACAATTTGATTTCTACCAGAAATTAAATAAAATAGACTTTTTCTAACTGAAAAGGTGAAGATTCTTGATTGTTTCAAGTTTCGTACTGGTGAACCAAAAGCTTCATCGGAATGTAGTCTTTTATCTATAATTAATTGATACTATAATGTAATAATTAATTCATTCTTTATTTTTATACAAATACCATTGTCCAATTTCTATTTAAAAAAAAGAAACATGTGTTTTCCTTTTGAGGGAAAAGAAACGTTACTTTTATTTTCTCCACAATTTTAATACCACAAAAGGGAAATAATATATATCTCTGTTCAAAAAATTGCTTTTGATATAATTATTACCTATAAGTGAAGCTTCCTCGATAAACTTATAAATTAATTAATCCACTAAACAATAGAACTATTTAATTTCATTATCTAAGAAATCCTACTCGACAAAAATAACTGTAAAGTTTCTAATTATTTTGGCTCAATGCATTATTGGAAAAGGAAAGGCACTATATATATGGGTACAACAAGTATGATGGAATTTATAAATCAACAATAAAAAGAAAAATTGACTTGGAAATTATGAAGTCTTGCAAATCAAACAAATTAAAAGACATTGACTTGGAATTAAGTATAGTCTTCCTACTCAAACAAAATAGCTGTAAAGTTTCTAATTATTTTGGCTCAATGCATTATTGGAAAAGGAAAGGCACTATATATATGGGTACAACAAGTATGATGGAACTTCTTGGTTCGATTTAATGCATATTATATAATATTGATTTTCTAAGTATATAATTTGTTCCAATTTGATTGTAAAAAAAGGTGGGAATTATGTATTTTAAAGCTATAAAATTGGAGTTAAATTAATGTACTCGAACATTTTTGTTCGAACAAAGTTTTTAGGGCAAGCCACTAGTATGAGTTATTTGTTAGACTTTGGGAAATAGAGGACCATTAAGAATTTGGGAAATTATGATTATTGAAAAACTTGTGTTCAATTTGAGAGAATCTGAGTTTTTATTGGTAATGTGAGCATTGATTATTCTAATTGAGAACTTATCTCATCTAGGTTTATATGTTTTGTCGTACGTGTTATACTAATACTAGTACGGAAGGTGAAATGTCGTGGTACGAACTGCATTAATAATGATATGCAGAGTGTACTATATCGGTACGAGCTTATACAGAGTGAAATAAGTTTGTAGGACTTGATATGGGGTGAAATATGATAGTACAGAATAGTACTGGGTCAAGTTCATTAAAGATATAATGATCTAGAAGAATGTTCTCTTAGCTAAAAATTAATAATAATTTCAAACTTTTGGTTGAAAAACAGTGTTTCTTTTTATAGTTGGTTAATTATAATTGCATCCCATATTTTTCAGCTATATGGAAATACTTTTATAATATTATATGTGCATAAATGGCATAATATATTATTTGTGTCAAAATTATAAGTAATCGCAAGTATTACATAAATTGTTAATTAGGGCCTCAAGTTTATTTTACGCCTATTAATATTCAAGAATTAGCAAGAGTTCATCGTCTTTCAAGCTTGCACTAAATTATCATTACTCATAATTTAAGGTCTCAAACTAAAATTGGAAGAAAAAATAAGAAAAATTATTAGTTTATTATTCAATTGACTTATTAAATGAAAAAACGAATCAGAGTATCTTCTTTACCTTTACATTTTGAAGTATATATATAATAGCATCATTCCATTCAATGGACTACACCACTAATAGCCATATATAGCAACCATACAGCAAGTTGATGATCAAGTGAAAGATTATTATAATGATTTTATTAATGGATTCTCTCTTTTCTTTTGCTATTCATCTGCTCTTCATCATATTTACACTCACTTCTTCTTCCCAGTCTTTTTCCGATTTGAGCACCGATGAATCTGCATTACTTGCCTTCAAAAACTCCATCACTTCTGATCCTTACGGTATTTTGACCAACAATTGGTCTTCGGCTAATAGTAACTCATCCATTTGTTACTGGATTGGTGTCTCTTGTGGCATCAAACACCGTCGGGTCACTGCCTTAACCCTTTCGGGCTTCGAGCTCAAAGGAACCATTTCTCCACATCTTGGAAATTTAACATTTCTTCGATCTTTAGACATCAGCTCCAACAATTTCTCAGGTTTGATTCCTTCTCAACTGTCAAAATTACGTCGTCTAAAGGAGATCAACGTTGGAGTTAACGAGTTGAGTGGAGAAATACCATCATGGCTTGGAGGGTTATCTCAACTTGAACATGTGAGTATGAGTAATAACTCCTTCTGGGGTAGAATCCCTCCTACTCTCTTCAACATCTCATCTTTGATAGAAATAAATGTGAGATCCAATAAGCTAAGAGGAAAGCTTCCAGATGAGATATGTTATAATACTCCAAGACTTAGAGCTCTGTATCTGTCGGGGAATAAACTAGAGGGCGAAATTTCAGCTAATATCGGAAAATGCAGAGAGATGGAGGACCTGCGCTTGGCACTCAACAAATTCAGCGGATATGCGAATATGGTTGCATGCTAATTATAATAAGAGAGATTATTAACAGGTAGGATCCCTAGTGATTTTTGCAACAAAATGCCAAACATCAAAATGCTTTATCTCGAGGAGAACAAATTAGAGGGGGAAATTCCAGCAAATATAGGGAAATGCAGTGAGCTTGAAGAGCTTGACTTATTTGCCAACAATTTGAGTGGAAGCATCCCAACTGAAGTTGGAAGTTTGAGCAAACTTAGTGTCTTATCTCTTGGCCAAAATCAATTCAAAGGTATACATAAAAAGTTTTGATCAGGCGGCATTGCTTCAATATATATTTATCAATTTATCAAATTAAACTATATATATTCTTCATTATTTATTGGGCTTCTAATCAAGAATTTACAACATTATTACATTAATGTATGCTGTTAAGTGTATACTACTACTATTATGAAATGCATTTTAAAAGCTGAAAATTATTACAAATGTTATGAAAACATGTTACTTTTCATAATAGTCTATTTTCTATGTGATTTTCAGGTTCCATCCCTTTTTCTCTATTCAATATATCAAGTTTGAAGATATTAGATCTTTCATTTAATGATCTATCAGGTAGACTTTGTTCAAATATTGGGCTTTCAATTTTCAATCTTGAAAAGCTTTATTTGCACCGTAACAGACTCAGTGGGCCAATTCCAACCTCTATCAACAATGCTTCTAAACTTACTGTATTGAGCTTGAATAGAAATGCATTCAGTGGCATAATCCCTAGTTTTGGTAATTTAAGGCTCTTACAAGCTCTTATAATTTGGGGTAATAATTTGATTAGTAGTGAATCCCCAACCCAAGAATTGGGATTTCTCTCTTCATTAACTAGTTGTCAACAGTTGAGGAGCTTGCAAATATCATTGAATGCACTTATAAGTGGCATTCTCCCAACTTCAATTGGTAATTTTTCCCCTTCTCTTCAAGAATTCTATGCGGATGGATGCAACATTCAAGGAATTATTCCTTCAGAAATTGGAAACTTGAGCAATTTGATAGGGATCGATTTTAGTGGAAATCAAATTAGGGGCTTCATCCCAACAAGAGTAGGACAATTAAGGTAAGTGCAGAGACTAAATCTTGATGGTAATCAATTACAAGGCTCTATCCCTAATGAAGTTTGTGAGATGAGTAATTTGGGGCATTTGGATTTGGGAGAAAACATGCTAATAGATCCAATTCCTGAATGCATTGGTGAATTAAAATCTCTAAGATACATCTGGTTAAACTCTAACAAGTTGCAATCCACCATACCTCCCAGCTTTTGGAATCTTACAGATCTCTTGATTGTAAACTTGTCGTCGAATTCTTTGAGTGGACAACTTTCATCTCAAATCTCAAATTTCAAGGCAATATATCAGATAGGTTTGTCAAATAATCACTTTTCTGGAGAGATTCCAAGCTTAATTTCAAGTTGTCAATCACTAGAAGTACTAAACTTGTCAAATAATCAATTCGGAGGATATATCCCTCCATCATTGGGAAGTACCAAAGGCCTGAGTGACTTGGACTTATCTAACAACAATCTTTCTCGAAAGATACCAAAGTCTTTGGAAAACCTCAGATATCTTGAATATTTTAATGTGTCTTACAACAAATTGGAAGGAGAGATTCCAAATGGGGGCTGTTTTGTTAACTTCACTGCTAAACATCAACATTTAATTAAATTCATTCATCATGCATATGGATTTTGAATTTATAACATGCATTTGCTTAACAGTACCAATTCTCAGCATCTCTCATTAAACAGGGCAAATTACATCTTCTGTTTTCCCAAGTTTAAGTATCATCAATCTTCCAGATCAGATCAAGTTGACAGGTATTTATATACGCAATGTTTATCTTCCCTGAAAATATATAGTGTATATAATAAGAGAGATTATTAACAGGTAGGATCCCTAGTGATATTTGCAACAAAATGCCAAACATCGAAGTGCTTCATCTTCGGGACAACAAATTAGAGGGGGAAATTCCAGCAAATATAGTGAAATGCAGTGAGCTTGAAGACCTTGAATTATCTTACAACTATTTCAGTGGAAGTATCCCAACTGAAATTGGAAATTTGAGCAATCTTAGGTACTTATATCTCCACCAAAATCATTTCACAGGTATACACAAAAAGTTAATTTTGATCCGGCAACAGAAGTGAATCATCTCTAGAATTATGCACTTTTTTAATATTTATCTACTATTCATGAGCGTGTATCATTTTTCACCTTGCTAGCTTCTTTAGCATTTATCAATTTTTTATCCATATAATTTCACTCATCAACATTTAATTAAATTCATGCAACATGGATATTTTGAATTTATAACATGCATGTCTTTGAAGGGAGAATTCCAGCAAATATAGGGAAATGCAGAGAACTTGAAGTTCTTGACTTATCTGGCAACAATTTGAGTGGAAGCATCCCAATTGAAGTTGGAAGTTTGAGCAAACTGAGTGTTAGAGAAATCACCCCAGAAACTCCAACACTTAAGAAATAGCACACCAATTGAACTTGCAAAGTAAAAACTTCAAGAAAACAACACTCAAACGATATACGTGGTTCGGCTTGAAATGCCTACGTCCACGGGAAACAAGGGTGGGGAGTATTTTATTCAAACGAATCAAGAACAATTACAAATCAATCTGCAAAGTTGCAGATTCAACTCTCAACAACAATGACTCTCAAGCTCACTTTACAGAAGAATAACTTTCTCAAAACTAAGTGTCAATCTGATCTGAAACACACCCTATACAGCTCTATTTATAAGCTTTACAACGCACTTTGAATCAGATCTAACGGATCAGAAATGAGTTCTGTGGATAAGCTTGAAAATCCATGATCGAGGCTCTGTTTCGCAATTCTCTGCAACTCCAACCGAAATAACTGCCGCTCAGTCCACGTGTCGGCCGCTGATTAGTTCCCAAGATTTGAACAAAAACGAAAACTCAAAGCCACGCTTTTATAAGTGGAGTGACAACTTTGCTTGGAGAGAGAAAATGCACTTTTGCCTCAAACTGAAAAACGCGCCTTTATAAGTGAAAGTGCGATTTCACTGTTCACGCTTCTTTTAAATGCAACACTCTACCACAACACTTTGTTCCACTTTTGACAACGCTCAGAAAAGCGTTGTCTTTTCTCTTTTGAAAAAACACTTGTTATTTTATGTGATTCAACTTCAGATCTTCTTCTTCATGGTTTCAGCCATACATTCACAATCTCCACCTTATGGCTGAACCTCTTGCACTTATCTGAAACTCAGCTACTTGTTAGCACCAGTACCACTCTTTCTCCTCACACCTATAAGTCCCAAACACAAATCAAACTTAGAACTAGGCAAAGCTTTGGTGAACACATCAGCTGGATTCTCCTCTGATGCAATTTTCAGAACCTTGACTTCACCTTGCTCCACCTTATCCCTAATAAAGTAAAGCTTGACATCAGTGTGCTTAGTCCTCTCATGATAGCTGTGGTGCTTGGTGAGATGTATAGCACTGTTATTATCACAATAGACCACTACATTCTTCTGTTTAACACCAAACTCTTTCAGAATTCCTTTCAACCAGATTGCTTCCTTGATTGCCTCAGTGATAGCTACAAACTCAGATTCTGTTGTTGAAAGGGCCACAACTGATTGATGCATAGCCTTCCAACTCACTGCTGTACCAAAGAGTGTAAACACATATCCGGATAGAGACTTCCTAGTGTCCAAGTTTGCAGCATAATCTGCATCAACATATCCCACTATAGGTGCAACCAATTCTGAAGCTTTCCTAAAACTTAAACCACATTCTACTGAACCATTTAGGTATCTCATCATTCCTTTAACTGCATCCCAATGCTCCTGCCCTGGATTAGACATGTATCTACTCACCACACTCATGGCAAAGGCTAGATCAGGCCTGCAGCATACCATTGCATACATCAAGCTGCCAACTGCACTTGCATATGGGACCTTCACCATCCTGTCAACTTCTTCTTGTGTGTGAGGCTCTTGCTCCTTGGACAGTTTAACACTTTGACTAATAGGTACACTTGCAACCTTTGATTGATTCATTTGATACCTAATCAAAACCTTCTTCAGATAGTCAGCCAATTCCAGAAACACCTCTCCACTCTTCTCATCTCTGGTTATGTCCATTCCAAGCATCCTTCTTGCTATTCCAAGATCTTTCATCTCAAATTCTGTCTTTAGCATTTTCTTAACTTCAAGCAAAGATTCATTAGAAGTACTAGCAAGTAACATATCATCAACATATAATAAAAGATAAGTATGAGATTTGTTATCATGCTTTAAGTAAACACAATGATCAAACTTGCTTCTCATAAAACCAGACTTAATCATAAATTGATCAAACCTGAGATACCATTGCCTTGGAGATTGCTTGAGTCCATACAAAGATTTCCTGAGTAGGCAGGCCTTGTTCTCCTAGTCTTCTACATGCAAACCTTCTGGAATCACCATGTAGATCCTCTCCTTAAGCTGACCATGAAGAAAAGCTGTGGTAACATCTAACTGATGTAGATGCATGTTGAATTGAGCTACCATGGCAAGTAATATTCTGATAGCAATGCTTAACCACAGGGGAAAAGATTTTAGAGTAATCCACTCCTATCTTTTGAGTGAATCCCTTAGCCACCAATCTAGCTTTGAATCTGATCTTATCTCCTTTGGTTACCTCCACCTTTCTTCTAAAAATCCATTTGCATCCAACTAGCTTTTGCTTTTGAGGCTTATCAGTTATCTCCCAAGTCTCATTCTTGTCCAAAGAGTTCAGCTCCTCCTGAATTGCTATCATCCATTGTTCCTTGTGTGAACCTGATATAGCTTGCTTATAAGTGGCTGGATCAGCACTCTCCAGCTCTTGTGCAGTGAGTAGAGCAAAAGAGACTGAATCTGCTTGACCAAATCTTTCTGGAGGTCTGATTGGTCTCCTTGATCTATCCCTAACCAATTGGTAGTTTGCTAACTGATCACCTTCATCATCTTGTTCTGATTCATCTGAGCCTCCTTCTTCTTCTGAACTAGCCTCCACATTCTGATCAAGTACTAGAGGCTCCACCTGAACCTGAGGCTCCTGTAAAGAGGATGAAGTTCCTGCAGTGGTTTCTTCTTCCTTTTTCAGTGGCATCTTGTTCTCATCAAAGACAACATCATTGCTAATTATGCACTTTTGGTACTCCTTCTCATAGCACCATAGTTTATAACCTTTAACTCCCTTTGGATATCCCAAGAATACACACTTGAGAGCTCTAGGAGCAAGCTTATCCTGAGTGATATGAGCAAAGGCCATGCACCCAAACACCCTCAAACTACTGTAATCTGCAGGTGATCCTTTCCATCTTTCTTCAGGTGTTTTGAACTCAATTGCAGAGGATGGACTTCTGTTGATTAGATGCACAACAGTAGCTGCAGCTTCACCCCAAAAAGAGTTAGGTAAACCAGAACTAATGAGCATGCATCTTACCTTATTCATGATGGTCTGATTCATCCTCTCAGCCAAACCGTTTTGTTGAGGTGTGCCTGGAACTGTTTTGTGCCTTCCTATGCCTTTAGCTTCACAAAACTCATTAAACTCATTGGAAGTAAATTCTAATCCATTATCAGTCCTTAGATACTTAAGCCTCTTACCAGAAACATTTTCAATTTCAGTTAACCATGCTTTAAAGGTATTGAAAGCTTCATCTTTAGATTTCAAAATATAAATCCATACCTTCCTAGTATAGTCATCAATCAAGGACATGAAATACTTACCTCCATTCTTTGTTTGTGTTCTTGCAGGGCCCCATAAGTCTGAGTGGACATACTCCAAAGGCTGCTTGGACAAATGAACTCCAGTCTTGAAGGGTTGCCTCCTATTCTTGCCAAGAACACAGCAATCACAAAATTCCAGTTTACCTATCTTATCTTTGCCAAACACTTGCTGCTTTGCTAACTCCAGTAGACCATTCTCACTCATATGGCCTAACCTCCTATGCCAGAGTAGTGTCCTATCCATTTCCTGTGATGAATTCAGACTACCAACACAAACCTTGCCTTGAAGATAGTAAAGCTCATTCCTTTTGAAACCTTGCATCACCTTTCTGTCCCCCTTTGAAACTGATAGTGTCCCACCTTCAGAATGAAATGTGTAACCTTGTGTATCAAGCATACCTAGAGATATTAGGTTTCTCTTCAGCTCTGGAACATACCTAACATTCTGTAATACTCTAACCATTCCATCAAACATCCTTAAAGCCACTGAACCAGTCCCTTTCACCTTGCAACTGAAGTCATTTCCTAGCATAACTATGCCACCATCACCTAACTTGAGTTCTTGGAAAGAATCCTTGATAGGAGTCATATGAAATGAGCATCCTGAATCCAAGATCCATTCATCATTGATTTTGGTGGATGTTATAGCCAGGACTTCAGCTGATTCATAGCCTACACTTTGGTTTGCTGCTTCTGAAATCTGATTTGCTTGGTTTGGTTGTCCCATTCCTTTGTTCTTCAGAAATTGTTTATACTTTAGGCAATCCTTCTTGTGATGTCCTGGTTTGTGACAATGAAAACACCTATTCAGCTCCACATCTTCATTTGAATTCTGATTTGGTTCACTCTTCTTTGGTTCTTGTTGCTGCTTGTTTTGCTTCTTGGGAAACTTTTTCTTTCCTTGTTTGATAGCAAGACCCTCACCTGCAGCTTTAGTCTTTCCATCTGGATTCTTGGAGAGCTCCTTAGTCTTCAAAGCAACCACCACCTCTTCTAAGGTTAGATCATGTTGCCTACCATACAGCATTGTATCTGAAAAATTCTCATATGATTTTGGAAGTGTACTCAACAGCAGCAAAGCTTTGTCCTCATCCATCAACTTGATCTCCACATTTTCAAGATCATCAAGAAATTTATGAAACTCCTCCAATTGATCCAAGATAGGCCTGTCATCAGTCATCCTGTAAGCATACATCCTTCTCTTCATATACAGTCTATTTGCAATGGTTTTCACCATGTACAAACTCTCTAGTTTATCCCATACTTCCAAGGCAGTAGTTTCCTTGGATACTTCTCTTAAGACCTTGTCACCTAGACTCAAAATGATGGTGCTGTGAGCCTTCTTGAGTATCAGCTTCTTCTCATCTGCCTTCATCCCTTCAGGAAAAGCTCCAGGACCTTCAAGAGCTATGTCCAATCCCTGTTGCACAAGAAGCGCCTTGATCTTGATTCTCCATAACCCGAAATCCCCTTTTCCATTGAAACGCTTGATGTCAAACTTTGTGGTGGCCATTCTTCACCTTCTCTTCCCACAGACGGCGCCAATTTGTTAGAGAAATCACCCCAGAAACTCCAACACTTAAGAAATAGCACACCAATTGAACTTGCAAAGTAAAAACTTCAAGAAAACAACACTCAAACGATATACGTGGTTCGGCTTGAAATGCCTACGTCCACGGGAAACAAGGGTGGGGAGTATTTTATTCAAACGAATCAAGAACAATTACAAATCAATCTGCAAAGTTGCAGATTCAACTCTCAACAACAATGACTCTCAAGCTCACTTTACAGAAGAATAACTTTCTCAAAACTAAGTGTCAATCTGATCTGAAACACACCCTATACAGCTCTATTTATAAGCTTTACAACGCACTTTGAATCAGATCTAACGGATCAGAAATGAGTTCTGTGGATAAGCTTGAAAATCCATGATCGAGGCTCTGTTTCGCAATTCTCTGCAACTCCAACCGAAATAACTGCCGCTCAGTCCACGTGTCGGCTGCTGATTAGTTCCCAAGATTTGAACAAAAACGAAAACTCAAAGCCACGCTTTTATAAGTGGAGTGACAACTTTGCTTGGAGAGAGAAAATGCACTTTAGCCTCAAACTGAAAAACGCGCCTTTATAAGTGAAAGTGTGATTTCACTGTTCACGCTTCTTTTAAATGCAACACTCTACCACAACACTTTGTTCCACTTTTGACAACGCTCAGAAAAGCGTTGTCTTTTCTCTTTTGAAAAAACACTTGTTATTTTATGTGATTCAACTTCAGATCTTCTTCTTCATGGTTTCAGCCATACATTCACACTGAGGGAATTATATCTTTCGCAAAATCAATTCAAAGGTATACATAAAAAGTTTGATCAGGCGGCATTGCTTCAATATATATTTATCAATTTATCAAATTAAACTATATATATTCTTCATTATTTATTGGGCTTCTAATCAAGAATTTACAACATTATTGTCAAACAAATCATTGAAATTCATTTGTTTGGATACTTACTTTATTTTTCATGTGATATTTGGATGATTACAATTTCAGGAGTTCCTGCAGAATTAGGAAAACTTTCACATTTACAGATATTAAGCATCCAAAACGCCTCTCTAACTGGTAAAAATCTAATCCTATAGATTCTATTCTTTTCAAACAATGCATTAATTTTATGATGATTATATATTACTGAATAAACTAATGCAAAACTTTCTTATAATCTCCTCAATTCCCAATCTCATCTATTGAACCACTAAAAAAAAATGTTTTTTTATCCTCTAAGTTTGACTCGTTAGATTGTTGATTCTCTATCTTTCACCTTTTGATTTTTAGTCCTCTAATAATAGATCTCATTTATTGTATAAAATGAGAGAACTAAAAGTTTATAACAAATAAAATTAATGAGGAAAATCAAATTTTAAGTGCATTCAAAATTTTATCTTAGGTATAAAAAGACATGATATCAAATTTAACTATATATTACATTAATGTATGCTGTTAAGTGTATACTACTACTATTATGAAATGCATTTTAAAAGCTGAAAATTATTACAAATGTTATGAAAACATGTTACTTTTCATAATAGTCTATTTTCTATGTGATTTTCAGGTTCCATCCCTTTTTCTCTATTCAATATATCAAGTTTGAAGATATTAGATCTTTCATTTAATGATCTATCAGGTAGACTTTGTTCAAATATTGGGCTTTCAATTTTCAATCTTGAAGGCCTTTATTTGCAAAGTAACAGACTCAGTGGGCCAATTCCAAGCTCTATCAACAATGCTTCTAAACTTACTCTATTGAGCTTGGCGGTAAACACATTCAGTGGCATAATCCCTAGTTTTGGTAATTTAAGGCTCTTACAAGTTCTTCGAATTTGGGGTAATAATTTGATTGGTAGTGAATCCCCAACCCAAGAATTGGGATTTCTCTCTTCATTAACTAGTTGTCAACAATTGAGTATCTTGGAAATATCATCGAATCCACTTAGTGGAATTCTCCCAACTTCAATTGGTAATTTTTCCCCTTCTCTTCAAAAATTCCATGCCGTGGGATGCAACATTCAAGGAATTATTCCTTCAGAAATTGGAAACTTGAGCAATTTGATAGACATCAATTTTAGCGAAAATCAAATTAGGGGCTTCATCCCCACAAGTATAGGCCAATTAAGGCAAGTGCAGAGACTATATCTTTATGGTAATCAATTACAAGGCTCTATCCCCAATGAAGTTTGTGAGATGAGTAATTTGGGAGATTTGGATTTGAGAGAAAACATGCTAATAGGTCCAATTCCTAAATGCATTGGTGAACTAAAATCTCTAAGAGGCATCTGGTTAAGCTCTAACAAGTTGCAATCCACCATACCTCCTAGCTTTTGGAATCTTACATATCTCTTGATTGTAAACTTGTCGTCAAATTCTTTGAGTGGACAACTTTCATCTCAAGTCTCAAATTTCAAGGCAATATATCAGATAGATTTGTCAAATAATCACTTTTCTGGAGAGATTCCAAGCTTAATTTCAAGTTGCCAATCACTAGAAGTACTAAACTTGTCAAATAATCAATTCGGAGGATATATCCCTCCATCATTGGGAAGTACCAAAGGCCTGATTGACTTGGACTTATCCAACAACAATCTTTCTAGAAAGATACCAAAGTCTTTGGAAAACCTCAGATATCTTGAATATTTTAATGTGTCTTACAACAAATTGGAAGGAGAGATTCCAAATGGGGGCTGTTTTGTTTACTTCACTGCTCGATCGTTTGTTGCCAACACTGCACTATGTGGTGCAGAGAAATTTGAAGTGTCACCTTGCTCAGAAACTCATAAAAGTTCAGGATTAAAAAGTGTTCTCCACTTAATCAAGTATATTTTGCCATCCTTCATTTCAGTTATTGTTCTGGTGATTGTCATACTCATGCTCGTAAGAAAACGTAAGCAGATGAGAACACTGTCATCATTTGAAGCTACTTCACTAGCTATTAAATGGAGAAGGATTTCATATAGAGAACTTCAACAAGGAACAAGTTTTTTTAGTGAAACCAACCTACTTGGAAACGGAAGTTATGGGTCCGTATTCAAAGCAATACTTTCCGACGGGCTAACTGTTGCAGTTAAAGTGTTCAACTTACAGTTAGAAGGAGCTGTCATGAGCTTTGATACTGAAAGTGAAATACTGAGCTCCATTTGCCATCACAACTTAGTCCCCATAATTGGTTGTTGTACTAATATTGAGTTCAAAGCCTTGATTCTTAAATACATGCCAAATGGAAACTTGGAGAAATGGCTACACTCTGACACTTCAAGTTTGGATTTGGTGCAAAGATTGAAAATAACAATAGATGTTGCATCAGCGTTGGAATATCTTCATCATGGTTATACATTCCCTGTTGTTCACTGTGATATAAAGCCAAGCAATATCTTGCTCGATGAAGATATGATTGCGCATGTTGCTGATTTTGGCATTTCCAAACTTTTTGATGAAGGAGAGATTATGATCCATACCAAAACCTTGGCAACTATAGGTTATGCAGCACCAGGTATCGTACATGAATGTCTTAAATTGTAGTTTCTCTATATTATTTATTTCTTATATTCTCAAAATTGCAATGTATATAACAGAGTATGGATCGGATGGAATAGTATCCACAAATGGCGATGTATATACCTTTGGAATATTGATGTTGGAGATGTTTACTGGAAAGAAGCCGACAGATGATATGTTCATCGAGGGAAATGGCATAAAGGAGTGGGTGAGTGAGGCAATACAACAAAATGCACTAAGTGAAGTTGTTGCCCAAGGTTTACTAGCAAGAGAAGATCAACATTTCACTATGCATGAACAATGTGTCTCATCCCTTTTTGACTTGGCTATGAAATGTCTATCATTTTTGCCAGAGGAAAGATTGAGCATGATAAAAGTGGTAGCTGGTCTCCAAAAGATGGAAGCCAAAATCACCATGACAAGGGTCATAAACAATACACATGGCCGGTGATGAATGATAAATAATAATAGTAACTTAAATAATAGTGCATAAATTCAACTCGTCTCTTATTCATGGCGGTGCGGTCAAGTTGAATTATCACAAATTTGTAGATATTTTGGATATTGTTTGTTTATATGGACACAAGTCACAATAAACCTTTGAAAAATTCAGTTATCTATTTCAATAGGGTATTGATATATACATATGATCAACTTGTAGGTGATATATTTGTTGCACAACTCAAAAACCTCTACTTTCCATAGATAGATGCAGAGACATATATATTGTCACAACTTCTCATTTGTTTTTCTGATCAGCATCACGAGAAAGCTAAACAAGCCTCACATATAATGATGTACAAGTTGTAATAGTTATTTGGATAGAGATGAAATCATGAATACAAATCTTTAGAATTCCTCTAATTATTCCCTTCAAGAGCTTTAGTACTTGAGTTTGAACTGTCATTTAATCCTTTGATTTTTGATTTGACACAAACAATGTTAACACATCTTGCTTCAATTTAAACGTTGATCTTTATGAAGAAGCAAGGGATGACTGAATTCGATGAAGAGAACTTGGTAGAAACATTTCTACAACATCATCTCTAAATATTTGTTGGATTGGATATCGGATATCTAATACATATACAAAATCGTGCCTTCACAAAACTATCGGCCTCTGAAAGGAGGTAGTGAGATGGATACCATCTCGAGCCTCCCGTTTTCCCAGTCTTTTTGTGTGTCAACTGATACTTTAAATTTGAAGGGGCTGTTCTTTCCATGTTGAAACAGCATGTTCAACAAGATCAACCAAATCATGTAGAAATTCAGGTTTCCACTTCTTGTCTTTTTGTCTGTACTTGGTTGATGATTGGCCAACTCTTTTCTGGTAGCCTTTTATATTACATTAAGTGCTTCACAAGGTTGATTCTTATTGAAAGCAAAATGAGTTTGAATAGGCTGTTGGCTTTTATAGGAGGAATAAACTTTCTCAGCAGGGATGTTTCCGAACAAAAGTTCAGCCGCCTTGTTGGTGGAAATCGGAAGGTATTTCAAGTCATCCCATACATATAACTGCAGAAGAAAAGACATAATCAGATGATCCCAAGTTTTCTACGAAAGGTAATTTGGTATACACTAAAATGAAACTGAACTTCCAAAATTAGCAGGAACAACATTCAAAATGATATAGCATAGACGATTTTAGAGTTGAAACTTGAATGGATGGTTGGATGGATGGATACTTAAAGAGATGTAAGCCTAGTAATAATAATAACTAGATAGTTAATCGAAGTAACCCACACAGCTTAGCAATGAAAAACAATGAATGATGCAGAGTGTAGAAGGTAATGATAGAGAGAAAATGAATTATAGTCAACACAGAAAGTTTGTACCAAGAAGGGTCTGTATATGGTGCCAACGACATGGAAACGATTTGGGCTTCTTTGACAATACAAGGAAGTTGAGTCTTGCTCCACGTTTGACCTGCTAAAGCCAAGAATGTGGAATTTATTGAGTGCTGTGGTCCAACAAAGAGAAACAAAACCTAAGACATTTACTAATTGCACATACCAGAGTTTGTCTTTTACCGGGGTACCACATAGCTGACAGCCAGTAGTTATGAGATCATCAACCAATTTATTCTGACCAAGCATATGTAGCCGCCTACTAATAAACATCCTTTGAACTTCAGCCTCTTGAAGATCTACCCAAGTGATTGGTATAAATATTTCACCAACAGAGGCATGAAAAGTCACCTTTGAAAAGGTCTCACATTTGCATAATTCTGATAGAGAAGAGCAATTCTGGGAATTTATCTCTTCATGCACTTTCCAGTTTACTTTTAGTTGCCTCCTGTGCTGAGAAATGAACATGAAATTAATTCTAAGGAAAGTATCATTATGAAAGATGAGCAGATAGAGAAAGCAGTTGTGGAATAGTAGCTAGTGAGACCATTGATCGTTACCCTCATATCAGAATAACTGAAATGGAAATAGTTGTTACTTCTCATCTCTTCCCATAGAAAGATATACCTATACCTAACTTCTAATCTCTTCCCATAGAAAGATATACCTATACCTATAATCTAAACTTGACAACACCTTATGTTTCACCCAAAACATTTGAATTTATCAAGTCAAATCATCATCATGAATGTAAGTTCAATATGAATCTATAAAACCACAACATCTTTAGCCTCTTGGTGTCAAATTTTTTTTTGCCAAATGTAGGACTACCATATTGAGCAATAAGCCAAACACTCAAAGAGGAATGGTGAAAAAGGGATTGTAATTGTTTGCTTGCCTACCATATACAAGTAAAACAAAATTAATTGGTTATAGCATAGAGTATGTAATCCATGGTGGCAGGCAAGAGAAACATTTCAAGGCAACATAGCAGACTACAAGCTTTGTTGACATTAACACTGAACTAAAATATGACACCATTGCATGCTTTATAGAGATATTCTTAAGGAAAGACATAACCAGAAAAAAACTTACTTCATCGTAGTTCAAAACACTGCCACAGTGAGCAAGTTTAGACCGTTGCATCCATCCAACAAATTTCTGAAGTTTGTCCCTTGCTGTGATCCCAACCTGACACTCTCCTATCAACACATCTAAACCTACATGATCAAGTTAAAGAAAACAATTTGATAAGACTGTGCCACGACATAATTTGCTTGCTGTTGTTAAGAGGGAGAGGGTGGGAGGGGGGGGGAGAGAGAGAGAGAGAGAGAGAGATAGAGAGAGAGAGACCCTTAGATGCAACAAAGTCATTTGGCTGAAGCAGACATTGCAAAGAGCCAAAGATGAAGAATGGAGAGCCCTAGCTTCAACGGTATCTCCAAATTTTGCAACTTTGAGATCTGTGAATGTTTAATATCATCGGTAAAAAGCAACAAACCAACAATTACATAAAAATGGGCAACATAAACTTAATACCAAAAAACTCACGAAACAAGGCATTTTAAGATACAAATTATGTCCACAACCAGAATTTGATACCAAGCATGTGACCAAGGAAAAAAATCTGGACTTCCACAATTAGCTGGAATTGGTAATAAGATGAGTTGCTGATTTCAGTACAAAAGAGTCTACATTCTGCAGTCTACAACGAATATCAGATCTTATTAAATTATTTTCTCATGTTTGAAGCATTGAGAGTTGCTTTGGTTGGACACCAAAAGAATATGCAGAGCAGAGTCTCATATTCTTGAGAAGATTAACATGCTTATTAGTTCTATAACCTAATGAAATCACAAAACTTAGAAAGTGCATTAAAAGTAGAAATGAAAACTGTCCTTCTGATTTTATGCAAGACAATTGCTCAGGTGCAGATTCTTTCACTCAACCAACAGCAAAAGGAAATGTAAAACTTGAGCAATTCATTCACGAATTAACAGATACCAGAAATTCTATCATCCCAACAGCAGCCACAGTCACAATAATGACGAAACGTGAAACTAAGAAACAACACTGTACAATAATCACAATTAACGCAATAAAGAGCATACTTTGGAGTAGAAAAACATGACCAGCTAAAATCTGGGACCCCATTTGCTTATGCCAGATGGTCACCGGAAAATACGACCTCGTTTCGTCAAGTTTATTTTACGCTTATTATTCAAGAATTAGCAAGAGTTCATCGTCTTTAAAGCTTGCACTAAATTATCATTACTGAAAGTCCTACGTGGATCTGCAAAAACAAAAACAAAAATATCGCAATCAAAGTACACGGTGTTGTCAGTGGTGTCGACAACACCAGCGTAACACACAGCGGAAAAATGGATCGAATTAAAAGTTGCAGAACACAAACGATATATCCACGAGTATACAAATACTCGTGGAATGCCTTCAGGGCGAAAACTCCTTTATTGATTTGTGTATGTATACAAAGGAGAAAGAAAGATCTCTAAAAGAGACTCTTTTGAACAAACGACTCAATACGTCCTATGAAATGAATATGAAACCTAGGGACGTATACAAACTATCTCAGTTGAACACTCCGTAGAACACCTATACTAAAAGTCAAGAGTATGCAAACTGTATGACACACAAGAAAACGATGTTGCCTATCGGTGTGAACAACACAACTCTTGACACCAGTGTACTGCCTATACTAGACTGCTTAAGCTCTCGATTCTGTGTATACTTGATCTTCAATAGCTTCACCTATTTATAGACCTTGAAGTACACTTGGTGTAGACTCCACTTCCCATGATCTTGGAGTGCTCCATGATCTCCATGACTCCATAACTCACGTGCAACATGGGAGTGGACTTGTTCTTGACATCTTCAACCTTGCTTGACTTCTTCAACTCAATCTTCTAGATCTCTATCTTGACTTGATCTCCTTTGGACTTTGTTCTCTCAAACCCACGATCTCTTAAGCACGATCTCTCCTTTAGAAATCCCGTTTTGACTTCTTCATAATTCCCTTATATATCTTTGAATCCTATGAACAAAAAAGAGCACATAACAATTTCCTAAGATATAGGAAAGTTTGTTAGTTAGTCTTGTGATTCAAAAATATAAAACACGTGATTTTACCAAGTCAAATCTTAAGTGAGAGAATCAAATCTTTTTCCAAATCTTTTCAAATAAAATTATCCAATTAAAATCTAATTTGAATTTAGGATAATATAGAAAAAGGAAAATTATTATTTGTTGGAAAATCCAACATTAACAATCTCCCCCTATTTTTCTTTTTCAGCTCAAAACCTAAATCAATTAGATTTTTCTCCCCCTTAATTCAAACTCCCCCTCAATCCTGCAATACATCAAAACATCATGACAAAAAGACAGTGATAATATCAAGATTCATCAATCAAAACATAATCACCATCAATTAATAAAAAACGAAACGAATATACAAAGTACTAATGTTTGACATAAAAAAAACTAAAATAATCATCCACCCAACAGAAATAAACTAAAATCAAATCTAAGGAAAAAAAACAGAAACAACTCCAGCAACAAAACATCCAGCAACTTCATTCTTCATCTTCTTCATCACCTTCTCCTTCGGCATGAGCACCATCTTCACCATCACCTTCACCTACTCCCCCTTTTTGAGCTGAAATGATGGCATCCAGATTGTCTCGGACTTGGATCAGGCCATCAATATGCTCAGCGAGGGATGCACGTTGAGAAATCAGTTGTGCAAGGAGAGATGTGCCAGTGTTGCGACTGGTGTTGCCAACCTGCGGGGCAACACCAGAGGCGATTGGGAGGTCACAGACCCGATTCCCTTGAAGCAGAGCCTTGGCAATGGTGAGTGGGGGCTGAGGAGGAACCATACTCTCAAAAGTAGACAGATTAAGGCCTTGGAATTTAAGGATAGTGGAGATAAGAGAAGGATAGATCAAGTAGGTCGAAGATGAGGAAAATTTTTCAGCAAACCTACCTAGATTTTGCAAAATCAACCTACCAAAATTGAAAGGCACTCTCAAAACTATCCTATAGAGCAAATTTGCTTGCTCCTCAGTCACCACAGTGGAATTAGAAGAAGGCAACCAATTGTGCACACAAATTTTGTGTAACACGGCAAAAAGAGAAGTTAAGGACGAAGCTGGGAATTTTTTGGACCATGACAAGACCTTCCCCCCCGTAATTTCAGAGGCAACAATATCAAGAGAGGGGAGAGGAGCATCCTCAACAATATCAGGCAAATCAAGGACAGCATTCACATCCTTAGACAGGAAAGAAAACAAACTCCCCCTCACATAAACCACCCCATACCCGTAATGGCTAGGATCACTCACATGCTTATGCAAATTAGCATAAAACTCATAAATCACAGTAGGGCAGTAAGAGGGAATGGTAGTCAAACAATGCAAGAGTTTCCTAGAGGCTAAGAAATCAACTAATCCTAACCTAGTGAAGGACTCAAGATGTAAATTACGTTCGGCCAAAATGGGTTTTTGGCACAAAGATGCCCAAACACTAGATGAAGGCTTAGTGTAAAAGGTAGTAGAATAAGCTTTGGAAACCTGGAATGGGGTACCCTTGGGCTGAAAAACAGGGGAGTCATCCTCCTCCTCTGTCGAAGTATCGACAGGAGCCTTCCCCTTATCCGAAGGTGTTACCCTGATGTTGGCAACACCCGGCTTGACACCGGAAGTTTTCAGCTTCAAGATGACCTTGGAGAGGGTGGTCTCCATGTCACTGTCAGATTCAGTTGAGGAATCGACATTTTTGGTCGGCTCAGGGTCCACCTCCATAGAGATGTTGGCCGAAGATGGCTTTTGAACTTCAGGCTCTCGGGCAGCTGGAGCAGGTTCATCGGCGGCCGATGTCGGTTCGTCGGTGGCAGGGGTAGATGCAGGACGTTTCCTTTTGACAAGGACAACGTCGGGAGTCACCTTCCCGGCAGCGCGCAGACGCTGAGAGCGACGCTGTCTCTCATTGATTGGCCGATTGGATGGTTGGAACTCCTCTACATCAACCGGGTCAGAGGAAGCCCCTGATCGACCCTGTGCAGGCTGGGAGGAAGAAGCAGACGCCTTAGCAGTCTTCGCACTCTTAGACCTCGCCTTCGATGCGGTGCGAACAGAGGGAGTGGGGGATGTCTTCGCTGGTGTTGCGCTGGTGTCGGCAACACCATCCGATGACACCCCTGTGGCAGGAGGAGCAAGGAGCGCGGGATAGGATTCCTTCAACTTCTCGATGAATTCAAGTACGGCCGGAGAAATTGAGGAATCAGCCATGGAGATTTTGGGAGAGAGGAAATTAGGGTTTGTGGGAGAGGAAGAGAAAAGGGGATCGATTTTTTTGGGAGAGAAGAAGGAGAGTATGAGAGAGAGTGTGCAACAATTTTGAAGTGGGAGAGACGCACGCTCAATTTTCAGTATTTAAACAAATTTTTGAGCCTTTGAATTTTTAGATAAAATCAAAAGATTTTGAATATGAATTGAAGATAAAATCTCAACAATTTTGCACAAAAATAGGAATCATAAAATTCGAATTTTAAATTTGAAATTGAGTCATCCAAAAATAAAATATATCCACTATATATTATAAGGATTGAATGCAGATACCTAGGGATGCATAAAATTTAAATCCCACAAAAATCGCACACAATGTAACTGACTGGTGTTGTCCCTGATGTTACGTAACACTGCGATGACACCATAGAAAATTTTGGCTCTTTAAAAACTTTTTCTTTTGTGCACACGAAATTAAATTCACACATACCTAATCTCAACCAACCTTTTGAAAAGAGAGCACTGTCGTAGCGAGCGTCATGCTTCTAGTTACTCGGTTGTGAGATCAAGTTCTTTTCGATTTGGTTGTGGTATCTCCTACACCTTTTGACAAGGAAGCATCATTGCAGCGAACGCCGTGCCCCGAGTTACTCAGTGAGGTCACACAACACATTTAAGCATAGTCACTAGGCTGCCTGAAAAGCATCGTCGTAGCGAGCGCCGTGCTCCAAGTGCTTCGTGACTTATATCAATTATTCGAACAAAGGTGCACTTTTATTATGAGCCATTAACAAAATAGGTGTCCAATCCAGAGTTATCACATAAGGAACACACTGGTCAGATACAAACAAGCACACATATGCCTAGAAAGCCTAAAAATAAAAATTTATTCTAAGGGTGTTAAGAGTGGTGTGAGCAACATGAACGGTAACACCCGCAAAACAGCATGCATATTCAAGCAATGCACAATCCGAGAGACTTCTTTAAAGAAGAAAATCTCTCTAAATCTAAGGCTTTTGTAAATATATCTGCTATTTGGTTTTCAGTGGATACATAATCAAGTTGGATTAACCCTTTTTCAACTAAATCTCGAATGAAGTGATGCCTAATATCTATGTGTTTAGTTCGAGAATGTTGAACAGGATTTTTGGAAATATTAATTGCACTCGAATTATCACAAAATAGGCTCAAAGATTCATTTGCAAAACCATAATCATCAAGCATTTGTTTCAACCACACAAGTTGAGTACATGCACTCCCGGCGGCCACATATTCGGATTCGGCGGTGGATAAAGAAACACAGTTTTGTTTTCTACTATGCCAAGATACTAAGTTATTGCCTAAGTAGAAACAACCACCACTAGTACTCTTCCTATCATCTACATCTCCAGCCCAATCAGAATCACTAAAACCCACCAAATTAAGATTAGTGTCCTTAGTATACCAAATACCTAAATCTATCGAACCGGAAACATACCTTATGATACGCTTCACTGCTTGAAGATGTGAGATCTTAGGGTCAGCTTGGTAACGTGCACAGACACCAACACTATACATTATATCCGGGCGGCTAGTGGTCAAGTAGAGCAAACTGCCGATCATCGATCTATAGAGGGTGTTGTCAACACCATCGGCAACACTGTCTTTAGACAGCTTTTGAGTCGAACCCATGGGGGTTCTCATAGGCTTAGAATTCTCTAAACCAAAGCGAGATACCAAATTCTTGGCATACTTGCTTTGAGAAATGAAAATTCCTTCCTTTAATTGCTTTACCTGCAAACCTAGAAAGTAAGTTAGCTCTCCAATCATGCTCATTTCAAAGGTAGATGACATAACTTGTACAAAATCATCAAGATCACTTTGACAAGTAGATCCAAATACAATGTCATCAACATAAATTTGAGCTATCATACAATTACGATCAGTTCTCTTAACAAAGAGAGTACGATCGGCCATGCCTCGAATGAATCCAAACTCAAGTAGGAAAGAGGTCAATCGACCATACCAAGCTCTAGGAGCTTGTTTTAATCCATACAATGCCTTCTTGAGTTTGTAGACATAATGAGGTTGATAAGGATCTTCAAAACCTTTTGGTTGTTCAACAAACACTTCCTTATCTAAAAACCCATTCAAAAATGCTCCTTTTACATCCATTTGATAAAGGGTAATTTTCAAATAACAAGCAATTGCAAGAACTAACCTAATCGATTCAATTCGAGCAACGGGTGCGAAGGTTTCATCATAATCGATGCCTTCGACTTGTGTGTACCCTTGTGCTACAAGTCGTGCTTTGTTTCTTACAATGTTCCCCGACTCATCCGATTTAATTTTAAAAATCCATTTAGTTCCAATCACATTAGTATCGGATGGTCTAGGAACTAGAAACCAAACATCATTTCTAGTAAATTGTTCAAGTTCTTCTTGCATTGCTTGTATCCAAAAATTATCTTTTAAAGCTTCAGAGACATTTTTGGGTTCAATTGGAGAGACAAAACAGTAGAATTTTACCTCTGAAAATATGGTTGACATACACACATGTCTTACCATTTCCTTGTAATTCACGGGGTCTTTTCTACGAGTTCGAACACCATCGTTTACTCCCCCTATCACCTGTGTGGTAGGGTGATTTTTTCTGATACGAGCAGGTGGCTCTCTTCGAACTTGATCAGGTAGATCATCATCACTTTCATCGGATTCAGGTTCTGCCGATGTTGTCACTGGTGTTGCCGCTGGTGTTGCCTCTGGTGTCACGACACTGGGGGTAACATCAGTATTTCCAGTTTCATGAATTACTGGAATTTCAACTAGATCAGTCACGGCATCTTCATAAGATTTACCTGTAAGATCAGAGAAGTCATCAAACACAATATTAACTGATTCTTGAATAGTCCTAGATCTTAAGTTAAAAATACGATAAGCATGACTATTCAAAGAATATCCAAGAAACACGGCTTTGTCACTTTTTGCATCAAACTTAGCAAGATTATCTCTATCATTCAAAATGTAGCAAAGACACCCAAAAACATGAAAATGTTTAAGATTAGGCTTTTTCCCTTTCAAAATTTCGTAAGGGGTCATTTTGCTACCCGGTCTTAAAAAGACTCGATTACCAATATAGCAAGCCGTGTTCAATGCTTCAGCCCAAAAACGTCGTAAGAGGTTTTTAGAACTGAGCATGACACGAGCCATTTCTTGCAAAGTTCGATTTTTCCTTTCCGCAACTCCGTTTTGTTGAGGAGTTTTAGGAGCCGAAAATTGGTGTTCAATGCCTTTCTTTTCACAAAAATCAGCAAACAATTTGTTTTCAAATTCCTTACCATGGTCAGACCTAATGCTCAAAATTTTAGAAGAAAATGAGGTCTTAATCCTAGTGTACAAAATCTTGAATTGAGAAAACGTATCCGATTTTTCACGTAAAAAGAATATCCAAGTATATCGGGAAAAATCATCAACAATCACATACGAATACCTCTTTCCTCCAAGACTTTCAACTTCAACTGGTCCCATTAAATCCATGTGTAAAAGTTGAAAACAATGAACAGTACCTTGGTGTTGTCCGTGGTGTGATGTAATACTGTGGGGAACACGGGTCTGTTTACCTTTAAGGCAGCCTCCACACACTATCTTACCATTGTGATTGAGGCTTGGCAGTCCTTGTACAGCCTCAAACTTCATCAAGTTTTGGAGAGTTCGAAAATTCACATGGCCTAATTTTTGATGCCACAAAATCGTGTCATCAAACTTAGCCTTGTTACATGTGACATTTTCTCCAACAAGATAGCAATTGTCATGAGATCTTGTACCTGTCATGATACACATGTTAGACTTATCAAAAACTTCACAAGAATCCTTAGTAAATTTTACCTCAAGATTGTCATCACATAATTGACTTATGCTAATTAAATTAGCCATAAGACCTTCTACTAAAAATACATTAGACAACCTGGGAAAACCAGGTAGATTAAGAGTTCCTTTGCCAATGATTCTACCCTTAGCACCTCCTCCATAAGTAACGGATCCTTCGGTAATAGGCACAAAATTACACAAGTATTCTTTAGTGCCCGTCATGTGGCGTGAGCAACCACTATCAAAGTACCAAGAACCTGAAATGTTAGACTTAAGAGCAGTAAAAACAACTTGGCAGACTTGTGCAGTTTGTTTAGGAACCCAAACTTTCTGTCCAACAGTGGTGTTGCGGGCGGTGTTGCGTGACACCGGAGGTAACACCAGACCATTTGCTCGATCATTTTTCAATTTTCGACAATATGGTCTTATATGTCCAGGTTGAAAACAGTAATGACAAACATATTTTCTTTTCCTATGACCTGAACCGTTGGATTTTATGGACTCTTTCGATTTTTCTTTCACAAAGTTGATCTTAGCATGTGAATCGACAAAAAGGTTTGGAAAAACATTATCAACAGTTTTACTTGATCCAATACCTGATTTTGTGGAATTACCTGATCCCATGATTTCACTTGCCTTGGTAGAACTCGAGTTCCATTTTGCAATTAAGGATTCCGTCTTTTCATTTGCAATTTTGACAAGCTTACATTGCTTTTTCCATTCCTTAAGCAAGGAATTATAAAGACCATGAAGTTCTTCAATGGCTTCATCTTTATCTAAGTCATCTCCAGCAAGTGAATCTGTATCATCACAAACAACATTAAGGCAGGTTATGTTAGCAAAATCAAACAGTTCATACATCTGTGGTGTTGTCGTCGGTGTTGTCTGCGGTGTCATGACACCGGTGTTGTCAACACCGTCGGTAACACCAGTAGCGATTTTTGCAAACAGGGCTGTGGAACTTTCAGTTTCAACTTCCTCATCATCCTCATCGTCACTCATGGATACCCAGTGATTTTTCAGACCATACTTCCTCAAAGTATTGGCACACTCATTAGCATAGTGACCCCAACCCGAACAAGCTCGACATTGGATGGTATCGAGATGTTTGGGATCATTCCATCCATGATCTGAAGATGTCTTCTTAGGCTGACGTTTGGACTGAGAGGATGATCCAGTTGGCTTCCATTGGGATCGATCATTGGATCGATTGAATGGTTCCTTCCCTTTCGAACGAGGCTTCTCCTTGTTGAACTTTCTCACCATGGTGTTGAATTTCTTGGTCAACATAGCTACATTCTGCCCCTCGGTGACTTCCTCCAATGGTTCATCATCTTCTCCAGATTCTTCATTGTCTTGAGCTTGCAAGGCTATGGTTTTAGTCTTGTAGCCCGCTTCCATTTGGCTTTGAAGGTTGAGCTCAAAGGTTTGAAGAATACTTTGAAGTGTATCAAAGTCCATTATCGAAAGGTTGTGGACCTCCTCAATGGCGGATACCTTGATGTTGAACCATGGTGGCAGCGTTCGAATGGCCTTAGACACGAGTTGCTTGCGTCCAATTGGTTCTTCAAGCATTTGGGCTTGATTCGAGATGTCCCGGAGCCTCTCAAAGTAGGTTCCAATGTCTTCATTCTCCTCCATACGCATATTCTCGAACTTGGACATAATCAGCCGCAACCGAGCCTCACGAACACACTTTGCACCTTCAAAATGCTTCTGGAGAGTATCCCAAGCATCCTTGGCATGGGCAGCATTTTGGATCAATCGAAACACTTTGTAGTCCACCGTTTCGAAAATGACATTGATGGCTTTCTCATTGAAATTGGCATTATGGATCTCATCGATTGTCCACTTGGTTTGAGGTTTGAGAACCATTTCACCATGGACTTCCTTCATAGGAGCATTGTAACCCTCCAAAACGGCAGTCCAAGCACGTGCATCAATGGACTTGATCTTCGATCGTACTCGAATCTTCCAATAGGCATAGTTGGAGCCATCCAAAATTGGAAGGCGTCCAAAGTTTGGATTGCAATAGTCCGCGTCCTGCATGGCTAGATCCACCACTTAGTATGTCAAGTGATGGCTCTGATACCACGTGAAAGTCCTACGTGGATCTGCAAAAACAAAAACAAAAATATCCCAATCAAAGTACACGGTGTTGTCAGTGGTGTCGACAACACCAGCGTAACACACAGTGGAAAAATGGATCGAATTAAAAGTTGCAGAACACAAACGATATATCCACGAGTATACAAATACTCGTGGAATGCCTTCAGGGCAAAAACTCCTTTATTGATTTGTGTATGTATACAAAGGAGAAAGAAAGATCTCTAAAAGAGACTCTTTCGAACAAACGACTCAATACGTCCTATGAAATGAATATGAAACCTAGGGACGTATACAAACTATCTCAGTTGAACACTCCGTAGAACACCTATACTAAAAGTCAAGAGTATGCAAACTCTATGACACACAAGAAAACGATGTTGCCTATCGGTGTGAACAACACAACTCTTGACACCAGTGTACTGCCTATACTAGACTGCTTAAGCTCTCGATTCTGTGTATACTTGATCTTCAGCAGCTTCACCTATTTATAGACCTTGAAGTACACTTGGTGTAGACTCCACTTCCCATGATCTTGGAGTACTCCATGATCTCCATGACTCCATAACTCACGTGCAACATGGGAGTGGACTTGTTCTTGACATCTTCAATCTTGCTTGACTTCTTCAACTCAATCTTCTAGATCTCTATCTTGACTTGATCTCCTTTGGACTTTGTTCTCTCAAACCCACGATCTCTTAAGCACGATCTCTCCTTTAGAAATCCCGTTTTGACTTCTTCATAATTCCCTTATATATCTTTGAATCCTATAAACAAAAAAGAGCACATAACAATTTCCTAAGATATAGGAAAGTTTGTTAGTTAGTCTTGTGATTCAAAAATATAAAACACGTGATTTTACCAAGTCAAATCTTAAGTGAGAGAATCAAATCTTTTTCCAAATCTTTTCAAATAAAATTATGCAATTAAAATCTAATTAAAATATAAATTTGAATTTAGGATAATATAGAAAAAGGAAAATTATTATTTGTTGGAAAATCCAACATTAACAATTACTCATTTAAGGTCTCAAACTAAAATTGGAAGAAAAAGTAAGAAAAATTATTACTTGGGTAAATTACAATTTTTGTACCCAAACTATACCCCTTTTTCACTCTGGGTACCCCCATTTCATCGAGTAACAATTTTGGTACCCAATGTTTTTAAAAATCTCACATTGGGTACCTTCCGTCAGCTTTCCGTCCAAACTAAACGGATGTTAACTAACCCTAATTCTTAAGCACGAAAATTAGCCCCCTTTTTTCCCCCTTTTCTGAAGAACCCTAGCTTCTTCAATTCTTCTCCAATTCATTCCTAATTCTTCGTCATTCTTCACCAATCTTCAGGTGAGTAGTTCCAAATTTCGATTTCTCTCTTCAATACACCACAATGAGAAGGAATTACAGTCAACTTTCGAGCTCCAATGGATTTGTTTTCACAAATCATCAATCTGGAATAGTGTATTGTGGGTGTGGGATAGAACTTCCAGTGAAGAATTCTTGGACGACTGATAATCCTGGAAGACGCTATTGGGCATGCCCGTTTTATGGGGTAAGATTTCAAACTGATTACCCCCAATTTTGATTCAATATTGAAAGTCACATTCATGGTGTTATATGTTTGTGCAGACAAATAAATATTGTGGATTCTTCAAGTGGCTTGATCCTGAGATGTGTCAAAGGTCCAAAGAGCTTATCCCTCGATTCCTCAAAAAATTTGACAGATTGGAAAATGAGATTGATGCATGCAAGGCTAAAGAAAAGCAACTGGAAGCTGAATTGAGAAAGGCAAAAAGCAAGGAAAAGTTTGGAAGTTTGGAGTATATTGCATTGAAGAAGAAGTTCGATTTTTTGAGGATTTGCTTTTCAATTGTAATTGCTCTCATGTTATGTGCAATGGCGATTTTGATATGTAAAGTGGACAAAAATGAAAAATACCAGTTTGAGTATTTGCCACTGCCTTAACAAATTGTAACCACTATTTTCATGTAATGCAAATTGAGTTTTATGTTGTAGTTGAAATCTTAGCACCATTACACAAATATGTTAAAAAACAAAATGTCATTACTGCAACAAATGAATGAAGACCAAATCAACATAAACCAAATCAACAATACACTGTCTCAACCAAACCAAACCAACACCAAATCATCCAAATACACCAAATCAACCAAATTCTTGTCTTAAAAACAGAAATAAACAGAGTAATTAGCAGACTTTGGCAACACACTGCCACTTGACATAACAAACATAAATAAACTCTCTCAGTTAGGATTCTCAGAATGTTTTCCACTGCCACTTGCACTTCTTTTCTCTTTTGATGAGTCTTCTTTGCTTGACTTCCCCACATATGACCTCAAATTGGACATTGTAATGTAGTTCACCCCTCCCTTCACAATGACTGGACTAATAACTCCTGATGAATTGAGGATCTACACAACAAAATAGATGTTAGGTAGTTAATATGAGTTCTATGTTTTCCTAAAAAATACATAAGCAAGAAAAATAGATAGACTCACTTTGCCACTGCCTCTAATGTGAACTTGACCATCATTTTGTGGAGTTTTATCCAATATTGCTTTCTTCTTCATATTATTAGGATTGCTTGGTGGAGGTTGACTACTTTGTAAGGTGTTAGCCAATGGATTCACTCCTGAAGATGCTGAAGATGCAGTACTTGTGGCACTCCTTTTAACCTGAGACTTGAAAAGATACATTGATGAATAAGTGTGATCAAGTTTTACATAATAGCATAATGAATGAATGTAGTGATCAAGTCTTACAGGTAGTTTTCTTCTTTTTTGTGGAGGTTGCATAGCTGTTGAAGGTTCCACTTCCATTGGAGGGTTGTTAGCCATTTCAGGATTGACTTGCTGTGGAGGTTGGCTAATCTGTAACTCAGGATAAGGTTGAGATGCTCCAATTTCTACTTCATCAGCTTCCACATTTTGATTTTCTTCAAGTGTCTTTCTGGTGCAAGTCCTTGAATTGTGGCCTGAGGCTCCACATGTTCTGCAATTCAATGATCTCTGAACCCTTTTCAGTTTGATTGGATTACTGGATGATGCAGGTGGCTCATATCTTCTCCTAATCTTCTTTGGCCTGCCAGGCTGTTTCTCATATTTTGGAGGCAAAGGTGGTGGCAAGTCACTATGTGGCCATAACTCTGGACCATTGATGCCCATGATAGGATGTGCATATGCTCTTAGATAAGTGTCAACACTGTAATGCTGGTGCACATAACTCTCAGGATCTTCTTTTTTGCACCAAATTGCAGAAATGTTGTGTTTACATGGGATGCCAGTTAAATCCCACCTTCTACAACTGCATATCATCTGCTCCAAGTCCACTGTGTGTTGGTCAAATGGTCCTATAATCTGATAATGCCATTCAGATGATTTCATAGGGATGCATTCAGCAGCTTGCTTCATGTTTTTCTGCAACATTTGTTTGATTCTAGGACAAATCCCTTTTTCCCATCTACAAGCTGCTTCCCTACTTACTTGCAACCTAGCCATGAGCAAGTTCCTAATTGTCTCCAACATGGTAATAATTGGTTTGTCTCTTGCAGCAAGAATTAATGAATTAAAACTCTCACACATATTATTAGTCAAGATATCACACTTTGGGAATGTACTAAAATGTGACCTTGTCCATTGATGTGGGGGCTTTGACTCCAACCACTCATATGCCTTCTTGTCCAACTCTTTCAGCTGCTGCATTCTCACTTTGAACTCCTCTACTCTTGTTGCTCTAGCTGCTGCCCAAAGTGCATTCTTGATTGATAGCCCAGTAAACCCATCCTTCTTCATGTTGCTATGTAGATGTTGTACACAAAACCTGTTTTCTGCATTGGGAAATAAACCCTTTTTGTTTATCACTCATGAAGGTCCAAGCAAACTGATTTTCAAAACAAATGTCATTATCCAACAGGGTCAAGAACCACTCCCAAGCTTCCTTAGTTTCACTCTCCACCACTGCATAAGCAACTGGGAACATATTGTTGTTGGGATCAATCCCAACAGCAGTCAGCAACTGTCCACCATGCTGTCCCTTCAGGAAACAACCATCAACTCCAATAACTTTCCTGCAATGTTTGAACCCCTGTTTGCATGCCTCCAAGCAGATATAAAGCCTAAGGAATTTTGGATCTTAATCAACATCAATACACTTCAGCACTACAGATGACCCAGGGTTTGTTCTAAGCAATTCTTCACAATAATCTCTAATTCTGCTAAATTGCTCCTTCAAAGTGCCCTGCAACAGTTCCATTGCTTTCTTTCTTCCTCTAAATGCCTTACTTTTGGAGATGTTTGCTTTTAATTTGGTGCAAAGTTCATTCCTAAATTCATTGGTTCCTAACTTTGGATTGTCTTTGAATTTTTTCATGAAGTGTTTCCCTATCCAAGAAGATTTGATGCTAGGATTGTTATAATTCCATGAACATTTGGAATGGTCAGAATTGAACACCTTAACCTGCCAAGACCTATCGTTTTGCATTGGTGATACAAGAATATACCACCCACACCCCTCTTTCCTACATATTGCTTTCAATCTTCTTTTATCATTGTGCTTAAACCTATGACTTATTCCCCTCTTTGCACAATAAGTATTTATGGCTTCCTTAGCTTCTTTCTTGGTGCTAAAAACAAGTCCTACCACCAAATCTGGTTTTCTTCCCTCAGTCTTAGGATTAAATTTAGGATATCTAGGCATACTCTCCTCATCAGACCCTGCAATGCTTTCAAGCTCATCACTACTACTTATATTGTCAACTGTATCTTTCTCAAACATGGCATATGTCTCATCACTCACATATTTGTTTTTCATCTTTCCATCACTACTTGGAAGACCACACAATTCTACATCTTTGTCAACATACTTCTCAAAAAACCTATCATCCTCCTCCATATCATAATCACTATCAACTAATGCATCTTCATCATCTTCATCATCTGAGGTTTCACTCTCATCATCTTCATCATTGTTAGTTGCAGGTGTAGGTATATCATCTAAAAAGGAAAAATCAAGTATAGGGTCCACAAAAGTCTCACTTACATTACCCCCACCAACTGCATTCTCACTTTCAACAGGATCCATATGCTCACAATATATTAACACCACTCTATCCTTAGGTATATACTTGATAATGTCAAACACTTCAACATCAGTTTTAAGAATTCTTCCAGTCCTCTCTAGACTATGCCCAAATTGATGCCAAAACCTAATATTTTTTCCAGCATATCCTAATTCATCTGCAAAATCCTTTAACTCTAATAACCCAAACATTTCCCCATCAACATAGTCAAAAAAATCTACTCTACCTCCTTGATAAACCATAACAGGTGAATATCTCATTACACCACCATGAAATATTTTCAAACTAAATACAGTGGGTTCATTATCAGGATCTGCAGGATTAACATTGTATTCTTTAGATTATTACCTACACATGAATATACTCTATACATAACTGAGGGAATTGAAGAAAAAACATACCATAATTGGGAACAAATGTGACATCTCCTCGTCTTGACATCGCAATTCGACCTTGTGGAGCTTGTTTTGTTAGCTTTGAAGATGTTAGATGCAAGAATTGGTGAAGAATGATGAAGAATTAGGAATGAATTGGAGAGGAATAGAAGCAGCTACGGGTTTTTTGAAGCAGCTAGGGGTTTTTTGAAAAGGAGGAAAAAAGGGGGCTAATTTTTGCGCTTAAGAATTAGGGTTAGTTAACATCCGTTTAGTTTGGACGGAAAGCTGACGGAAGGTACCCAATGTGAGATTTTTAAAAACATTGGGTACCAAAATTGTTACTTGATGAAATGGGGGTACCCAGAGTGAAAAAGGGGTATAGTTTGGGTACCAAAATTGTAATTTACCCTTATTACTTTATTATTCAATTGACTTATTAAATGAAAAAACAAATCAGAGTATCTTCTTCACCTTTACATTTTGAAGTATATATATAATAGCATCATTCCATTCAATGGACTACACCACTAATAGCCATATATAGCAAACACAAGGCAAGTTGATGATCAAGTGAAAGATTATTATAATGATTGTATTAATGGATTCTGATTTGTTCCCGATCCGATCTTCTTCTTCTCCGATGTAGATTGGAATTCTCCGATCAGAAATACCTACAAAACAAAGAACACCGGAGATTTTTCCCGGTGAAGAGACTCCGACGCTCAAGTCAGTGATCCGGAAAAAACCAGTAGTTATTTTTCTTCTAGTAGTTTTTTGTGTTTTTCGTGTGTGTGTTAAAGAATAAGAAAATAAAGGTTGTAAATACTCCCTGAAGGACGTGGCAGTTAGATCTTTCCTAAAAAAGTGGAAAGTGGGCGAGATATCCGCGATCATGGCGGTTATTCAAATTCAAACTAGTTCGCTTCATATATTCGGGATCAATTCGTCTTCTTATCCCAAAAGTTTAATTAGTTCGCATCCGTTTCCCTGTGAATTACGAACTCTCATGTTCGCATCCACGTTCTGCTTGTTTCTCCATTCTGTTCGCATCGGTTGGTCTTCGAGCCGGTTCATTTTCCCAAATAGTTCGAATCTGATCAGTTCGACCACATCAGTACTCCCCCTTCGGAGTGCGTGTAAAATAGTATTTTAAGTAATATACTTAGAAGTATTTAATATTGAGCCACCAAGAGCAGGTCATATTGGATGATATTAATAGAAAGGCCCACATATATCTCCCCAACCCCCATCCAATTTAAAAATAGTATTTTAAGTAATATATTTAGAAGTATTTAATATTGAGCCACCAAGAGCAGGTCATATTGGATGATATTAATAGAAAGGCCCACATATATCTCCCCAACCCCCATCTACCCCACTTCGATCCATTATTATCTAATTAATTTAATGATAGCATTTGTAATGACTGTTTCAAAGGGAAAAAAAAAAGAAGCAAATAGAGTTATCATTTTTATAATTAAGGTTTATGGGAAAATTCTAGAGTAGGTCTTGCGTACCCCGGGGTATCGTGCCCCCAAACATTTATTGTAATACCTTTAAGTAATATGATTAATATCTTAACATGCAACAAATAATACATTGAATAATACCTTATGAAGATGCAACTAATACCTTATGAGTATATCACCAATACATTCAAGGATATACCACTAATACCGTATGAATACACCAATAATACCTCATGAGTATATAATTAATACCAAACTAATAATACCTTTGGGGGTACGGTGTACCGGTGGTACGCAAATTTTTGCCAAAATTCTATTATGTGAGGGAAATTAAATCATTTGATTAGTTAAACAATTGCCACACCATTTCTATATTTGCAAATACTATCTTATTAGTTAACCATAAATAAATTTGAAGTTATATATAATGAAAGAAAAGAAAACAATAAACCTCATCTCATGCAAAAGACTTTATGATAATCTTAGATTTCAAATCAAAGGAAGAAGACCGCCATTTCAAGTGTACAACAAAATCAGACAACTACCAATAATTCACATTTCCCATTCTGACTAGAAATAAATTGGGCAAAACCAAGTCTATTATTCAAGAATGTTAATTGACTATATATGAGTATACATATGTGCAAGATGAAGTAGTAAAGATATCATTGAAAATGGACTCTCTCTTTTCTTTTGCTGTTTTAATCTCTATATTTATACTCACCTCTTCCAAGCCTTTTTCCAATTTTGGCACTGATGAATATGCACTTGTTGCCTTCAAAAATTCCATCACTTCTGATCCTTATGATCTTCTAACCAACAATTGGACTTCGGCTAATGGTAACTCATCCATTTGTTACTGGATTGGTGTCTCGTGTGGCATCAAACACCATCGTGTCACCGCCTTAAACGTCTCAGGATTCGAGCTCCAAGGAACCATTTCTCCACATCTTGCAAACTTAACATTTCTTCGATCCTTAGACATTAGCTACAACAATTTCTCAGGTTTGATCCCTTCCCAACTGTCAAAATTACGTCGTTTAAAGGAGATCAACGTTGGATTTAACGAGTTGAGTGGAGAAATACCATCATGGCTTGGAGGGTTATCTCAACTTGAACATGTGCGTATGAGTAATAACTCCTTCTGGGGTAGAATCCCTCCTACTCTCTTCAACATCTCATCTTTGATAGAAATAAATGTGAGACACAATAAGCTAAGAGGAAAGCTTCCAGATGAGATATGTTATAATACTCCAAGACTTAGAGCTCTGTATCTGTCGGGGAATAATAAACTAGAGGGCGAAATTCCAGCTAATATCGGAAAATGCAGAGAGATGGAGGAACTGCGCTTGGCACTCAACAAATTCAGCGGAGAAATACCAAATGAAATTTGGAGTTTGAGTAAGCTTCGGATTTTATCTCTATGGTCAAACCACTTCACAGGTATGTCAGATTTCACTCATCATCAACATTTAATTAAATCCATTCATTAAATATGGATTTTAAATTTAATCATAAGGAAATAGATATATGCGAATATGGTTGCATGCTAATTATTTGTTGGTTTGATTAAACAGGACAAATTACATCTTCTGTTTTCCCAAGTTTAAGTATCATCAATCTTCCAGAGCTTGAGGAGTTGTATCTTTATCAGAACAACTTGACAGGTATTTTTATACGCAATGTTTATCTTCCCTGAAAATATATAGTGTATATAATAAGAGAGATTATTATAATCAGGTAGGATCCCCACTGATATTTGCAACAAAATGCCAAACATCAAAATGCTTTATCTTCGGGAGAACAAATTAGAGGGGGAAATTCCAGCAAATATAGGGAATTGCAGTGAGGTTGAAGACCTTGACTTATCTGCCAACAATTTGAGTGGAAGCATCCCAACTGAAGTTGGAAGTTTGAGCAAACTGAGGATATTATATCTCGACGGAAATCAATTCACAGGTATGTAAGATTTCACTCATCATCAACATTTAACTAAATTCATTCATAATGCATATGGATTTTGAATTTATAACATGCATTTGCTTAACGCCAATTCTCAAAAGTCAGATATGAGTGAGCATATATATATATATATATATATATATATAATCATAAGGAAATAGATATATGCGAATATGGTTGCATGCTAATTATTTATTGGTTCGATCAACATCGATCTCTCATTAAACAGGACAAATTACATCGATCTTCTCATTAAACATCAATCTTCCAGAGCTTGAGGAGTTGTATCTTTATCAGAACAACTTGACAGGTATTTATATACGCAATGTTTATCTTCCCTGAAAATATATAGTGTATATAATTAGAGAGATTATTAACAGGTAGGATCCCTAGTGATTTTTGCAACAAAATGCCAAACATCAAAATGCTTAATCTTCGGGAGAACAAATTAGAGGGGGAAATTCCAGCAAATATAGGAAAATGCAGTGAGCTTGAAAACCTTGACTTATCTGCCAACAATTTGAGTGGAAGCATCCCAACTGAAGTTGGAAGTTTGAGCAAACTGAGGATATTATATCTCGACGGAAATCAATTCACAGGTATGTAAGATTTCACTCATCATCAACATTTAACTAAATTCATTCATCATGCATATGGATTTTGAATTTATAACATGCATTTACTTAACGCCAATTCTCAAAAGTCAGATATGAGTGAGCATATATATATATATATATATATATATATATGTATATATATATATAATCATAAGGAAATAGATATATGCGAATATGGTTGCATGCTAATTATTTATTGGTTCGATCAACATCGATCTCTCATTAAACAGGACAAATTACATCGATCTTCTCATTAAACATCAATCTTCCAGAGCTTGAGGAGTTGTATCTTAATCAGAACAAGTTGACAGGTATTTATATACGCAATGTTTATCTTCCCTGAAAATATATAGTGTATATAATAAGAGAGATTATTAACAGGTAGGATCCCGAGTGATATTTGCAACAAAATGCCAAACATCAAAGTGCTTCATCTTTGGGACAACAAATTAGAGGGGGAAATTCCAGCAAATATAGGGAAATGCAGTGAGCTTGAAGTGCTTTCATTATCTTTCAACAATTTGAGTGGAAGCATCCCAACTGAAGTTGGAAGTTTGAGCAAACTGAGGGAATTATATCTTGGCGGAAATCAATTCAAAGGTATACATAAAAAGTTTTGATCAGGCAGCATGTATCATTGCTTCAATATTTATCAATTTTTCATCCTTATATATATTAGTTTTTTTCTCCTCTAAGTATGGCTCATTAGATTGTTGGTTCTTTATCTTTTACCTTTTCTATTTTTAGTCTTCTCTATTTAATATTTTAGTCCACTAACCTGCTATAGCAAGTAAAATATAAATTTTTAATTAAAAAATATTTTTGTAATATTTTTGTCGTCTAAATGCAGCACACATCTGATGTGGAATATGCACTTTATGCACTTCTTTATCTTTTACCTTTTTTTTTAGTCTTCTCTATTTAAAATTTTAGTCCTCTAACGTGCTATAGCAAGTAGAATATAATTTTTTAATTAAAAAATATTTTTGTCGTCTAAAAGGTATACCTCAAAATGCAGCACTTTATGCACTTCTTTCATATCTTTTAATTTTTTATGAACGTGTATCACTTCTTCACTCGGTTTGCTAGCTTCTTTAATATTTAAAAATAGTCCAAACCTTTCTAAATAATCAAAAAATGACGTGATAAATATTTGGAGATAAAAAAACATATATAAATAAGAAAATAGTGGTAAAACTGGTAGAAATGGAGACTCATTTTACATAGGAAAAGATCATATTAACAATGAAAAAAAGTTGAAACAATTCTCTAATCAATTCTCTATGTAATTTTCAGGTTCCATTCCAAATTCCTTATTCAATACATCAAGTTTGACAATGTTAGATCTTTCATCTAATCAACTATCAGGTAGTCTTCCTTCAAACATTGGGCTTTCACTATTCAATCTTGAAGAGCTTCATTTAAGCCATAATACAATAAGTGGGCCGATTCCAATTTCTATCGCCAATGCTTCAAAGCTTACTGAATTGAGCTTGCAAAACAACTCATTCAGTGGCTCCATACCCAACTTTGGGAATTTAAGACTTTTGCAAGCACTTCGGATTTGGGATAATAATTTGAGTGGTGGTGTAGAATCACCAACTCAAGAATTGGGATTTCTTTCTTCGTTGACTACTTGCCAACACTTGATCGAGTTGGATATATCAGGCAATCCACTAATTAGCGGTGTTCTCCCAACCTCAATTGGTAATATTTCCACTTCTCTTCAAAAATTCCTTGCAAATGATTGCAACATTCAGGGTGTTATTCCTTCAGAGATTGGAAACTTAAGCAGTTTGATCGGAATAAGTATTAGCGAAAATCAAATTAAAGGTTTCATCCCCACAAGTATAGGACAACTAGCACAACTGCAGGGACTATATCTCTATAGAAATCAATTGCAAGGTTCAATCCCTAATGAAGTTTGTGAGATGAATCATTTGAGCGAATTGGACTTGAGTGAAAACATGCTAATAGGTGAAATTCCTGAATGCATTAGTCAACTTAAATCCCTAAGACACATTTGGTTAAACTCAAACAAGTTGCAGTACACCATACCTTCTACCTTCTGGAGTCTTATAGACCTCTTGACAGTAGACTTGTCTTCAAACAATTTGAGTGGACAACTTTCATCTCAAATTACAAATTTCAGGGCAATATATCAAATAGATTTTTCATGTAACCAATTTTCTGGTGATATTCCAACCTTAATTGGCGGTTGTCAATTACTAGAATATCTGAACTTGTCCAATAATCGATTCAGAGGAATTATCCCTCAATCGTTTGAAGGTATCAAAGGCTTGACTCAGTTGGATCTATCAAACAACAATCTTTCTGGAAAGATACCAAAGTCTTTGGAGGATCTCCAGAATCTTGCATACTTTAATGTGTCTTACAACAAATTGGAAGGAGAGATTCCAAATGGGGGCTGTTTTGTTAAATTTATTTATAAATCATTTCTTCACAACTCTGCTCTATGTGGTGCCACAAGATTTCAAGTACGACGATGCAGTAATGGAAGATCAAGATGGAAGAGTATTGCTAAAATAATGAAATATGTTGTGCCGTCCTTCATTGCAACAATCATTCTGGTGGTTGTCCTAATTATGCTCTTAAGAAGACGCAAACAAATAAAACTGGATTCTCCGACTAGTAATCCGCTGGAGAAAATTGAATGGAAAAGAATTTCATACATAGAACTTGAACGAGGAACAAGTTCTTTTAGTGAATCCAACCTACTTGGAAGTGGAAGCTATGGTTCAGTATTCAAAGCAATACTTTCCAATGGGCTGATTACCGTTGCAGTAAAAGTCTTCAATTTACAGTTGGAAGGAGCTACCAAGAGTTTTGATACTGAAAGTGAAATATTGAGCTCTATTCGCCATCGGAACTTAGTCCCAATAATTGGTTGTTGTACTAACACCGAGTTCAAAGCCTTGATTCTCAAGTACATGCCAAATGGAAGTTTGGAGAAATGGTTACACTCTGAAAGTTATCGTTTGAATTTGGTGCAAAGATTGAAAATAGCAAGAGATGTTGCATTAGCACTGGAATATCTTCATCACGGTCATACATTCCCTATCGTTCATTGTGATATAAAGCCTAGCAATATTTTGCTCGACGAAGATATGACGGCTCATGTTGGTGATTTTGGTATTTCCAAGCTTTTTGATGAAGGAGAGTCTATGATTCAAACTCAAACCTTGGCGACTATAGGTTACGCAGCACCAGGTAACATAATCTTTGATTCAAGTTTCTCTTTATATATTTATTTCCTAATTCTCTAACTTGAATTATACGTTTTGATCATTTCATTATAATGAACATCCATGTCATACAATCAGAGTATGGATCAGAAGGAAAAGTATCCACAAATGGGGATGTATACAGTTTCGGAATATTGTTGCTGGAAATGTTTACAGGAAAGAAGCCGACAGATGATATGTTCGTCGAGGGAAATGGCATAAAAGAGTGGGTGAGCGAAGCCATACTAGAAAATGCAACAAGTGAAGTTGTTGCCCCAGGTTTACTAGCAAGAGAAGATCAACATTTCTCAATGCATAAACAATTTGTCTCATCCATTTTTGACTTGGCTATGAAATGTTTAGCATTTTTGCCAGAGGAAAGAATGAACATGGTGCAAGTGGCAGCTGCTCTCCAAAAGATGGAAGTCAAAATCACCGTGACAAACATCATGCACAATACACGGTGATGAATCGTATATTATAGTAATAACTTAAAATAATAGTGCACAAATTCCACTCAAGTCCTACACATGGCGGTCTAGCATTAATTATCAGAAGTCGTAGGTATTTTGATTTGTATCAATGTAAACCTCTATAAATAGAGATGAAGTTAGTAAACAAACTTAAATGAGTGTGATATGACTTTCCAAAGATAACTCCTCAAATCAGTTGCATGTACGTACGTAACAGACTTAGCCAAATCCTAGCTTCTAAACTCAGCTAAAAATAAGTGTCATAACAGATTTTCCAAGAGGGGAAATTTCAATAGTGGCCCTATAGGATTCAGCCCGGGCCGATTTTGGCCCCACAAGATCAATATAGCCTAGAAAAAACCGAAAACCACTCTCTCTGTTAGTTTGAATTGACGGAAAACGTTAATTGAATTGCACTATTACATCGCACGTGATGTTTCACAGCATGTGATGGCCGTTAGTTTTAGTAGAACGATCAATATGGCAGTTAGTTTGCATCGCACGTGATGTTTCACCGTTAATTATTGGCGGAAAATAACAAAGTGGATCAACATTTCTAATTCGTGGGCCACTATTGGCCCGGACCCAATCTTATAGGGCCAAAAATGAATTTTACCCTTTTCCAATACATGTTTTTATTAGTGAAAAAGTGTTTTTCCATGCCAGGGACAAATTTGCTGATTTTTGGCTTATCAATTTCGGATATTGATAAACTCAACATAAGTTAATCACACAGGAAAAGTAAATGTTTTTTTGGTTAATTGATTAATGCATAAGTATTGATAAATCATAAATATCTTACAACTTAGTTTAATCTACAATCAGATAATATATATAATAAAAATATTAAAATGAACGAAATGAAATTCTAATTAATTGATTAAATTTTTTGTTTGTATTTCCTCAACTGAATTGTACTGATTTAGATTCTTTTTTTCATTTCATTCAACTAATTAGTATGATAATTTGATATGATTTTTTTAATATCAAAATGATACTGTAGTATCATTCTCTAAATTTTGAATTAATCATGTATTTAAAAATAATTAACGTAAAATGGATTTAGTTATACTTTTCGTACATTTGAGACAGATTGATAATTTTTAAGTTTTAAACAGACCTAAAGTGTCCACATTTCATATTGAGTGCAAAAAGTCCTAGTCCACATTTCACATAGAGGCTTTCTATAGCAAAGCCCAAATAGAGATGGAAATTATTCTTCTTGATATGAGACTAATGGGCCTTAAAAGTTGGGCTTTCCAAATTAATTAGCCTGACCAGCTTTTCATGGATTCGAAATCACGAGGAACAACCACAAATAATACAAATTGGCAAATCCACATTAGGATTCAAACAAGATGGTGAATGATGAATATTTGAATGTATTATTGTTCAAAATTACTTGATTTTTGTAAAATATATCCCAAGTTGTAAAAAAAAATTATTAACTTTAAAGTTTGAACTGGCTTTGCAAAGAGATTGATAGTGGATTGCAAGTGATTTGCTTATCATTGCAATCCATTCATTTGTTGTTTCAATTTAATGTGGCTCAATCTTTTTACAAGCTGAATTTCAAATTTTATAACAGTTTATTTTTATATGTGTATTAAAAGTTAAACCAGGTTAAATAAACTTATAGTAAATGGGTCAGAGTCGATAATTGTGACATTTTTATTTGATTTTCACTTGAATTAATATACATGCATGAATAAATTTTTAATTATATATCCATACATGATAATTTAGCTTTTAAATAATAGTGGCCTAGATTTTAAATAGTCTTTTTATCAACTGCAGATATCCACATGCAAATATCACAATTTCTAAAGGCTAAAGGAAAAGGTGAAATGATTTTTTGAAAAAATCAATGAAAGCAAATTTAAAAAAGAAAAAAAAAATGGCAAGTATTGCACAGATTATTGATATTGATATTGATAGTCCCTTTCAACTTTTCAGTTTAGAAAATATCAGATCATTCTATCAGGCCAAAGTTGGATTTAGACACAACAATACTTGTTCAAATGAGTGATCTTCTTCTCAACCTAGGGCCCATGTGTTGAAATAAAATCTTAATTTCATAAAAGAATTATGAATTTCAAGAAAGAAATTTATTTTTTAGGGTCAGCATATATATATGGAAAATTAAAAAATTCTCTCTTAATTCTGTTTTTGGAGGTATGTGTCTAATTTAAATACACTTAGAATGCATATATTAGAGGTGTATATTTGATTAAAACTTGTGTGTGTGTGAGAGAGATTTAAGCAAATATTATATTGAGACATTTGAGTACCAATATTAGTTTTCGATTGGACTTTCATTAGTTCGATACAAAATGTTGTATCAAGAATATTGATAATAGTTGCAAAAAACATTTTGCGGCAGCATTTGCTAAGTTATAGCTGCAAAAAAATTCAGTCTTTTTGCAAAAAAATTAAACATCATTGTGATCTCTTACAATTTTTATCTTTATCTCTATTTTCAAATCAAATAGACTTTCCAATATTCAATCTTCTCATTATGAATAAGCTTAAAGCTAGACTAAATATTTCAAAAAAGTGAGGAAATCAAACAAACAATGATCAATTGGTAGCCCATAATATATACATGTAAAATGAAGAAAATAATACTAAGAAACAAACAGAAAATCCTGAAAAACTCCATAATACCAAACAGAAATGCATGATGCATGAATAAGCACTAATTGACACAAAATGCACACTTTCATACATACATCACATGCAGTTTCTCTGACTTTGATGTCTGCAAGTTTCTGAATTGAAGGAAAAGAAATTAACTGGAAACAAAGGGTCCACCCCACCCCACCCCACATGTGTACCTTATCCTCACTGTTATTAGGATTCCAAAGCCCTCATTGCAGATTTGGTTCTCTCCATCATATGCTTACAATGGCAAAAATCCAACAACAAAATGGGGTTGGGTTGGGTGGGGTATGGGGTATATATGTTTGAAGTGATCTTGTAACTTGATTCAATGGATTAGCTGGTTTCTTGTACTCATGCAAAGCCAAAAACCTGGATTGTCACTCGTGTGTGTGTGTGTGCGCGCAACATCTTATGTTGATGGGATTTTTTTTTTTTTTTTTGCAATATGGTTTAGGAAATCTTAAATATGATGTGTTAAAAGAAAAATTGCAATTCCTTCATCTTTTAGCTAGTCAGAATTCAATGAGAAAAGTTCTTTTTTCTTGACTGGTTAACATTTTTTTTTCTCCACTTTGGTTAATCATACATTTTGTATGCAAGGTACATGTATGGATGGTGGGACCTGAGTTTGAGTGGCCGATGATGAAAATGAAATAATTTGTTATGGATTATTCCAATTTAATTTATAAATGATCACATGTGAGTTGTCCCACATTGATAAAATAATTGAAGAGATAGTTCCTTATAAGCCTAGTGAGTCTCCTATTATCAATTGGTTTTAGGATGGATGCTCACTTGGTGGCTAAAGCTCTTTCAATTACCGGGCGTTCCCACATACGGCTTAAACTTAAGGTCGTTTCGGTGCCCGTCGTGGAACTTAAACTCCTAAATTTTGACGGTGTTATGGGGAAGAAAAATAAAAATATTCATATTTTTCTAAAAAGAATGAATATTACGTCGTCTGGTTTATACTATACTAGTCTAGTCACGATTCTGATAGTGTAAATGTAAATTAAGATAAAGTAATATGAAATTAATATCATTAGGAGCTTATTTGAATGTGATTTTTCCAATGATTATCATCACTAATTATCATATAAGTATATATGTTTGGTGAATTCAAAAGACATTATTTTATGTTTGGGTTTAATTCAAATTTTGATCCGAGAGTTTTTCCCTTTTTTAACAACTGAGTATACATTTTTCAATTTTAGCCCAGTATATTTTTACTTTTCTGCAATTTTAGACAAGTTGTTCGATTTTAATCTTATGTTTCAATTTTCATAAGATGGTTTAATGCATGTAATTCTGCATCAATTTGTCCAACACAAAAGTTAAGCATGCGTCTCCTTAAGCTAGCTCTATGTGGGATTACAATAAAGAATGAGGTTGTGTTCGGATGGATATGGCAAATTATTGATGTTTAAATTGATATTGAAATTTGTCGGTTTCATTTTCATTATTTTTTTTAGCATTTTAGATGGATTTTGAATACGCTCTAGTTTGGATTGACCTTTTCGTATAAATTCATTTCAAATCCTATATTTCAAATTACTTAATCCAATCTTAACCTAAATCTACTTAATATTCATTCTTTTTCAATCAAATATATATGGACATTTTACATTTCTTATATACACGTATGTTATACATATCATGCATCTACACTAATGTGTACCACTGATCAAAACTTAAGAATAACGCACTATACTTTGGAGACCGTGTCATGAATTTTAATTAATTGTATGTGATGTCCAATTTAAAAGGTTCCAATGCAGATAATTTGTTGACATAATATGAGTTTTGGCAAACTTACCATATATACAAAAGTACCTGCAGCTTAATTATACTCCAAACACAACAAAAATATATGTTGTCAAAACAAGAATGATCAAACATTAACATATAAATATCTCACAAAAACAAAGGGAGTTACACTTCTTAACACAGTACTAATTGGGCACACATATGTTGAAGAAAACCCTTCAAGAAACCCAAATTCAAAAAAAGAAAAAAAGAGTTACAATCTTTACACACTTCCATATGTATAAAATCTTGATATACAAAAACTTTATCTCTTGATTGTGAAGGGTAGGTAAATATTTTAATCAAACTTTATGCTTAGGGCATTGGTAACACTTGGTGAAAAGGCCAAAAGAGTTAATTTGGTGGACAAAATTGATTATGCTAGCCCACCCTCCAAATCCAAACCCTACAACAAAATCCCATGCCACCACAAATATATTCATTGAGTATAACCCTGCCCAACCTCCAACTTGTTTTGGAGGCCTCTCCACTGCATTCTGCATTCATTTTCAAAAAAAAAAAAGGGATTATAAAATGATATCTGAATCTGCTCGTAAACAATGCTGGTAAAATGAAATACGAGATCTGAATATGATAAAGAATAGAGCGTCATGCCTACTTTTTAAAGTTGAAAAGGAGTTTCTTGACAACATTTACAACTCTATTAACCTTTTTCTTTTCCTTTGTGGTCTATATCATTATCTGTCTAACATGTTGATAAAGCTAAGGATTGTGCCATGACCCTCTAATGCACTTTAGGCACTAACAAAAAGAAATAGTTGCCTAGAAATATATACATGCATGCACATCTGTCCCACTAATTAAAATCATATAAAAGTTTCTTGAAATGTAATACTATAGACTATTGAATATAAGTTATTTAATACCTCTCTAGCAGATGCAGAAGCAAAAGTGATCATATGTGCCATGGCAGGGATAATGTAGACAGTGAAGCTAACAAGAAGTGATCCAACAGTGGAGTTGATTGGCCCAAAGAATGGGAAGATTATAGCTAAGAACCATATTGGAATAACCACTGGCAATCTTACTAGCGCGCGTTTAAACAAGCTTTTCGTCTCGTGTACTCCCATCAATTTCTCCCATACGAAATATAGAGGCGTGCAAGCGAATCCAAATGTTATGAACTGCAAACCAGACAATTTTTCTTGATTTAGAAAACAAGAAATTATTTTCAAGAATTAGATCAAATATATATAAAGTTGTTTTGTACCTGATGAATGAGCATGAGTATTACAGCAGTGTCTCTAAATCCAGTTCGTGGAAGCAAAGCTAAAGCATTGGATCTATTTAGGAGATTATCTCCAAATGCCCAATAAACAGCACTTGCTGATGGAAGTGTGAGTGTTAGCACATAAATTGTTGCTATTAAGTATATTAGCTTGAACTTTTGTGGCTTCCACATTGCATGCATTATTTCCCTATTGCAGAAAGAAAAGAAAAATGAATTAGTATGATAATTAAACTTAGAAAAAAAAACTCATTTTTCGTCATTCCCCAGAGTCACTGTCCGTTATTAGTCCTGTAAAAATGCATTTTTCGATTTTGGTCCAGTAATTGACAATTTCATCCAATTTTGATCTTTTTTGGCCGGATTTTCAATTTTTTGACCACATTCTGACGAGTGCACTACACTCGCCTCCAATTTTTAGCCAGAAAATAAAAAAATCGGAGAAAAAAGAACCAAAATTGTACGAATTTTTCAATTAAAATAACAAACTGAAAAAGTGCATTTTTACAAGACTAAAAATGTACAGTAACTCTTAGGGAGGACGAAAAAAGAGTTTTTCCCTTTAAACAATAAAAGAGAATTCATATTTTTTATTAGTCTAATAAGATCATTTTTCAGGAAAAATAAAGGAAAAAACATGAAACCATGTTTCTAGGAAGCATGTTCCCATTCCTGAGGAAAAAGTGTTTTATCTATAATCTATGCATGTTCAGATAAGCAACTTGTTCATAATATTTAATTTTCCCATTAATATAATACACTCACATAAATAGACAACATGATTATTTGCATCATATATGATATTTTATATACAATAATATATAAGATTAATCATATAAGAGAACATGCACGGACTTTGGGTTAAAAATTCAATTACAATACGAAGTTTTATTTGTATCAACTATAAACATCAACATTGAATTTTTTGCATTTATGATATTATCTTCATTTTCTGGCACCTAGATTGCAGCACCACAACCATTTTTGAATGTTTCTCAAACAGGCTATCCCAAATCCACCATCAATTTTGGAATTAGGTGCTACCACACGATCATGAGTCGAGTGAGGAGGTTAGTTACTTAGGTGTATCACACCTTCCATTTTCGAATTTATGATGTTATCGATGGCAGATTTGAGATGGTCTGATTGAGACGCGCGCATCCAATGATCATGGTGGCATCTCAATTAGGTACCGCAAGATTGAGTACTAATACAATTAAAACTTCATGTTAAAATAAAATTTGACCCAAAACGCGTGATTTTTTTTATGTAATTAACCATAATATATATACCAAATATTTGTGAAGAACTCACACAGTGACAACATGGCCACCAAATGTATAAAGAATGTTTGTAGCTCCTGTGAAGTAGAGAACCATTGTTGCTGGTCCTGAGTGCTTCACTCCTTCAACCTTCACTTGCCAAATAATATCAGTCAAAAACATTTAATTATTTCACTAAACTAATCATATACAATCCAAATCAAGCCAAAGTTCCACTTTAATTAATACCATGATCATTAATTAATTTAACTTAATGAGACTATTAACTAAATAGAATAAATTAATATAGATGTACCTGTCCATGGATGAGGGAAGCTATGGTTAGGTACCATGCTGTATAAGTTGTCATAATAAGTCCCAAAAAGGACCAAATTCTGTAGTTGTGGAATGAAGGGATAAAAACAGTTGTAGCACAGCATGCTCCAAATATGTATGTCCAAGTCCTCTTATCAAGGTTGTCATTTATGTAATAAATATTACTGCAAAACAAAAATGCAAATTAAACAATATTATTTCTTTTTATGATTTAGAGACATGTAAAATAATAAGACAGTACTGTAAAAGTACCTTGCACATGCAATGAGCTGAATCACAGATCCAAAGAGAAGAAAAGTGCAGTTGAAAAAGAGTCCTATGTTTCTCCAGTGTTTCCCTAGTAGCCCATCAAGAACTTCAAACCACTACACATTACAAAAAAAAAAATCGGGTTTTCAAGCTTACGTCTGACTAATTTTTAGGGTTTTTTCGAGCAAATTATAGAACGAAAGAAAAAACAAAAATTTTACCTGAATAACATGGTTTCTAAAATCAACCTTCTCTCTCTCCTTTCTAGTTCTATACTCAACATAAAGCACACTGATAAGATAAGCAGTCCAACTTCCCATCAATCCATAGAAGAGTTGAAAAACAATCCCGGAAACCATTCCAAGTTGTGAAAATGAGTAAGGTAGTGTAAGCAGCACTTGAGCAACCTATATACATCCAAAAAAAAAAAAAAACAAGAACATAGTACCAATTTCTTGATCAAAATTTGCACCATTAATGTCAAGTAACATAGTGCAAAATTGTGGTAAAAAAGAAGAAGAAGTGCCTGATTAGAAGCACAGCTAAACCATGCATCATAAACAGAACCACCATGCCAAAAAATTCTTGATAATTGAGACTTAGAAGAGTTGGATTTGCCCTCTTCTTCTCTCTCCATTTCCACATAGTTTCCAGCAACCACAGTCTCAACTTTCTCAGCAGCCATGTTGCTGTTGTTGGATATTTTTTGCAAGAAAAGCAGTGGAGGGCTTTGAGGGACTTTGCATATATAATAGATGATGCAACAATTGGCTTTTTTCTTTTTTTTTTTCTTTTCTTTGATTTTTGTTTTTAAATCTTGCTACTATAGATGGGGATATATAGCTGCTTCTTTAACTTTAATCTTGCTTGCTTTGTTGCATGTGTTGTGGTTTTTCTTGAGCAATGATTGGGCCACCCATCAAGGGACCTTGCTAGCTAATTAGCTAGTTAGGAAAAGTCTCTAAGCATACATCAAGTTATCTCATATCTGTTTATTATGAATAATGCTGAAATCAGATCAGCATTAGTAAGTTGCAAAATTAGTTAACTTGTTACTTTAAGTTTCTGAGTACATCATTATTATTTGTAGCTATAAATATGAAGCACACTTGTAATCAAAAACAGTTATCAATAATGAAATCACTTTCATCTTCTCCAAGTTTACATTACATTCTATTCTCATCTTCTGTGATCTTCAACATGGTATCCACAGCCATTTAGTAAAAAAAAATTTCCGGCGATGGTTCTCCGGTCCGGAAAGCGTCGGCGACAGTTCCACCGGTCCGATCTTCTCTCTGTGATTCTCTCGTTTATTCTCAGCTTAATCGAGCTCAATCGGCGACGGTTTCACCGGTCCGATCTTCTCTCTGTGATTCTCTCGTTTATTCTCAGCTCAATCGAGCTGGCAACGGTTCCACCACTCAATCGAGTTCAATCGGCAACGGTTTCACCGGTCCGATCTTCTCTCTGTGATTCTCTGGTTTATTCTCAGCTCAATCGAGCTCAATCGGCGACGGTTCCACCGCTCAATCGAGTTCAATCGGCGACCATTCCACCGGTCCGATCTTCTCACTTTGATTCTCTCGTTTATTCTCAGCTCAATCGAGCTCAATCGGCGAAGGTTCCACCGGTCCGATCTGTTTTTTTTCTGATTACGTATGGCTGCATCCTCAAGCATTGGTGCCTTTGTTGTTCCTCATTTTACTACGTTGACGATTCGTTTGGATCGATCTAATTACAATTACTGGAAAGCTCAAGTGTTGTCTACTGCCAAGGGTCATGGCTATGAGGATATTCTTCTTGGTGAATTCTCTTCATCTGATCCAGAGTCTGCCACTTGGATTCGAAAGGATCAATTACTCCTCAGTTGGATGTTAGCTTCAATTAGTGAGTCTATGCTTGGACATGTGAGTCGTTGTAGTACCTCGTATGAATTATGGAGCACTCTTCAGTTGACGTTTCAAAATCAATCTAAGGCACGATCATTACAGCTGAGGTTAATGTACACTGAAGAAAGGGGACTTAACAATTGATGAATATTTTCTGAAGATGAAATCTATTGCTGATGATTTGCACTCTGCTGGCACACACCTCTCAGATGATGAATTGTGTCTTTACATTCTTGGAGGCCTTGGATCTGAATATGAATCAGTGGTTGTTAACCTCACTGCAAGTAATTCTTCTTTGAATCTGGCTGAAGTTCATTATGCTCTTCAAACTCATGAGCTTCGCATTCAAAGTGCAAATCAATCTACCACTCTACATAGTTCTATTGGCATTTCTTCCTTATCTTCTCCATCCGCAAATGTTGCTTATTCAAAAAGTCACTCAAGTTCACGAGGAGGTGGTCGTTTTTCTCGTGGCAGAGGTTTTAGAGGTGGTCGAGTTTTCAGAGGAGGTTACTCTACTAATACACCACATTGCCAAGTCTGTGGAAAACCTGGTCATACCTCTTTAAAGTGCTATAAACGGTTTGATACTTCTTTTAATGGCTATACATCCAGTTCATCTGGCAGGTTTGCTTCCCCTTCTGAAAATTCAAGCAGATTTCCTATTTCTACTAATATTGCTTCTCCTTAAGCTATGTTCACAGCTACATGCACATGATGCACCATGGTATTTTGATAGTGGTGCAACAAATCATGTCACAGCTGATTTTGAGAATTTGTCCATGAAAACTGAGTATAAAGGTTCTGACAAACTTGTTGTAGATAATGGTTCTACTCTATCCATATCACACATAGGTTCACAATCCTTGCCTTCAAAAGATCATTCTAGTTCTCTATTATTGAATCACATCATATATGTTCCTCATATAGCCAAAAATTTACTTAGCATATCACAGTTCACTAAAGATAAGGGGAAAATTCAATTTTGGTCCACTTAGGAGGGCACTCACCATTTTACGTCCACTTAGACAAAAATCGTCACTATATAGTGTATTTTTCGCCGGAAAACCACTTTCACCGGCGAGTGTAATTCAAACGCCCCCAAATTTTAAAAAATGTCTATGTAGCACTCCGAATCCCACGTGGACAATCCTCGACCAATCAAAATTATCTGAGTCAACCATATATATAAATTAATCAAAAATTAAAAAACATAGGTGGTTAGGGGAGAAGAAGCTGATTTTTCATTTTTTAATTTTTTTTTTTGATTAATTTATATATATGGTTGACTCAGATAATTAGGATTGGATCCGGATTGTCCACATGGGATCAGAGTGCCACATAGGCGGTTTTTTAAAATTTGGGGCGATTGAATTACACTCGCCCGTGAAAGTGGTTTTTCTGCAAAAAAATGGACTAAATAGTGACGAATTTTTGTTTAAGTGGACTAAAATTAAAATTGGCTTCCATAGTGGACGTAAAATGGACAGTGCCCTCCTAAGTGGACCAAAATTGAATTTTCCCCCTAAAGATAACCATGTGATTATTGAGTTTGATCATAATTGTTGTGCTGTCAAGGACAAGGCCACCAACAAGATTCTTCTGGAAGGACAACTTAAAGATGGCTTATATCAACTTGACCTCACTCACAATCTCTTGAGATCACATCATCCAAAAATTGTTACTCCTGTTTCTATTTGTAATAAAAATGCTAGTGTTTCATATCTAGCTTACTCTACTACTTGTAATAAGGACAAAAATGTTTGGCACAAGAGATTAGGTCATCCATGCCATACTGTTCTCACTAAAGTTCTCAATAATGTGTCACATTCTTTTAAGCACCATTCTCTTGATTTTTGTGATGCTTGCAAAGTGGGAAAATTGCATCAACATCATTTTGCTGCTCAACCTGTGAAGACTACTGCTCCCTTTGAATTGATTAATCATTCTGATGTGTGGGGACCCTCTCATGTTACTTCAATTAATGGCTATAGATATTATGTTCACTTCATTGATGATTTTACAAGATTTACATGGATTTTTCCTATAAAGGTTAAGTCAGAAGCTGTTACTGTTTTTCATCATTTTCAAGCCTATGTGGAAAGACAATTCTCGACTAAGATCAAGACTCTTCAAACTGATTGGGGGGAGAGTATAGATCTCTTGCTCCTATTCTGCAAAGAATTGGTGTGGTTTTTAGGCATCCTTGTCCTCATATTCATCAACAAAATGGCAAATCTGAAAGAAAACATATGCATATAGTTGAAATGGCCCTCACCTTACTTAGTCAAGCCAAAATGCCTTTGAAATACTGGTGTGATGCTTTTACTACTTCAGTATATATCATTAACAGATTACCCACTCATACCTTGAAGTATATGTCTCCTTTTCAAAAGCTATTTCACACTAAGCCAAATTATGATTTTCTAAGAGTTTTTGGGTGTGCTTGCTTTCCATATTTGAGACCTTATAACTCTAATAAGTTTATGCAAAGGTCTATAAAGTGTGTATTTCTTGGATACAGCCCTTCTCACAAAGGTTATAAGTGTTTGAGCTCATCAGGAAAGATTTATATTGCTGCAATTGTGGAATTCAATGAGCATGAGTTTCCATATCCTCACTTGTTCTCTTCCCAAAATACAGGTGTAGGTGTGACAACTCTTCCTCAAAATGTTCTTCCAATTTGGTCTGAGACATCAAAAGACTACTTATCTTCCATACATTCTAGCAAATCAAATGATAATAATATTGCTTCTATCTCCTCTAATTCTGGTGCAAGTTCTAGCAAATCAGATACTAATAATGTTTCTCCTAGCTCATCTGATTCTAGTGCAGGATCTGACATCAATCTCATAGTGGATATATGTTAGCACCAGCTCAGCACATCACACAAGAGCAGCCCTCTTCTTCTTTTGCACCAGTCCATCATATGATCACAAGATCAAAGACAGGTTCTCTTAAACCAAAGGCTCTTGCTGTTTCCATTCATCAACTTAGTAAACCTTTTACTATTCAACATGCTTTAACTGATACAAACTGGAAAAAGGCTATGCAATCTGAATTTGATGCCTTAATTGACAAACAAACCTGGACTCTAGTACCCTATACCTCTGATATGAATGTGATTATGGGTCGGGTGTTTAGAACAAAGTACAAGCCTGATGGTAGCTTAGACAAATTTAAAGCAAGGTTGGTTGCTAGAGGTTTTCAACAAACACCTGGGATTGATATTCTTGAAACTTTTAGTCCCGTGATCAAAGCTTGCACTATTAGACTGGTTCTTAGTTTGGCTGTTACTTTTAACTGGAATATTCAGCAAATCGATTGTAAAGAACGATTATGCACATGCAATTAGATCCATGCATATACTCCAATTAGGGTTTTCTATATAGATGATAGTGTATAGATCAGTAAAGAAATTCATATATTCATCATCTTCAAACGATTATAAGTGAGAGGTATTTATAGTTGTGATTAGGAAACAATTAATTGCTAACTAACTAACTGAATCTAGTTACAAAGCTTCTAGAAGACACTAATCAATTCTTTGATAGTTGGGGACTGGAGCTGGAGCTGGAGCTGGAGACTTGCCGCTGACATGGCTGAAGTCCTGTTGCTGACATGTGATATTCTTCATCCCCCCCTCAAGCTTGAGCATCCCAAGCTTGGAAGAAAGAGATAGAAACTGACTGGTTCCCAAAGATTTGGTGAAGACATCTGCCAATTGTAGTTTAGAAGAAATGTGTTGTAGGTTAAGAAATCTTGTCTTGTATTGAGATCTCACTATGTGACAATCAATGTCCAAATGTTTAGTTCTCTCATGAAACACTGGGTTTTGAGTTATATGTATTGTTGCCTTATTGTCACAAAATAAAGGAATAGGAGTAGGAATCAAAAGGCCAAGATCAGTTGCAACATAATTAATCCAAATCAACTCATATGTAGTGCTTGCTAAAGATTTGTACTCAGCCTCAGCTGAGCTTCTTGAAACTGTAAATTGTTTCTTTGTCTTCCAAGATATTAAGCATCCTCCAAGAAAAACACAATATCCAGTTAAGGATTTCCTAGTATCTAAGAAGAACCCCAATCAGCATCACAATATGCTCTAACTGAAATTGAATCAGAAGATGGATAGAATAAGCTATGAGATAGAGTACCCTTTAGATATTTGAGTAGATGAATGGCAGAAGTCCAGTGATTTAATGTAAGGGAATGAAGGTATTGACTCAATTGTTGAACTGCATAAGTGATATCAGGTCTTGTAAGATTAAGATACAAAAGTTTACCAATAAGCCTTCTATATTGATCAATATGCTGAAAAGGTGCACTATCATTCAAAGCTAACTTCAACCCTTGTGGTAATGGAGTGGAAGTGGCTTTGCAATTCCCTATTCCAGAATCATTAAGAATATCCAAAATGTACTTTGATTGATGAAGATAAGTACCTGAAGAAGTCCTCTTGATCTCCATGCCAAGAAAGAACTCAGCCTCACCTAAATCCTTGATAGTAAACTCTTTATGAAGATAAGCTTTGAGCTGCTGAATTAAGGATAAAGAAGTGCCAGTGATAAGTACACCATCAACATAAACAAGAAGAGCTAAGAAATCCTTATCCTTCTTGAGTGTAAATAAGCAATGATCATGCTGAGATTGGACAAAACCAAAAAGCTGAAGTTTAAGACAAAACTCATTGTTCCATTGTCTTGATGCTTGCTTAAGTCCATAAAGGCTTTTGGTAAGTTTGCATACCTGGCCAGGAGCACCTTTGCTATAACCAGGAGGCATTTCCATATAGATTTCATCATCAAGATAACCATGGAGAAAAGCATGGTTGATATCAATTTGAGCTAGAGGCCAATGTTTAATTGTGGCTAAGGCAATGATCATTCTTACTGTCACCAGCTTTGCAACAGGAGCAAAACTATCAAAGTAATCCTCTCCTTCAACTTGATCATAGCCTTTAGCTACCAGTCTTGCTTTTAATCTCTCAATAGAACCATCTGCCTTCAATTTAACTTTGTATACCCATTTGCAGCCAATTGCTCTCTTGGTAGGAGGCAAAGATGTCAATTCCCAAGTGTGATTTTCCTCTAGAGCCTCAAGTTCTTTGTCCATTGCTGCTACCCATTTAGGATCTTTCTTAGCCTGTGCATAGGATTTAGGTTCTGAAATTTGAACTGAGAAAGCATGAGCAGATGTTTGATTGACTACAAAATCATTGAGATACTGTGGAGGAGCATGAATTCTGGAGCTTCTTCTAATAAGAGTAGTAGGCTGATTAGAATCAGAGGAAGATGTAGGAGGGGCAGCTGGGATATCATCTGAAGTTTGAGCATTATCCATAACTGGAATAGGAATGGGAAGAACACTTTCTGAGTGAGGCTCTGCAATCTGAGTGTAAGGATAAACAGATTCATGGAAAACCACATCTCTGGACACTGAAATTTGATGTGTGTCAAGGTTAAATAATCTATAACCTTTGTGATCAGGGAGATAGCCAATCATAACACACTTATGTGCTCTATGTGCAAACTTGTCTTTATGAGGTAACACATTTGTCATATAAGCCAAGCAACCAAAAGGCTTCATGAAGTCATAAGAAGGATATTCACCAAATAGCATTGGATAAGGAGAGCTCCAATGTAATAAGGCTGTAGGGAGTCTGTTGATGATATAAGCAGCTGTGAGTATAGAATATGGCCAAAGATAACCTGGAACCTTTGAATCAGCCATAAGAGATCTAACCACCTCCAAAAGATGCCTATGTTTCCTTTCCACCACCCCATTTTGTTGAGGAGTATATACATAAGAAAGTTGGTGAGAAATACCAAGTTCAGAGAGGAATGCCTTGCAAGCATTACTAAGAAATTCAGAACCATGATCAGTTCTAATACTCTTAACAGGGAGATCCAACTTTGTAGTAATCATCTTGATAAAGGTCTTAAGAGAAGATATAGCTTGGCCTTTCTGTGACAGCAAACAAATCGAAGTGGCTCTAGTGAAATCATCCACAATGGTTAAGAAATATGGAGTGTGAGTGATACTAGGCTGAGAATAAGGTCCCCAAATGTCTACATGTAACAACTCCAATGGCTGAGTAGAGTGAATAGAACTAGTGGGAAAAGGAACTCTAGTTTGCTTAGAAATATCACATACATCACAGTGATAAGAATGTGAACTGGGACAAATGTGTTTAAGAAACTCAAGGTGACTTAGAGTGGAAGGAGCTGCATGGCCAAGTCTTTTATGCCATTGCTCAAATAAGTCTTGTGAATGAGAACTAACCAAGGAGAGTTTATAAATAGAAGAGCAAGACTGAGGTTGCAAGATATAAAGTTTTCCTGAAAGTACCCCAGTAGCAAGAACCATTTCAGTGTTAGAATCAATAAGTTCACAATGAGTATGGTGAAATGTAGCCTTCAAGGGAATAGTTAAAGCTAATTGTGAGATAGAGAGAAGGTTATATTGGAAGGTAGGGATCAAAAACACTTCCTCTAAAACCAAAGAATTGGAAATCACAACCTGCCCAGAGTGAGACACCATCTTAAGAGATCCATCAGGTAGACATACCTTGATAGGAGAAGCCAAAGGTTTAATACAAGTCATAAGAGTAGCATCACAACACATATGCATTGTAGCCCCAATATCAATGATCCAAGTACCATGCACAATTGGTTCAGGGATAGTAAAAGCAAAGTGTGAGTCCATTGAATCTACCATATGAGCAAAGGAAGGAGCTGAATCAGAAACTGATTCAGTGTGTGAAGAAGGAGACTTGGCAGCAAAGAATTTTGCCACTTCCTGTTGTATGAGATTAGTAAGAGATGTAGAATCAGATGTATTAGACATAGAATGAGGAGTATCAACCAAGTGAGCTGAAGATTTAGACTGAGTTGAAGAAGTAGAATCTCTGGACTTAGAATACCACTCAGGATAGCCCTTCAATTGAAAACACTCATTAATAGTATGACCTGGAGCACCACAATGATCACATATGAGTTTGGCCTTTTCTTCTTTGGTTAAAAATCTCTTCTGAAAACCCCTACCTCTACCAGCAAAAGAAGAGCATCCTCTGCCTGAAGAAGAACTCACTACAAGAAATTCTCTCATAGACTACACCCCTAAGACATGTGTTTTGTCAAAAAACCCTTGTCGTAGCCAAATTTGGCGTTGTCGTAGACAAAACCGAAGTCGTAGAGTACAAAAATGCTCTCATAGACAAGGGTTTTTTGTTGGCGTTGTCGTAGAGGTGTATTTGTAGGGTAAAATTGAACCCTAAGACAACGTCTGTAACTTGAGGTTGTCGTAGAGGCGTAGTCTTAGGTTAAAATTGAGCCCTAAGACAACGCTTATAATATGAGGTTGTCGTAGAGACGTAGTTATTGTGCTCTAAAACAACACTTATGATATGAGGTTGTCGTAGAGGCGTAGTCATTGTATCCTAAAACAACGATAACTTTTTAACGTTGTCGTAATACCATAATAACGTTGTTGTAGATTAAATTAAATTGAATTTCTTTTATTACATTTTAATTACATGTAAAAACCTAAAAATGACTAAGGGTAAATTTTGAAATCCCTAATTCAATCCCCAAATTGAAAACCCTAAAATCCCTCCCTTCTCCCGCACGCCTCCGCAACGTCATCGTCGCCGTCGCAGCCCCTTCTATCTCTCCGTTTCGATCGCCGTCAACGCTCGCCATCAATCATCGCTGTCGCTCGCCGTGTCGCTACCTCGTCCCCCTCTCACTCACCGTGCGCTCTCTCCTTCCTCATTCTCCACGTGCTGCACCGTCGTGTCTCTCTCGCTCGCCGTGTCGCTGCGCCGTCTCACTCCGCGTTACCACGCTTCTCTCTCTCTCTCATCCCTAAGACTCATGGAGGAGGAGCTAGTTATTGAAGCCCAGCCACCAATCGAAGTGAGTGTTATGCTGTAATCCTTTCCTCAAATTTTTAGCATCGATTCGTCGACGGAGATGACTTTTTTTTGAACCCTATGTGCGTTTCTTATTTTAGTCAATTAAGCTCATGCTAGTTGTTGTTATGCAGTATATATGATTTAGTGTTTGCTCGAAGAATTTTGTGTGGATTTTTGTTGATTAGGAGAATGAAAATGACTGGTTTAGAGATTTTACCTTCAATTTTGAATGTTAGTTGTTGTGTTCAGTGTATTTTTGGTCAATGTTTGTTGGCAGTTGTTGTTATCCAGTCCAACTGAATTAAGAAATTAGTGATGACAAACTTTTATGGATTCAGAATTTAAGGTGAGATAGTTTATGGAAATGTTATGTGAAACTATAGTGAACATTTCTTCTTCATTTGAGAGGTTGCCAATTATTCATTTGCAGGAGTGTGAAATATAAGACTTACATTTAAATTTTTCTGATACAAAAGCTGAAGTTATTTTCTACTTGTCAATTTGTATTAGGATCATAAGAAGTACTTGGTTGAATGTGAATTGAAATACTAAAAGAACGTGCACCAAAAATATGTATTTTTATTATCATTGATGAGGATTGACTTGAAGCAGATCGCAGCCCCATATGGAAGATTCTGTATATAGAATATGTGTAATTAAATTGTTTGTGTTTCTTTTGGATTCGCAAAATCTTGTTAAGGCAACAAAATTACTGTTATATTTTCACACCCACTTTTCACATTCAACAGTTTCAATTTTATTACATACATGGTCATGGTAGGTTTCAAAATCTGTTCTTTTTGCTTTTTCATATATTGGGTGTGTGTGTGAATATATATTGGCTATATATGTGTGTGTATTAATACTGCGTTTCAGTTGATTGGGAAAAAAAGGAAAGAAATAAAGGCTCCAACGACTCCAGCATTTGTCTTTTCAGATACCAACATTGTGAAAGCCTGAAGACGTTGCCTTCTCTCTCTCTCTCTCTACACATACCCCTTTTTCTTGATTTTAATGTGGCTGTGAATTATTGAGGCTGGCAATCATAGGTTTCAGTATAAATCAGCAGAGGTGAAGGAGCCCACTTTTTTTTTTTGCTTCCTGAATTGAATTTCATCTCTTCTGAGAATAGATGATGGTGGATTTATGTGAATTGTGTTTGTTTTTAATGAGTTCTTGATTGCATGGATTCTTGATGTTTGGGGTTTCAATGATGATAGAATTCCCTAGGAATGTCAGTAAGCATAATCAGTCTGTCCAACTTTTTTTTCATCTTTTTTTTTAAGCAACTCTGGTTTTAGAGGGTGTGATTAGTAGAGCTCTGCTATATTTGCTCAAAGAGGGCACATGAATATGAACTGAAATGCTTACATCCTGTCTAAGAATTTAACTAAATTTCAAATATGGATATACCATACTTGTGAACAAATGTTAACTTTTACAATTAGTTATTCTACTTTTGAAGACCTCTGACAGTCAGCAAGGATAAATTGAATAGTATTTTCTTGAATGAGGTATCCAATGCACTGATAGGAGAAAATGGACATTATTAGTGTATTACTGTTTATGTATGCTGGCTTCTTTTTTGGTCAATAAGCAGAATCAATGCTCCTCCACCTCTATTATTAGCTACAAATTTATGGATTTTATTCTTTTAAGCTTTAATCTGTTCAGTGGTTAAGAAGTTCTTCAATGAAGCCCATGCTCAACTTTTTGTTATAACATTTACACTCTTCCAATCTGCAGCACTTAAATGATCAACTGCAGTTGAAGATAAGAACTTCACATGTAAGTATCATCTTATTTATAGATATTTGCATGTCAGATAATGCAAATAGATTATGTGCACTTTATTTTCTGCACCTATCTCTCAAAATATGGTGATGATGTGTTGGCATAGATCATATCAAAAAAATAAGAATCATTTAGAATATGGATTTCTTTTGTTTTTTGTTGGGTTTTATTTCATATGTCTATACTTTTAGGTGCTTGAAGTTAAATTTAGTTTATTTCTGTAAATTACGCATACTTCACTTCTTCATTGTGGTTAAAATATAGTATGGATTACGTCGTCGAAAAGCTAATAAAGAACCACTTAAATGCGGGCCAGACTTTCAGAGTTGAATTCCATGATCGGAAATCATCCCAGAAATGGTTACATTGACAAAGATATTCCAAGTTTAAGTCGAGGGAATAGCCAATATCCTAGCAGTTCTATGGTAATTGCTGCAACTTTATTATCTGGCATTTTCACCTTTTTTCTAGCTAGATATTATTGTCTTTGCTTCATTTCTCTAGTGCGCTGATAAGTTGGCTTACTTATCTTTTGTGGATGTAATGTCATGTTTTCGCAAAGTCCACCTAGCACTTATCAGTCCACTAGTCAGAGCGTATAATTAATTACTACTCTAATGACTTTCCTTCTGTAGGGTGCTCATGGAGTTTCACAGTATGGACATTATATTGATGGGAAAGATGTGGAAATAGCCGACGTGAGATACGTGTGAATGGTTCTTGATATTTTTGGATGAAGTATTGTAGTTTTGCTAGTGAAATTAGGATGCTTTAGATTTACTTTTGGCTTTACCATGTGATTAATGGATTTACAATGAATAGTTGTTGTATGAACTATATATTAGATAAATATTTTAATTTGATATGACTATATTTTGATTTTGTATATTTTGTTGAATTTTAATTTTTGTATATTTAGAATATCAACCAATATATAATAATAGTAAAATGCAAAAGTAAAAGACAGCGCTAAAAAGACAACGGTTTTGACTGAATTAAACTGTTGTCTTAAATGTCTACGACAACGGTTAAAAACCAAAAACCGTTGTGGTAGAGTCAAAGACAACGGCGGGACAAGGGTTTTTAACCGTTGTCGTAGGGATCTACGACAACGGTTAAAAACCGTTGTCTATGAGCGCATATCTTAAAGCTGCCAACCTACGACAACGGTTTTTAACCTTTGTCATGCCGTTGTCGTAGAGGTCTACGACAACGGTTTAAAACCCTTGTCTATGAGCGAAAATTTTCTGACTCTACGACAACACCACCTACGACAAGGGTTTTTTTTGCTACGACAAGGGTTTTTAACCCTTGTCTATGAGCTTTTTTCTTGTAGTGACTACATCTACCAGAAAATCTAGAGGAATAGGAAAGTAAAGCTGAAGAATCCATATTATCAGGATATAATGATTGAACTTTCCTTTGTTTCTCAACCCTAAGGACCATGGAGTATGCCTTGTCAACATGAGGTAAAGGATCCATTATGAGTATTTGACTACGAATATGATCATAAGAGTCATTAAGTCCCATAAGAAACTGAAGCAATCTACCATGCATGTCAAAATCCTCCCAATCTTTTGAAGCAGTACAAGTACATATTGGCTTAGGCATTAACATGGAAAATTCATCCCATAATTTGCTTAAATTTGTGTAATAAACGGCCACAGAAGAATTGCCTTGAGAAGAACTACTAATATCTCTTCTCAATTGGTAAAGTAAAGGACCATTACACTCACCAAATCTTCTAAGTAATGTATTCCAAAGTTCAAAAGCAGAATTAGCATAAATGAACGCATCTGCAATGTCTTTAGATAATGAATTCAAAATCCAAGAGCGCACCATACCATCAACACGTTCCCATTGGTCAAGCAAAACAGAGTCTGAAGGTTTAGGAAGATTACCATTTATGAAGCCAAGCTTATTTTTAGCAAGTAATGCGATTTGAATCGAACGGCTCCATGGTAGAAAATTATTCCCATCCAACTTGGCAGAGACAAGGCACATACCCGGAAAATCCGAATTACTCAGTGTAAAAGCATCCAAATCGCGATTGGAAGAAGAAGAATGAGCTAAAACAAGTGGTAATGCTGTAGATGTGAGTGTCGGCCATGAATCGGAGAGAGGAATAGAGCGCGAAGCCATGGAAACGAAGAACACCAGAATCAATCAACTGATACCATGTAAAGAACGATTATGCACATGCAATTAGATCCATGCATATACTCCAATTAGGGTTTTCTATATAGATGATAGTGTATAGATCAGTAAAGAAATTCATATATTCATCATCTTCAAACGATTACAAGTGAGAGGTATTTATAGTTGTGATTAGGAAACAATTAATTGCTAACTAACTAACTGAATCTAGTTACAAAGCTTCTAGAAGACACTAATCAATTCTTTGATAGTTGGGGACTGGAGCTGGAGCTGAGCTGGAGCTGGAGCTGGAGTCTTGCCGCTGACATGGCTAAAGTCCTGCTGCTGACATGTGATATTCTTCATCGATATAAATAATGCCTTCTTAAATGGTGATCTTGTTGAAACTGTGTTCATGACTCAACCTGAAGGTTTTGTTGATACTACTAAGCCTAATCATGTCTGCAAGCTGAACAAATCTCTTTATGGCTTGAAGCAAGCTCCTAGAGCCTGGTTTAATAAACTGAAACAATTTCTACTCAGTTTTGGTTTTAAGGTTTCTGTATCAGATTCATCATTGTTATATATGAGGATTTCTGGTAAATTGTTGTTAATGCTTGTATATGTGGACGATATATTGGTTACTGGAGAGGACTTGCAGCAAATACAACATGTTATTCAAGTCTTAGGCCAACAATTTGCTCTGAAGACGTTGGGAGAGGTAAACTATTTCTTAGGCATAGAAGCTCATAGATCCAGCACTGAGCTTACACTTACTCAGTCTAAGTATCTTTTTGATCTTCTTCGAAAGACAAATCTCTTGGATTGTAATCCAACAACCACACCTATATGTTCTTCCAAGAAGCTGTTTTTTGAATGATGGTCCTATGTTTGAGAAACCTACTGTTTATAGAAGTACTGTTGGTGCTTTACAATATCTCACACTCACAAGGCCAAACATCACTTTTGCTGTAAATAAACTTAGCCAATTCTTGCATGCTCCCACTGTCAATCATTGGACTGCCTGCAAACATCTGTTGAGATATCTTAAAGGCACATGTACTACTGGTCTGGTTTTCACTCCTGTCTCTAGGATGTTACTTGAAAGCTATGCCGATGCAGACTGGGCTAGCTGCTTGGATGATAGAAGATCTACGGGAGACCATTGTGTATTCTTGGGCAAGAATCTGTTAGCTTGGAGCTCTAAGAAACAACGAGTTGTATCAAGAAGTAGTGCAGAATCAGAGTATAGGTCTCTTGCTGATACATCTGCTGATCTTATTTGGTTGCATTCTTTATTTCAGGAACTTGGATTGAAGTTGCAAACACCTTCCATCATTTGGAGTGACAGTAAAAGTGCAGTAGCTCTAGCTTCTAATCCTGTTTTTCATCAAAGAATTAAGCATATAGAGATAGACATTCACTTCATAAGAGAGAAGGTGATGGCAAATCAAATAGAAGTCAGATTTGTCCCTCAGAAGATCAAGTAGCTGATATACTGACTAAAGCTCTTCCAAGATCTCAGTTTTATAAACTTTGCCAAACATATCCTCTGAGGTACACCTCAGTTCAGCTCAAAGGAGGAGTATTATGAATAATGCTGAAATCAGATCAGCATTAGTAAGTTGCAAAATTAGTTAACTTGTTACTTTAAGTTTCTGAGTACATCATTATTATTTGTAGCTATAAATATGAAGCACACTTGTAATCAAAAACAGTTATCAATAATGAAATCACTTTCATCTTCTCCAAGTTTACATTACATTCTATTCTCATCTTCTGTGATCTTCAACACTGTTACAACAAGTTACTGATGCATATGATAATAAGTAAATGTTGTTCTTGATTAATACCTGATTTGCATTGCAAGTTTTATGTACTATTATTTTATTGCACAAACTTTTACACCCTTTTTCTTATTTCTTTGGCAACAAAGTAACCTGCTTTTTACTCTTTTTCTTTTCTTTTTGCATGACTTCTTTTAGTACCCCAAACATCAAAAGTGATGAGATTGGAACAACAAAGCATCCGATCTCGAATGAGAGAATCTGAAACGTACTCAATCCGTCACTAAAAACTTTTAAGCCTATATTAGAAATATTAAAATGTTGCCAAACAATAGATTTTCATTGCAACTAATTTTATTGTCCCAAAATATATATTTTTTTTTTGTAAATGTTTATGTATTGATATAAAAGAAAAGTATGTATTGATATAAAAAAATATGTAACAAATTTAAAAATTAATTCTTCATAAAATTATTTAATGAATGGAAAGATATATGACTTCGATCTAGTCTTTCCACTCACAACAAATAATGCAAAACCACCACAATTCTTCATAAAATTATTTAATGAATGGAAAGTCTATAGGCCATGGAAAGTCAATTACATGTAAACTATAATGTAATTAAAGGTCTAACCGAGATTAAAATTAAATAAGGTAGTCCCTAAAAATCACATGATTCAAAAATACAGTATATATATCTCTAATAACCACAAGTCTAAGTACTGTCAATCATATGTAAGAGAGTTCAACAAAGATCAATATCAAAGTCTGAACCATAATCGTCGAGATTATTAGTAGAGTTGTCATGAGAATGACTGTTGGATGCACCTTGACAAGTTGGATCAGTAGGGGATGTCAAACATATAGTTCAAATAATTAAGAGATAGAAAGACGAATGACAAACGTAAAATTTCTAATACTTCCAGAATTCCAAGATGCAAGAAATCAAAATGGAATGTCATATATAACATAAATATTAAACATGCAGTCATATTAATAAATATAAAATACTATACTCATAAAAGTATTTACAACATATTATTTACTCTATATACGAAAGTTTAAGCCTATACAAAACATAGATATTAAATAAATTTTCTACAGAAACTCAATAGGCCATAATCAACCACTGGTTTTAGAAATAATGTTTTCAATTCTCATATATCTAGCCTACAAAATATCTTACTTTAAGTATGTATAATGTCAATAACATTTGTCTATGAATCTGAAAATTCATGACAAAAATGTATTCTCTACTTTAGCTGTAACCATCTTAAAAGATGTGTAGTTTAAATGAAGAATATAGTAGTAATACCTCTTTCACTACATGTCCCATATCTACATTAATATTTATAATACTAAATTTTCACGTAAAGGGGACTTCAACAAACTAGATGTATACTCCATCCATAGATATATACAATAATGCTCAATCAATATGCAATATGTGGAAATGTATTCTAATCTTTCTAAAGAAATATCTTGTTAGATGGAACTATATATAACAGCATGACTAGGTATAAGTAATTACAAGCTGAACCACGAATAAATTCAAAAACTAAGAAGTCATTGTTTGAATAATTAAGCATTCACTTTCCTTTCGCTGGATATTATTTAATCTGCAGAAAACCTAGCTACTTAGCAATTTTAAATGAAGTGTCTAATTTATTAGCTATTGAAAAGCTAAGCAACATTCTGCAATTTATATTTAGTTTTCTTCTAAACCAAACAAGATTTCAGCATTTAAGTAGGTAAAATTTCACAAAAGTTTGACAAGATAACTAAACATGATCTTCATGTAAAAATACTTACATATAAAGCTTCTATCTCTGGGGATGGCCAACCATGTTCAGGATGCCAAACTTGGAGGCGCCAAGTCTCAATATGACCTGTTAGCGAATTCAATTCAACTCCACGCACAACATGCATGATGACGTGCTGTAGTCATTGATCCATTCCTAGCATCATATTTTCTTCTTAGTCGAGCATCTCTATTCTGTTGTGCTCGTTCCTATTAAAAGGTCTCATTAAGAAATCTTAAATATACCATAACATAACCATACTATAATTAAAAAATTTATACTTTACCAAGTACTTAGGATCAACCCAAAGATTGCACAGATATTCCCAGTCCTCTTTGCTAACTTCCTCAGGGCACTTATCTTTTGCCATTACTGGATCTTGTTCTCCACCGATTTTTTTGAAATGATCATGCAACTTAAACTTGAATCCTTTCCAAGCTTCTTGCATTTGTTTATCAATAACCTTTTGAACTTTTCGATCCTCAATATCAATATCAAACAATGTCTAAAAATAAGATACAAATAGAATATATAAGTTGCATTCAAAAAAGGAGAATAAAAGTTTTCAAAAAAATAAAAAAAGATAATTCTTGTCAAGTTAGAAAACTATTAAATTCGATAAATATCAAACATGATTTATCTTATACTTACTAATATCTTAGTTTTATTTTGTATTTATAACAGCAAACTTTAATTTTATATATATCACGGAGAAAGTCATCATCTAATGTATAATATATAAATGATTACCAGAAGTTTGTGTCGAAGAGGTGCTCGAACTTCCAAGGGTACATGTCTCCAATCTGTGTACCGTAAGCTACAATTCTTACGTACAATGTAGCCAATTTCATTGTTGAAACACTCCGAATTGCTACATATTGCTTGCAATAAGGAAAAGTCAAATTGTACGGTCAATCTACGCTTAGCACTTCTCATTGCCTTCCGAGCGCCATGACCAATTGTAATTCCACGTCGTGTCATATTTTTATCACATACATTTGATCCAGTAGCATTTGAAAGGTTGTTCTCTTCAAGAGATGACACTATAAACAAAATGTGAAGAATTTATATAAAACTGTAATTTCTTTAACAAATTAGTGCTTATAAGAATTGCATTTGTGATGTCTACTAACCAGGTTGTTGCTCCATTGATCGAGATGTATCTATGCCAGAAAAGAAACAGATCAAACAGTGGAGAATTAAAAGATGAATAAAAATATTGAAATAAATTACGAACCAGCTTGTGGCACGAATTGTGGAGATGGATCTGTAGTAAATTGGGCAAATTGAAAACTCAGGCACCTAATACGTTTAAACCTTAAATAAAATATTAAATTAACAAATAACATAAGTAGACCTGAATGTGTAGAAGGGGTAATTGGTCTTGTGTGTCGACCAAGTACTCCACGTGCACCACATCCATCTCTTGAAGTTAAAGGATTGTTCACTATTGGAGAATGCACTGCAAAAAAAAAAAAATTATATGATCAAATACATCTTCCAGGCTTTCATGCTTATGATAATTAAAATGTGATATACTACAAGCTTATGGTTATCCTAATGGATAGGAAAACGTCACAAAATAAAGAGTTGAAAAAGATTATAAGGATGATATTGAAAAAATTCAAATTCATATACATTAATAATAACTTTTGTTGATTTTCTAACCATTTTGTGGTATCAGTGGAGGAGCTCGACCTGTGAATAAATTAGGAACAAGATATATAAAAACCGAAAGTCAGACATATCAGTTATAAAGATTAAATTTATTGTTAAATTAAAAATATTTACTCATCAAACCAGGATGTGTGGATGGATCGATAGGTTCTGTGAGACGCTCACCACGTCCGCCACGACCACCACGTCCACTTCTTGAAGCCAAAGGATTGTTCAGATACACTATCAACATAATATGAATTGTAATTCATATAATAATAAAAATATATCATAAAACTTTTATTCTAATGAGGGTTATGTTATAGTTTACTAACCAGACCGTGATTCTCCTGATGAATAGAAAGAAGAGATCAATAAAGAAGTTCGATAAATTATATTCCAAAGCTGATAATAAAGATCATAATAAGAATTGAAATAAATTAGTTTAATATATTTTGATAATCTGCTAACCAGTTTGTGGTAAGTTTGTGGTAACTGTGGAGATGGACCTGTGGATATATAATTAGAGACAAGTTACCCAATAAATAAAAGTCAAATACCAAAAAATAATAAAATCATAAACATTTTATGTTAACAAGTATGGATGAGGTCAAACCAAAATGTGAAGGGGAGGGAGCAGCAAAATTTGATCCAGGATCCACTCCCAACACATCCTCTTCCATATTTTCAAGAGTCATGTAGAAACTACACAAATTTAAAATTATATCACAATAAAGTTATAAATGTATTCATAATAAATTACGTCCAATTGTTAATGAAAATAACCTATGTCATATAGAGTAATCATGCATAATTCATGTCATCATTATCAAGCTGATCATCATCAGAATCATCGTCTGTCTCTGAATCAAAACTTGCTCCATCATTAACAAAAAGTCTACCCTCATCATCATATTCATGATCAAGCAAGTTTTCTACTTCTTCAGTCCTTAGGTTAAGCACCACACTACGAGGTAGAGTTATTGGATCCACATCATTTCAAACTAACAAAGATGAGTCATCTACCTCCTCTGTTGGATGAAAGTATGGTAATTCACCAGAATCTTCCTCTTGGAATATATCATTGCTCACGTTGTCTTCATCTTCATGCTCAGTTATTTCATAGATGTTGCGGTGATTTACTTTTTGTACAACCATCCAATTCTTTCCTCGAGCCCGATTATTCAAATAAAAAACTTGTTGAGCTTGACTAGCTAGAATAAAAGGATCGTCTGCATACCAATCTGATGTAATGTCAATTGATGTCAAATTGTTCTCAATAAATAATCTTTTCCCCTTTGGATCGGTATTATACCACTTGCACCGAAACATGAATACCTTTCTTTGAAAGAGGAAATCCAATTCCAAAATTTCGAATAAAATACCATAATAAGTGATATCTCCATTCCCATAATCACCTAGTGAACAAACTCCACTACACTGAGTCTTAAACTTATCGTCACGTTCTTTACATTGAAATCTAACACCATTCACAATACAACTATTCCAAATAGTGTATCGATCATCAGGGAATTGTGACAATGAGTACAAATCATCACTTACTTTGGGATCAACATTGACTCTAAGAATAGCCATCTGTAGAAAAATAATATTAGTAAATAATAATCTAGACTTTAAAACAGAATAAATATTCACATGATGTATCTACCTTTTCCTTGAACCAAATGGGAAATTCATGCTTTTGTATAACATCAATATCTTCTTCTTGTATATTTCTCGAGCGTAAGATTTCCTTATGCTCACTACATTAAAGACTAAATGAGTACTTAGTTTAAAATAAGTAGTAATTGTATTGTATATAAATGATCATATATCATTGAAATGCATAAAACTTACTTTATAAAATCATCAAGTGCATGTCCACAATTGTTGAGAAGATACCATTGCACTCTATTGATATAAACTCCTAGTTTTCCAAATTTAAGTGCCCCAAATGTACGAACTTTGCTGTTGAATAACTCCGGCCATCTTATATTTTGAATTGAATCCATCCCAATTACGTTCAACACATGTAAATCTTGTCTCGTTATCATGTAGATAACGAGATATAAATGTAATAGCCTCATCAACAACATATGCTTCAGCAATAGAACCATCAGGATGTGCAAAGTTACAAACATATCCCTTATATGTACACATACGACGCTCAATTCCGAACATCCATCTCTGATTTACTGGTCCTCCCAATAATGCTTGTTCTGGCAAGTGCACACATAAGTGAAGCACGATGATGAAAAATGCCAATGGAAATATTTTCTCAAGTTTGCACAGTAAGATAACAATTCCGACCTTCATATCCTCAATTTCACTGACATAAAGAGTTTTGGAACATAACTTTTGAAAGAATTGACAAACTCAATCAAAGTGGTCTTTATTTTATTTTCTAAAAATGGGAGGATTGCAACTGGTAGTATTTTTTGAAGTAATACATGACAGTCATGTGTTTTCATCCCTCCAAGTGTGTTAGCGTCTGTTACACGTCGACTGATATATGAGGCGTACCCATCTGGTAAGCGAACTGACTTGATAAAGTTACAAAAGTTTGCACATTCAGTTTTACTCAAAGTGTAATTAGCATAAGGTTTCTCAAATTTTCCATTTCGCTCTCTTAACCACAATTCTTTGCCAATGTTAAGATCTTCCGAGTCTAAACGTGCTTTCGTAGTGTCCTTTGACTTGACAGGATCATTTAACAAGGTTCCAATTATATTATCACACACATTTTTTTCAATATGCATGACATCAAGATTATGACGCATCAATAGCTTTGACCAATAAGGAAGTTCAAACAAAATACTCTTTTTCGACCAATTCAACTCATCAGCACTGCGTTTACGTTTCCTGTCCTCATTATTGGGTGCTTTTCTAGGAGTGCACCTATGTATACCTTCTAATTGTAACAAAATATCATCACCAGAAAATTGACAAGGTGTTCCCCTTCTTTCTGGTTTTCCATCATACTCTGTACTCTTTCTCCAAGAATGTGTACTATTTAAAAAGCATCGGTGACCTACATAACATTGTTTTCCTCTAATTCGCATTGAACGAGTGTCCTCAAGGCATATAGGACATGCTAATTTGCCCATAGTGCTCCACCCAGACAAATAAGCATAAGCAGGGAAGTCACTAATTGTCCATATAACTGCTGCATGAAGGGTAAAATGTGATTGAGAATATTCATCATATGCACGAACTCCGTTGCTCCACAAAACATTAAGTTCATCCACAAGTGGCCTTAAAAAGACATCATAGTCTTTACCGGGGGACTTTGGGCCAGGGATCAACAATGTTAAGAAGTAATTGCACTTATGCATAGTACACCAAGGCGGCATGTTATAAGGTATCAAAATAACAGGCCATATGCTATGTGTTGTAGACATATTACTAAACGGATTGAACCCATCTGAAGCCAAACCCATTCGTACATTTCTTGAATAAGAAGCGAAATCAGGGTATATCTCATCAAAGTGCTTCCAAGCCTTCCCATCAGCAGGATGACGCAAGACTCCAGGCTCTTCCTTACGAACTTCTTTATGCCAACACATGTCTTTAGCTGTATGTTTTGAAGTATAAAGTCTCTTTAGACGAGATGTGATAGGGAAGTACCGAAGTCTCTTATGCGGGATCTTGTTGCGAACATATCGACTACTTTTACAAATAGGACATATGATAGCATTTCTATGTTCACCATAGAAGATGGCACAGTCATATTGACATACATCAATAGCATCATAGCCCAAACCTAATTCGTAGAGTAGTTTTCTGGTGTCGTAATAGCTCTCAGGACAATTATTATCTTTTGGTAGAAATTCAGAGAGCAACTTCAACAACATATCAAATGAACTATCACTCCATTTGTTCATCGCCTTTATGTTCATTAGCTTCAGAATGAATGCCAGAGCTGAGTTATCACATCCCTCATATAAAGGATTATGTAAAGCTTCATATAGCTTCTCATATCGAGCATCTTCAATAGGTGATTGTTGAGTTCTATCAGTATCATCTATAGGCCCAATATTGAAACATTGTTCACCAATAGCATCATGAAGTCCTGCTCGTAAGTCGTCAGATTCCTCATTAACAGAATCTTCATTAACCCCAGCTTCTTCATCAAATTCTTCCTCACCATGGAAGATCCATCGTGTGTATGAGTCATCAATTCCAACACTAATCAAATGAGCTCTAATTGTATCAATGCTTTGCAGCCTCGTATTGAGACAGTTGAAGCAAGGGCATAAAGTTAGCCCCATAGAGTTTAAATTCTGCTTGGCAACATTTATAAACTCCTTTATTCCTTCCACATACTCAAGAGATACATGATTCCAATTCTTTACCCACTGATGATCCATAACATATACCTAACTGAACAATCTAATTCAAGAAACATGAATTAAATCTAAACATGTACATGATTTTTATATTTTTTTAATTTTAATATGAACTAAATGCACATCATAAATAGCATTGCATGCTTCTGAAAATATAATTTCCACAATACCATTTTGTATTCTTCTCTCAAAGGAACTAGAAAATACATCAATTTCCAGTTTTATACAATTAGACATAATACTAGAGTATTAAAGAGTGTGTGTATATAATATAATGTAGGCCTTCACAAATAATGTATTAAGTTGATGTATATTATCTTTATCGGATAAGTAAGAATTTGTTCCCCATTTTCAATTTTCCTACTGAAATTTCTATTAAGCCTACGTTTATTTTTGAAAGTCCTACGTGGATCTGCAAAAACAAAAATAACCCAATCAAAGTACACAGTGTTGTCAGCGGTGTCGACAACACCAGCGTAACACACAGTGGAAAAATGGATCGAATTTAAAGTTGCAGAACACAAACGATTTATCCACAAGTATACAAATACTCGTGGAATGCCTTCAGGGCGAAAACTCCTTTATTGATTTGTGTATTTGTACAAAGGAGAAAGAAAGATCTCTAAAAGAGATTCTTTCGAACAAACAACTCAATACGTCCTATGAGATGAATATGAATACTAGGGACGTATACAAATACTCTCAGTTGAACACTCCGAAAAACACCTATACTAAAAGTCACGAGTATGCAAACTCTATGACACACAAGAAAACGGTGTTGCCTTTCAGTGTGAACAACACAACCAATGACACCAGTGTACTGTTGTATTTGTGACTGCTTAAGCTCTCGATTTCTGTGTCTATGGATCTTCAGCAGTCTTCACCTATTTATAGAGCTCGAAGTACACTGTGTAGACTCCACTTTCCATGATCTTGGAGTGCTCCATGTTCTCCATGATCTCACGTACATGATGGACAAAGTGGAGTGGACTTGTTCTTGTTTCTCTTCACTTCCTTGTTTCTTGTAGTGCTTGACTTCTTCTTCATGAACTTGATCTTTAATTCACGTTTAATCTAAAGAATACTATCTCTAAAAAACATGTTATCTCTCTCACATATTGACTTCTTCAATCTCACTTATAAATCTCTTAGAAACCTATCAACAAAAAGAAACAAATAACAACTTCCTAAAACTTAGGAAAGTTTGTTAGTTAGTCATGAGATTAAAAAATACAAATCACGTGAATTTTAATAAGTCAAAACAATATGAGAGAGAATATCAAATCTATTTCAAATCACTAAATCTAATAAAATCTAATGAAATCTAATTTGAATTTAGGATAAACATGAAAAAGGAAAATTAATAAATGTTGGAAAATCCAACACTAACAATTTTCTAATAAATTTACAATCGATTAATAAAATTAAATTATTAAATTTAAATGATACAATGTGATAGGATTTTACACCTTCCAACAATTATATTTGTCCTATTTTCTTAGAATGTAATAGGGATAATAAAGTTCATTCATATCATCAGACTATCAATATAATTAATTTAAAAGGGCAAAATATTTTATGCAACTGGTGCATGGATCTAGGATCCATGCACTCGGGTCGACCCGCTCCACGCGCCCCTGACGCGCTTTTTTACGTGCCCCCACGCGCCTGGTGGGTGCGCTCAAACCCACCAAGATTCGCTTCAGGCAATCATACCCTCATGTTATGTTAAGGTTACCCTCATGCTATGTTAGGGTTATCCTCATTTTATGTTAGTGTTACCCTCATGAGGGTCACTCTAACATAACATGAAGGTATGATTAACATTGTTTTTTACCTTCATGTTATGTTAATGTTACTTTCATGTTATATTAGTGTTACCTTCATGTTATATTAGTTCAGTGGTTTTAAACTAAGGGTATGAAATCTGGAGATGGGGTCACATTAACATAACACGAAGGTAACCTTAACATAACACGTAGGTAACACTAACATAACGTGAGGGTAACGACCAAAACACCCGAAAGAAATAAAGAGGCATGGGCTGGGCGGGCCAGCCCAGCCCGCGCGCGGCCCAGTTACACGGATCACAGATCCGTGCAACTGATGCACAGGAGAGTACTAACTCATTTAAAAGATATAATATAAGAACAATCACAAAATATATATTTACTCATCACCAAATTCTGATGAAATAAGTGTTGTAATAGAAATATAATCATTACCTGATTTCTTATGAATATAATTCCCAGATAAAACCTTCACAAAAATCAATCTTCTCCGACCAGCATGAATAATTGAACAAATAAATGCATTTAAGAACCTATAAGAAATAAAAAATTTATTATAAGTATCTGATTATAGGACAAAACAATCACATATTTTTTTCTAAACATAAAGCTAATATCTCTTTTAATTTTTTCATGACAGAAATTAGTTGCAACCTACATTTTCACTAATTTAGTGAAGGACTCAAAATTAATAACCTTTTGATTCCATGAAATTGAACAATTACAAAATATTTTAATTAATATATTCTGCAACACTATTGCACTAATTAACAAATAATCCTAATCACTTTCATATTTTCATTCAATAAAAAGGTTTAAACATAATTTTAATAACTCAATTTTTGAGATGTTGACTTTCATCTTTGTATTGGGTCATGAAGAAAATAAATGACTGAAATCGAACTAGGAGTACCTAACACCGTATGCACAACAACACAAGGTAAACAGACTACACATTGTTTATACTCTAGCTCTAGCCTTTAAATTTGAAATCTTCAAAACTCTAAGCAACAATTGTTTTTAATTAGATATTCTCTCTTCTTTGCAAACTAAAATGCCCTGAAGTTTCTCAAAATAATTATGAATAAGCTGCCAAGCATAATCTTAGTTTTGCAAGCTTTTATTTGGTATATAGTTTTCTCTTTTTCTCTGAAAATGATAGTTTTTATTTTTCAATTACCGAGAATGATATTTTACTTACTTTTTAACCTCTAAATTAATATAAGTCCAACTAAATTGATCATCCTCTAAAATATTCATGTCAAAAAGTTCCATTCTGAAATAAAAATAAAAGGTTTATGGTTTATATAAATCTAAAGACAAATTCAATATAAAAAAATCGTAAATCTATTTATTTGTTTTCTATATATACAAATATTGATTAAATCAAATGAGCACAGAAGATACATTACCTTTATTTGTTTAGAAATCCATCCCAAGAGAAAATGGCGAAAGAAATCTAACAATAAGAATTATTATAATAATGATCTCTAAGTCTTTCTTTTAATCTGCAACAAAAAAGAACAATCAAACATAAAATATACCCACAAATCACAATGTAAATGTTTATTTTATCGCTTTTTTCAATGTATTAAAAATGTATCTGTAAAGAAATAAATTTCAAGAAAATAGTTTCCGCTGCATTTTCCAAAGAATTTGTATTTCATAACAATGTTTTATGGAATAATATTTCACGGTTATTCCTGAATTTATTTATCTTTATTATAATTGAAAGGAGCAATTTTTAAGGTAAGTAGCGCCCAAACAGGATTATAAAACGGGGCGTTACAGGTGCAGAACAGATAAGTTATTGGACAAAAATAGTGTGAAAACTAAGGTGCACGTGCTAGTCACATACGAAGTTAGCTAGATTTGGCAGTTCAGGCTGAATTAATTGGGTCAAATTTTCGAATTTTCATAAGATAAAGGGTAAAATCGTCAACCCGAAAAGATAATGCGTAAACTTGACAAAACCAATAAATTAATGGCTAAAAAGTAATTAACTCTATAATGTATATATAATATTATTGGTTAAAACAAGGAAATTTCTTGGATAGAGATGATTGCAAGCATTTGTGGAATTAATATATATGGAAAAAAGAGAGCAAAGACTTCTTGGTGTTCTACTGAAGCTTAATGTGCGCATTAATTAGTTCCTCCAAATCTCAAAGTGGAGCTTAAAACTATATTATCTTTCATTTCATTAATTCCAACTTAATATCTTCTTCTTTTTCAACTTGCAATTATGATTTGATTCCCACATTTTCATTTCATTATTTCGATCAGAGTGTCTTCACCTTTTATTTGTAGTATATATATATAATAGCATTCAATTCCATGTACTACACTACAACTAGCTTGTCATATATAGCAACACACAGCAAGTTCAGGAAGTGAAGATCATATAATGATTGTACTAATGGATTCCCTCTTTTCTTTTGCTATTCATCTGCTCTTCATCATATTTACACTCACTTCTTCTTCCCAGTCTTTTTCCGATTTGAGCACCGATGAATCTGCATTACTTGCCTTCAAAAACTCCATCACTTCAGATCCTGATGGTGTTTTAAGCAAGAATTGGTCTTCGGCTAATGATAACTCATCCATTTGTTAATGGATTGGTGTCTCTTGTGGCATCAAACACCGTCGGGTCACCGCCTTAAACGTCTCAGGATTCGAGCTCCAAGGAACCATTTCTCCACATCTTGGAAATTTAACATTTCTTCGATCTTTAGACATCAGCTACAACGATTTCTCAGGTTTGATTCCTTCTCAACTGTCAAAATTACGTCGTCTAAAGGAGATCAACGTTGGATTTAACAAGTTGAGTGGAGAAATACCATCATGGCTTGGAGGGTTATCTCAACTTGAACATGTGCGTATGAGTAATAACTCCTTCTGGGGTAGAATCCCTCCTACTCTCTTCAACATCTCATCTTTGATAGAAATAAATGTGAGATTCAATAAGCTAAGAGGAAAGCTTCCAGATGAGATATGTTATAATACTCCAAGACTTAGAGCTCTGTATCTGTCGGGGAATAAACTAGAGGGCGAAATTCCAGCTAATATCGGAAAATGCGGAGATCTTGATGACCTGCGCTTGCCACTGCAAACATTTCAATGGCAACATACCAAGATGATATTTGGGAGTTTGAGTAGGCTTAGTGTTAGGACTTACACCAAGTAACCTAACCTATGAGAACACCACAAGCACAACCAGGAAAACTCAATTAAAGAAATCAAAGCAAAAACTGAAATTGAGAGCACACCAGGGTTACTGGTTAGGGCTTTCACTGCTACATCCCAGGAATAAACGGGCAACTAGGCGATAAATCTTATTAACCAAGAATAAAAGACACAATCGTTCTGCAACTTGCAGATGTACAACACTCAAACTGTGATCAACTAGCTCTCTTCCTCGCACAATTTATCTCTGGTAGCTAAATGTCAATTCGTGATACAACCAGCCCTTAAAGCCCTATATATAGACTACACTAGCAACTGAAAGTAAGTAAAACGAATCTAAAATGATTCTGGAGAAGATCTGCAAAACGGGCTTAGTTTGAGCCCCTGTTTTCTGATCTTCTATCAATCAGTCATTCAATGGCACATACCAAATGATATTGGGAGTTTGAGTAAGCTAAGGATTTTATCTCTATGGTCAAACCACTTCACAGGTATCTATGATTTAACTCATGATCAACATTTAATAAAATTGATTCAACATGCATATTTTAAATTGAATTTATGACATGTCTTTGAAGGGAGAATTCCAGCAAATATAGGGAAATGCAGTGAGCTTGAAGAGCTTGTATTAACTGCCAACAAATTCGGTGGAAGCATCCCAACTGAAATTGGAAATTTAAGCAATCTTAGGTTCTTATATCTCTACCAAAATCAATTCACAGGTATACAGAAAAAGTTAATTTTGATCAGACAACACAAGTGAATCATTTCTAGAATTCACACCTTATGCACTTTTTAATATTTATCTACTTTTCATGAGCGTGTATCATTTTTCACCTTGCTTGCTTGCTAGCTTCTTTATCATTTATCTATTTTTTATCCATATAATTTCACTCATACATTTAATTAAATTCATTATAACATGCATGTCTTTGAAGGGAGAATTCCAGCAAATATAGGGAAATGCAGTGAGCTTGAAGACCTTGACTTATCTGCCAACAATTTGAGCAAACTGAGGGAATTATATCTTGTCCAAAATCAATTAAAAGGTATACCTCAAAATGCAGCACACATCTGATGTGGAATATGCACTTTATGCACTTCTATCATATCTTTTATTTTTTTATGAATGTGTATCACTTCGTCACTCGGTTTGCTTCTTTAATATTCATTGTTTGTTAAATATCTACTTAATATTCAATTCTCTATGTAATTTTCAGGTTCCATTCCAAATTCTTTATTCAATGTATCAAGTTTGAGAGTGTTAAGTCTTCCATATAATCAGCTATCAGGTAGTCTTCCTTCAAACATTGGGCTTTCACTTTTCAATCTTGAAGAGCTTCATTTGGCCCATAATACAATAAGTGGGCCGATTCCAATCTCTATCACCAATGCTTCTAAGCTTAATATGCTGGGCTTGTACAGCAACTCATTCAGTGGATCCATACCCAACTTTGGGAATTTAAGACTTTTGCAAAAACTTGAGATTTGGGATAATAATTTGAGTGGTGGTGTAGAATCACCAACTCAAGAATTGGGATTTCTTTCTTCGTTGACTACTTGCCAACACTTGATCTACTTGGATATATCAGGCAATCCACTAATTAGCGGTGTTCTCCCAACCTCAATTGGTAATTTTTCCACTTCTCTTCGAATATTCGACATAGATGATTGCAACATTCAGGGTGTTATTACTTCAGAGATTGGAAACTTAATCAGTGTGATCGAATTACGTTTAAGCAAAAATCAAATTACAGGCCTCATCCCCACAAGTATAGGACAACTAACACATTTACAAGGACTATACCTCAATGGTAATCGATTGCAAGGTTCCATACCTAATGAAGTTTGTGAGATGAATCATTTGAGCGATTTGGACTTGAGTGAAAACATGCTAATAGGTGAAATTTCTGAATGCATTAGTCAACTTAAATCCCTAAGACACATTTGGTTAAACTCAAACAAGTTGCAATACACCATACCTTCTACCTTTTGGAGTCTTACAGACCTCTTGACAGTAAACTTGTCTTCAAACAATTTGAGTGGACAACTTTCATCTCAAATTACAAATTTCAAGGCAATATATCAAATAGATTTTTCATGTAACCAATTTTCTGGTGATATTCCAACCTTAATTGGCGGTTGTCAATCACTAGAATATCTGAACTTGTCCAATAATCGATTCAGAGGAATTATCCCTCAATCGTTTGAAGGTATCAAAGGCTTGACTCAGTTGGATCTATCAAACAACAATCTTTCTGGAAAGATACCAAAGTCTTTGGAGGATCTCCACAATCTTGCATACTTTAATGTGTCTTGCAACAAATTGGAAGGAGAGATTCCAAATGGGGGCTGTTTTGTTAAATTTACTAATAAATCGTTTGTTAATAACTCTGCTCTATGTGGTGCCACAAGATTTCAAGTACGACGTTGCAGTAATGGAAGATCAAGATGGAAGAGTATTGCTAAAATAATGAAATTAATATGTTGTGCCATCCTTCATTGCAACAATATTTTTTTAGGTAGATTTTTTTTAATAGGTTAGATTTTCTTTTAGGATGGATAATGATCTTGTGATTTTGTGGAAAAATATGTGATATGAATTCTCGATCTTTGAAAAACATGAATTGAGTTGAATGAACTTGATGATATCGTGCTTGATTGAGTTGGGATTTTCTGATTTTGGTGAATATTTTGAGCATGAAATAATTGTGTATTTTGAGGAGTATGAAAACAAGCCGAGTGAGATTTGAGCCTTGACTTGACATTACACCAAGTCTTGTTTTCTTGATTGAGTGAGTATCAATTGTCTCGTATATATCTCTAGAACTTGCTTTGGTATCTCCTTTGAGACCACATG
>CM016725.1:23180649-23236940 GCA_005771605.1 Scutellaria baicalensis | reverse complement strand
GTATCATTGCCTTCTTCAATATTTATCAATTTTTCATCCTTATATATATTAGTTTTTTTCTCCTCTAACTTTGGCTCATTAGATTGTTGGTTCTTTATCTTTTACCTTTTCTATTTTTAGTCTTCTCTATTTAATATTTTAGTCCACTAACCTGCTATAGCAAGTAAAATATAAATTTTTAATTAAAAAATATTTTTGTAATATTTTTGTCGTCTAAAAGGTATACCTCAAAATGCAGCACACATCTGATGTGGAATATGCACTTTATGCACTTCTTTATCTTTTACCTTTTTTTTTAGTCTTCTCTATTTAAAATTTTAGTCCTCTAACGTGCTATAGCAAGTAGAATATAATTTTTTAATTAAAAAATATTTTTGTCGTCTAAAAGGTATACCTCAAAATGCAGCACTTTATGCACTTCTTTCATATCTTTTAATTTTTTATGAACGTGTATCACTTCTTCGCTCGGTTTGCTAGCTTCTTTAATATTTAAAATAATCCAAACCTTTCTAAATAATCAGAAAATAACGTGATAAATATGGAGATAAAAAGCATATATAAATAAGAAAATAGTGGTAAAACTGTGGTAGAATTGGAGACTCATTTTACGTAGGAAAAGGTCATATTCAAAAACAATGAAAAAAAGTTGAAACAATTCTCTAATCAATTCTCTATGTAATTTTCAGGTTCCATTCCAAATTCCTTATTCAATACATCAAGTTTGACAATCTTAGAACTTTCATCTAATCAACTATCAGGTAGTCTTCCTTCAAACATTGGGCTTTCACTTTTCAATCTTGAAGTGCTTCATTTAAGCCATAATACAATAAGTGGGCCGATTCCAATCTATCGCCAATGCTTCAAAGCTTACTAGATTGATCTTGAACAGCAACTCATTCAGTGGCTCCATACCCAGCTTTGGGAATTTAAGACTTTTGCAAAACTTCAGATTTGGATAATAATTTGAGTGGTGGTGTAGAATCACCAACTCAAGAATTGGGATTTCTTTCTTCGTTGACTACTTGCCAACACTTGATCGACTTGGAAATATCAGGCAATCCACTAATTAGCGGTGTTCTCCCAACCTCAATTGGTAATTTTTCCACTTCTCTTCAAATTCCTGCATATGATTGCAACATTCAGGGTGTTATTCCTTCAGAGATTGGAAACTTAAGCAGTTTGATCGAAATAAGTATTAGCGAAAATCAAATTAAAGGTTTCATCCCCACAAGTATAGGACAACTAACACAACTGCAGGGACTATACCTCAATGGTAATCGATTGCAAGGTTCCATCCCTAATGAAGTTTGTGAGATGAATCATTTGAACGATTTGGGCTTGAGTGAAAACATGCTAATAGGTGAAATTCCTGAATGCATTAGTCAACTTAAATCCCTAAGACGCATTTGGTTAAACTCAAACAAGTTGCAATACACCATACCTTCTACCTTCTGGAGTCTTATAGACCTCTTGACAGTAAATTGTCTTCAAACAATTTGAGTGGACAACTTTCATCTCAAATTACAAATTTCAGGGCAATATATCAAATAGATTTTTCATGTAACCAATTTTCTGGTGATATTCCAACCTTAATTGGCGGTTGTCAATCACTAGAATATCTGAACTTGTCCAATAATCGATTCAGAGGAATTATCCCTCAATCGTTTGAAGGTATCAAAGGCTTGACTCAGTTGGATCTATCAAACAACAATCTTTCTGGAAAGATACCAAAGTCTTTGGAGGATCTCCACAATCTTGTATACTTTAATGTGTCTTGCAACAAATTGGAAGGAGAGATTCCAAATGGGGGCTGTTTTGTTAATTTTACTGATAAATCGTTTCTTCACAACTCTGCTCTATGTGGTGCCACAAGATTTCAAGTACGACGTTGCAGTAATGGAAGATCAAGATGGAAGAGTATTGCTAAAATAATGAAATATGTTGTGCCATCCTTCATTGCAACAATCATTCTGGTGGTTGTCCTAATTATGCTCATAAGAAGACGCAAACAAATAAAACTGGATTCTCCGACTAGTAATCCGCTGGAGAAAATTGAATGGAAAAGAATTTCATACATAGAACTTGAACGGGGAACAAGTTCTTTTAGTGAATCCAACCTTCTTGGAAGTGGAAGCTATGGTTCAGTATTCAAAGCAATACTTTCCAACGGGCTAATTACCGTTGCAGTAAAAGTCTTCAATTTACAGTTGGAAGGAGCTACCAAGAGTTTTGATACTGAAAGTGAAATATTGAGCTCTATTCGCCATCGGAATTTAGTCCCAATAATTGGTTGTTGTACTAACACCGAGTTCAAAGCCTTGATTCTCAAGTACATGCCAAATGGAAGTTTGGAGAAATGGTTACACTCTGAAAGTTATTGTTTGAATTTGGTGCAAAGATTGAAAATAGCAAGAGATGTTGCATTAGCACTGGAATATCTTCATCACGGTCATACATTCCCTATTGTTCATTGTGATATAAAGCCTAGCAATATTTTGCTCGACGAAGATATGATGGCTCATGTTGGTGATTTTGGTATTTCCAAGCTTTTTGATGAAGGAGAGTCTATGATTCAAACTCAAACCTTGGCGACTATAGGTTACGCAGCACCAGGTAACATAAAATGTTCATGTAAATCTTTGATTCAAGTTTCTCTTTATATATTTATTTCCTAATTCTCTAACTTGAATTATACGTTTTGATCATTTCATTATAATGAACATCCATGTCATACAATCAGAGTATGGATCAGAAGGAAAAGTATCCACAAATGGGGATGTATACAGTTTCGGAATATTGTTGCTGGAAATGTTTACAGGAAAGAAGCCGACAGATGATATGTTCGTCGAGGGAAATGGCATAAAAGAGTGGGTGAGCGAAGCCATACTAGAAAATACAACAAGTGAAGTTGTTGCCCCAGGTTTACTTGCAAGAGAAGATCAACATTTCCAATGCATGAACAATTTGTCTCATCCATTTTTGACTTGGCTATGAAATGTTTAGCATTTATGCCAGAGGAAAGAATGAACATGGTACAGTGGCAGCTGCTCTCCAAAGATGGAAGTCAAAATCACCGTGTCGAACATCATGCACAATAACACGTGGCAGGTGATGAATCGTATATTATAGTAATAACTTAAAATAATAGTGCACAAATTCCACTCAACTCCTACACATGGCGATCTAGCATTAATTATTAGAAGTTGTAGGTATTTTGATTTGTATCAATGTAAACCTCTATAAATAGAGATGAAGTTAGTAAACAGACTTAAATGAGTGTGAGATGACTTTCCAAATTAAGATGACTCCTCAAATCAGTTGTAGGTATGTAACAGACTTAGCCAAATCCTAGCTTCTAAACTCTGCTAAAAATAACTGTCATAACAGATTTTCCAAAAGGGTAAATTCAATAGTGTCCCTGTAGGATTCAGCCCGGGCCGATTTTGGCCCCACAAGATCAATATGGCCCAGAAAAACCGAAACTACCCTCTCTGTTAGTTGAATTAACGGAAAACGTTAATTGAATCGCACTATGCATCGCACGTGATGTTTCACAGCACGTGATGATCATTAGTTTTAGTAGAACGATCAATATGACCGTTAGTTTTGCATCTCACGTGATGTTTCACAGTTAATTTTTGACGGAAAATAACAAAGTGGGCCAACATTTCTAATTCGTGGGCCACTATTGCCCGGACCCAATCCTATAGGGCCAAAAATGATTTTACCCTTTTCAAAGACTGTTTTATTAGTGAAAAAGTTTTTTTCATGCCAGGGACAAATTTGCTGATTTTTTGGCTTATCAATTTCGAATATTGATAAACTCAGCATAAGTTAATCACACAGGAAAAGAAATGTTTTTTTTTTGGTAATTGACATTGCAGGAGAAAGTAGAAATTGAATTAACTTACTGATTAATGCATAAGTATTGATAAATCATAATATCTTACTACTTAGTTTAATCTACATCAGATAATATATATAATAAAATATTAAAATGAACGAATGAAATTCTAATTAATTGAATAAAAATTTTGTACTGATTTAGATTCATTTTTTCATTTCATTCAACTAATTAGTATGATAATTTGATATGATTTTTTTCATAATATCAAAATGATACTGTAGTATCATTCTCTACATTCTGAATTAATCGTGTATTTAAAAATAATTAACGTAAAATGAATTTAGTTATACTTTTCATAAATTTGAGATAGATTGATAATTTTAAGTTTTAAACAGACCTCAAAGTGTCTACATTTCATATTGAGTGCAAAAAGTCCAAAATAGGGTGGCTCCTTATGGCCAAGAGGCTTTCCATAGCAAAGCCCAAAAGAGATGGAAAGACTAAATGGGCCATAAAGTTGGGCTTCTTCCAAATTAATTGGTCTGGCCAGCTTTTCTTGGATTCGAATTAATGAGAAACAACCAGAAATAACACAAATTGGCAATCCACATTAGGATTCAAACAAGATGGTGAATGATAAATATTTGAATGTATTATTGTTCAAAATTACATGATTTTTGTAAAATATATCCCAAATTGTAAAAAAAAATTATTACTTTAAACTTTGAACTGGCTTTGCAAAGAGATTGATAGGGGATTGCAAGTGAATTGCTTATCATTGCAATCCATTCATTTCTTGTTTCAATTTAATGTGGCTCAATCTTTTTACGAGCTGAATTCAAATTTTGTACTCCCTCCGTCCCGCCGTCCCGGTCTAATTTGCCTACTTTGACCGGGCACGGAACCTAAGAAAATGCAGTTGACTTTGATTGAATATGTTAATTTTAATGTTTTTTACACTTTAATTAGAATTTAAAAGGGGAATTGGGGTGGCAATTTTGTAAAATGGCAGAAATGCAAGGGTAAGGAGGGGAATTTTTCTTTGTCATTTATGGGTTGACAAATTAGAATGAGACAAACAAAAATGGCAAATAGGCAAATTAGGCCGGGACGGAGGGAGTAACATTTTATTTTTATATGTGTATTAAAAGTTAAACAAGTTAAATAAACTTATAGTAAATGGGTCAGAGTCGATAATTGTGACATTTTTTATTTGATTTTTACTTGAATTAATATACATGCATGAATAAATTTTAAATTATATATCCATACATGATAATTTTGCTTTTAAATAATTGTGGCCTAGATTTTAAATAGTCTTTTTATCAACCGCAGATATCCACATGCAAATATCACAATTTCTAAAGGCTAAAGGAAAGGTGAAATGATTTTTTGAAAAAATCAATGAAAGCAATTTAAAAAAGAAAAAAAAAAGTGGCAAGTATTGCACAGATTATTGATATTGATAGTCCCTTTCAACTTTTCAGTTTAGAAAATATCAGATCATTCTATCAGGCCAAAGTTTGGATTTAGACACAACTATACTTGTTCAATGAGTGATCTTCTTCTCATCTAGGGCCCATGTGTTGAAATAAAATCTTAATTCATAAAAGAATTATGAATTTCAAGAAAGAAATTTATTTTTTAGGGTCAGCATATATGGAAAATTAAAAAATGCTCTCTTCCTTCTGTTTTTGGAGGTATGTGTCTAATTTAAATACACTTAGATTAATGCATATATTAGAGGTGTATATTTGATTAAAACTTATGTGTGTGAGAGAGAGATTTAAGCAAATATTATATTGAGACATTTGAGTACCAATATTAGTTTTCGATTGGACTTTCATTAGTTCGATACAAAATGTTGTATCAAGAATATTGATAAGAGTAGGACTTGCGTGCCCCCGGGGGCACCATGCCCCCAAATACTTATTGTAATACCTTTAAGTAATATGAGTAATACCTTAACATGTAACAAGTAATACCTTGAATAATACCTTCACTAAAACACATATTTCAATTATACACGTAATACTTTATGAATATGCAATTAATACCTTATGAGTATACCACTAATACCTTCAAGAATATACCACTAATATCTTATGAATACACCAATAATACCTCATGGATATATTCCTAATACCAAACTAATAATACCTTTAGGGGTACGGTGCACCGGGGGTACGCAAGTTTTTGCCTATTGATAATAGTTGCAAAAACATTTTGCGGCAGCATTTGCTAAGTTATATATAGCTGCAAAAAATTCAGTATTTTTGCAAAAAATTAAACATCATGAGTTTACGATTTGTAGCTTTAGCTCTATTTTCAAATCAAATAGACTTAATTTCCAATATTCAATATTCTTCTCATTTGAATAAGGTTAAAGACTAAATATTTCAAAAAAGTGAGGAAATCAAACAAACAATGATCAATTGGTAGCCCATAATATATACTTGTAAAATGAAGAAAATAATACTAAGAAACAAACAGAAAATCCTGAAAAACTCCATAATACCAAACAGAAATGCATGATGCATGAATAAGCACTAATTGACACAAATGCACACTTTCATACATACATCACATGCAGTTTCTCTGACTTTGATGTCTGCAAGTTTCTGAATTGAAGGAAAAGAAATAAACTGGAAACAAAGGGTCCACCCCACCCTAACCCACCCCACCCCACATGTGTACCTTATCCTCACTGTTATTAGGATTCCAAGGCCCTCATTGCAGATTTGGTTCTCTCCATCATATGCTTACAATGGCAAAAAGCCAACAACAAAATGGGGTTGGGTTGGGTGGGGTATGGGGTATATATGTTTGAAGTGATCTTATAACTTGATTCAATGGATTAGCTGGTTTCTTGTACTCATGCAAAGCCAAAAACCTGGATTGTCACTCGTGTGTGTGTGTGTGTGCAACATCTTATGTTGATGGGATTTTATTTTATTTTTTTGCAATATGGTTTAGGAAATCTTAATATGATGTGTTAAAAGAAAAATTGCAATTCCTTCATCTTTTAGCTAGTCTGAATTCAATGAGAAAAGTTCTTTTTCTTGACTAGTTAACATTTTTTTTTCTCCACTTTGGTTAACATGTATGGATGGTCCGACCTTAGTTTGAGTGGCCGATGATGAAAATGAAATAATTTGTTATGTTGATTCGGGATACACTAGTGTTGGATTATTCCAATTTAATTTATAAATGATCACATGTGAGTTGTCTCACATTGATAAAATAATTGAAGAGATAGTTCCTTATAAGTCTAGTGAGTCACTCCTCCTATTACCAATTGGTTTAGGATGGATGCTCACTTGGTGGCTAAAGCTCTTTCAATTGCCGGGCGTTCCCACATACGGTTGCCGGGAGTTCCCACATACGGCTTAAACTTAAGGTCGTTCCCACATACGATTACTTAACGTCATTTTGGTGCTGGGCGTTCCCAGTGTTCCCACATACTGCTTAAACATAAGGTCGTTTCGGTGCCGGGCGTGGGACTTAAACTTAAGGTCGTTTCGATGCTAGGCATTCCCAGCGTTCCCACATACGGCTTAAACTTAAAGTCGTTTCGGTGCCAGGCGTGGGACTTAAACTTAAGGTCGTTTCGATGCCGGGCGTTCCCACATACAACTCAAACTTGGATGGTAACTAATGTAATGGAATGACCAAATTAATTCAACTACTATAGAAGATAACCTAAATTTTGAATGACCAAATTAATTCAAATACTATAGAAGATAACCTAAATTTTGAATGACCAAATTAATTCAACTACAATAGAAGATAACCTAAATTTTGACGCTGTTATGGGGAAGAAAAATAAAAATATTAATATTCTAAAAAGAGTGAATATTACGTTGTCTGGTTTATACTATACTAGTCTAGTCACAATTCTGATAGTGTAATAAAAATAATTTCAATGTAAATTAAGATAAAGTAATATGAAATTAATATCATTAGGAGCTAATTTGAATGTGATTTTTCCAATTATTAACACCACTAATTATCATATAAGTATATATGTTTGGTGAATTCAAAAGACATTTTTTATGTTTGGGTTTAATTTCAAATTTTGATCCTGTATGTGAGAGTTTTTCCCTTTTTTAGCAACTGAGTATACATTTTTCAATTTTAGCCCAATATATTTTTACTTTTCTCAATTTTAGACAAGTTGTTCAATTTTAATCATATATGTTTCAATTTTCATAAGATGGTTTAATGCATGTAATTCTGCATCAATTTGTCCAACACAAAAGTTGCATGACATCATCTAAGACACGTCTCCTTAAGCTAGCTCTATGTGGGATTACAATAAAGAATGAGGTTGTGTTCGGATGGACGAACACTATTTGGGATTTAATATGGCAAATTATTGATGTTTAGATTGATATTGAAATTTGTCGGTTTCATTTTCATTATTTTTTTTAGTATTTTAGATGGATTTTGAATACGCTCTAGTTTGGATTGACCTTTTCGTATAAATTCATTTCAAATCCTATATTTCAAATTACTTAATCCAATCTTAACCTAAACCTACTTAATATTCATTCTTTTTCAATCAAATATATATGGACATTTTACCTTTCTTATATACACGTACATATCATCTACACTAATGTGTACCACCGATCAAAACTTAAGAATAACGCACTATATCTTTGGAGACCGAGTCATGAATTTTAATTAATTGTACGTGATGTCCGATTTAAAAGGTTCGAATGCAGATAATTTGTTGACATAATATGAGTTTTGGCAAATTACCATATATGCAAAAGTACCAGATTAATTCTACTCCAAACACAACAAAAATATATCTTGTCAAAACAAGAATGATCAAACATTAACATATATATAAATATCCCAGAAAAACAAAGGGAGTTACACTTCTTAACACAGTACTAATTGGGCACACATATGTTGAAGAAAACCCTTCAAGAAACCCAAATTCAAAAAAGAAAAAAAAAAAAAAAGAGTTACAATCTTTACACACTTCCATATGTATAAAATCTTGATATGCTAAAACTTTATCTCTTGATTGTGAAGGGTAGGTAAATATTTTAATCAACTTTATGCTTAGGGCATTGGTAACACTTAGTGAAAAGGCCAAAAGAGTTAATTTGGTGGACAAAATTGATTATGCTAGCCCACCCTCCAAATCCAAACCCTACAACAAAAACCCATGCCACCACAAATATATTCATTGAGTATAACCCTGCCCAACCTCCAACTTGTTTTGGAGGCCTCTCCACTGCATTCTGCATTCATTTCCAAAAAAAAAAAAAAGATTATAAAATGATATCTTAATCTGCTCGTAAACAATGCTGGTAAAATGAAATACGAGATCTGAATATGATAAAGAATAGAGCGTCAGGCCTACTTTTTAAAGTTGAAAAGGGGTTTCTTGACAACATTTACAACTCTATTAACCTTTTTCTTTTCCTTTGTGGTCTATATCATTATCTGCCTAACATGTTGATAAAGCTAAGGATTGTGCCATGCCCCTCAAATGCACTTTAGGCACTAACAAAAAGAAATAGTTGCCTTGAAATATATACATGCATACACATCTGTCCCACTAATTAAAATCATATAAAAGTTTCTTGAAATGTAATACTATAGACTATTGAAAATAAGTTATTTAATACTGTGGAGTGTAGTTAACTTGGAAATCACCTGCTGAGTTCAGAACCGGAATCAGCTCGAAGAAAACCAGACAAAATCGAGCCGAACCGGATCGAGTTTGGTCTCTGCAGAATCGGCCCAAGACAGTTATTTCTGTTAGGGTTTCTGCGCAGTGAACGGAATTTGAAACAGAAATTCGCGCTTGATCGTCTGGAGTTTCTAGAAATTGATAGAGGGCTTTTACTCAACATATATAAGGGTGTATCCAGTTGTTGCATGCATTCAATTTCATCGAGTATACAGTGAGATTAGTTGATTTTAGGGTTTGAGTGTTCTTGAGAGAAAACCCTAATTCTGGGTGAATCTTGTAAGCTGTAATTCGTGTGCTTTGATTAGTGAATCGTTCTGATTTCGTTTCCAGTGGATGTAGGCTATGTGATTTAGCCGAACCACTTAAATCTTGCGTCGTTTTCTTTACGTTTTTACTTGTTTTCAATTCATTCTCCATTGAAGTCCATCACCATTGTTGAAGCTTGAGTTCTTGGTGTTTGAGCTGAATTGTTGGTTCAATTCCACTACAATTGGCGCCGTCTGTGGGAAGGAAGCACAGCCAAGATGAGCGGGATGAAGATGGACGTCGAAAAGTTCTCTGGAGGAGGTGACTTCAACCTGTGGAAAGTCAAGATGGATGCAATCTTGATCCAGCAAGGTTGGGAGGATGCGATTTGTGAGGAATCGCTGGCATCTGATTCTTTGACTGAAGAAAGGAAACGGGAGATATCGAAGAAAGCTCGTAGTGCCATAATCCTATGCTTAAGCGAGAAGGCATTGAGGGAGGTCTATCAAGAGAAAACTGCCATTGAAGTATGGAGGAAGCTCGAATCGATCTACCAGACCAAATCTCTAGCCAATCGTTTGTTCCTGAAGCAGAAATTGATCTCTTTCAAAATTCCCGATGACAAGAAGATTCTTGAGAAGCTCGATGAATTCACTCAGATAATTGATGAACTTGAAACTGTGGATGAGAAGCAGAAAGATGAAGACAAAGCACTTCTTCTTCTCAACTCTCTTCCAAGATCCTTCCAGTCGTTCAGGGATGCGCTTGTTTATGGAAGGTCGGTTCCATTGACTTTAGAAGAAGTTCTTGTTGCTATCAGATCAAGGGCACTATCAGGAGTGGTTGATCAGAAGAATCAGGTCGTTGCTGAAGGATTAAATGTGAAATTCAAAGGCAAGCCAAAAGGGAACACCAAAAGGAAGGGTAATCAAAAGGGAAATCAAAGCTCTAATCAAGGTAATTTGGAAGAGCAAGAAACCCGCAAGTGCTATGGGTGTCACAAGGTGGGACATATCAAGAAGAACTGCCCTGAGAGGAAACAAAAGGCTGCAACCAACACCACTCAACAAGCTGCAGTTGCTGAAGAGTATGAGAAGGCAGACATGCTATGTGTGGCTGAGAAGGAAATTTCAAATGAATGGGTGCTGGACTCCGGGTGTTCTTTTCACATGTGTCCTATAAAATCATGGTTCAGAGATCTTAAACTTCAAAGAGGAGGCATGGTGCTCCTGGGGAATGATCAGACCTGCAGGGTTCAAGGAATTGGAAGTGTAACACTAAAGCTTCACAATGATCAAGTTAGAACACTTCCAGATGTTAGGTTCATACCTGAACTCAAGAGAAATCTCATATCACTTGGACATCTCAATGAATCTGGCTATGAGTTTAGCACTAACAAGAATCAGATTCATATATCTAAGGATGGGAAAGTGGTGATGATGGGACAAAAATCAAATGGATTGTATACTTTGATTGGGAACACAGTAGCAGGAGCTGCAGGCTTGGTCATGAGTAAAGAGGAGACTGAACTTTGGCACAAAAGGATGGGGCACATAGGAGAGAAAGGATTGAGAAAGCTAGCTCAACAAAAGCTACTAGGAGAAGCTCAGATTCAGAAGATTGAAAGATGTGAGCAATGCATCCTTGGGAAATCCACAAAGGTTCCTTTTCCAGAAGGCCAACACAACACTCAGGGAATCTTGGAGTACATACACTCAGACATATGGGGACCTTTCAGAGCTGAATCCCATGGTGGCAGCAGGTATTTTCTAACCTTTATAGATGATTTTTCTAGGAAGGTATGGGTATATACTATGAAGCATAAAAGTGATACTTTCATGAAGTTTAAGGAATGGATTACACTGCAAGAGAATTTAACTGGTAAGAGAGTTAAACATTTTAGAACTGACAATGGATTGGAGTACTTGTCAGAGGAATTTCAAGTCTTTTGCAGGGAAAGAGGCATTTCTAGGCACAGAACTGTTGCTGCTAACCCTCAACAAAATGGAATGGCAGAGAGGCTCAACAGGACACTCTTAGAGAAGGTGAGGTGCTTACTCATTGATGCAGGGCTTCCAAAATCATTTTGGGGAGAGGCCATTGCTACTGCAGTTTACCTCATCAACAGGAGTCCATCTTCTGCTATCAACTTCAAAACACCCAATGAAATCTGGTATGGAAAACCTTCTACTTATGCTCATCTTAAGGTGTTTGGTTGTTTGGCTTTTGCTCACATGAAGCAGGATAAGCTGGAAGCAAGAGCAATTAGGTGTGTTTTTATTGGTTATCCACCTGGAATCAAGGGATATAAACTCTGGAGTTTAGAACCTGGAACACAAAGATGCTTCATAAGTAGGGATGTGGTGTTTAAGGAGTCAGTTATGGGTTATAAGCAGAAAGATCAGAATAAGGAGAGTCAGAGATTATCATATGAAACTGAAGTAGATACACATCAAATTCAGGTGGAGTTAGGTGATGGATCTACTGGTGAACACTCTGAAACTGAAACTGAATCAAGCAACTCAGATGGGGATCAAACTGAAGCTCAGGAAGATGGAACTGAAAATGCAGAAGGTTTGGAAGATTATCTTCTCACAAGGGATAGGGTGAGAAGGAATATCAGACCCCCCATTAGATTTGCACAGGCTGATTCAGTATATTATGCTTTGAATGTTGCTTTGGAAGTTGATTCTGAAGAGGAGCCTCATAACTACAAGGCAGCAATCTCATCTAAGGAAAGTGATAAATGGATCCAAGCTATGAATGAGGAGCTCATGTCTCTTGAGAAGAATGGCACCTGGATCCTGGTAGATAAGCCCCAAAGTCAGAAGCTCATAGGATGTAAATGGATATTTAAGAGGAAGATAGAGGTTACTGGAGGGGAGCACATCAGATACAAGGCCAGATTGGTTGCAAAAGGCTTCACTCAAAGAGAAGGCATAGACTACAATGAGATCTTCTCACCTGTAGTTAAGCATGTGTCTATAAGATTACTTCTATCCTTGGTGGTTCAGGAAGATATGGAGCTACAACAATTAGATGTGAAGACAGCATTTCTTCATGGGAATCTAAAGGAGACTATATACATGAATCAGCCAGAGGGGTTTGCTCAGCCTGGAAAAGAAGATAAAGTGTGTCTCCTAAAGAGGTCTTTGTATGGTCTGAAGCAGAGCCCTAGAGAATGGTACAGGAGGTTTGATGCTTTTATGCTGAGTATTGGAATGACAAGATGCAGCTATGACAGCTGTGTTTATTTAGAGAAGAAAGAAAGAGCAGTGGTGACTTACCTTTTGATCTATGTAGATGACATGCTCATAGCAAGCAAGAGCAAGGAAAGAGTGAATAGATTAAAGGAGAAGCTGAAGTCTCAGTTTGAAATGAAGGAGTTAGGAGATGCAAGGAGAATTTTGGGTATGGATATAAGAAGAAATAGAGATCAGAACAAGCTGTTCTTGTTCCAAACTGATTACATTCAAAAAGTACTCAGAAGATTCTTTATGCATGAAGCAAAAGAGGTTACCACTCCACTTGGAATTCAGTTCAAACTCTCAGTTAAGCAAAAGCCTGAAACAGAAGAAGATATCAAGTACATGAGGACTGTGCCATATGCCAATGCAGTGGGGAGCATGATGTACACCATGATATGCAGTAGACCAGATATTGCTTATGCTATGAGCATGGTGAGTAGGTTCATGTCTGATCCTGGAAAGATACATTGGGAGGCAGTGAAATGGATGATGAGATACTTAAAAGGGACATCCAGCCTTGGTCTCATGTTTACTAAAGTATCAAGCACAGAAAATATTCTTGAGGGATTTGTAGATTCAGATTTTGCAGGCAACTTAGATACTAGGAAATCTATGACAGGTTATGTGTTCAAGTGTTTTGGGACTGCAATTAGCTGGAAAGCTATGCAACAATCAGTTGTTGCATTGTCTACTACGGAGGCCGAATTTATTGCTATGACAGAGGCAGTTAAGGAATCGATTTGGCTGAGGGGGATACTTAAAGAGCTGGGAATTAATCAGAAAAGGGTGGACATATATTGTGATAACCAGTCAGCACTTCACCTTGCAAAACATCAGGTGTTTCATGAGAGGTGTAAGCATATTGATATCAAGCTGCACTTTGTTAGAAATATGATAGAAAAGGGTGAGGTAATGGCAAGAAAGGTTAGCACTGAGGATAACCCTGCTGATATGATGACAAAGGTGTTGCCAGGAGTTAAGTTCTCTCTTTGCCGAGATCTGATCAAGGTAGGAAGCTGGAGTAAGGAGCATGGCTAATATGCTATGTTCTGAGGATTCGAAGTCAGGATGATTTGCCAGTTAAGGTGGAGAATTGTGGAGTGTAGTTAACTTGGAAATCACCTGCTGAGTTCAGAACCGGAATCAGCTCGAAGAAAACCGGACAAAATCGAGCCTAACCGGATCGAGTTTGGTCTCTGCAGAATCGGCCCAAGACAGTTATTTCTGTTAGGGTTTCTGCGCAGTGAACGGAATTTGAAACAGAAATTCGCGCTTGATCGTCTGGAGTTTCTAGAAATTGATAGAGGGCTTTTACTCAACATATATAAGGGTGTATCCAGTTGTTGCATGCATTCAATTTCATCGAGTATACAGTGAGATTAGTTGATTTTAGGGTTTGAGTGTTCTTGAGAGAAAACCCTAATTCTGGGTGAATCTTGTAAGCTGTAATTCGTGTGCTTTGATTAGTGAATCGTTCTGATTTCGTTTCCAGTGGATGTAGGCTATGTGATTTAGCCGAACCACTTAAATCTTGCGTCGTTTTCTTTACGTTTTTACTTGTTTTCAATTCATTCTCCATTGAAGTCCATCACCATTGTTGAAGCTTGAGTTCTTGGTGTTTGAGCTGAATTGTTGGTTCAATTCCACTACAAATACCTCTCTAGCAGATGCAGAAGCAAAAGTGATCATATGTGCCATGGCAGGGATAATGTAGACAGTGAAGCTAACAAGAAGTGATCCAACAGTGGAGTTGATTGGCCCAAAGAATGGGAAGATTATAGCTAAGAACCATATTGGAATAACCACTGGCAATCTTACTAGCGCGCGTTTAAACAAGCTTTTCGTCTCGTGTACTCCCATCAATTTCTCCCATACGAAATACAGAGGCGTGCAAGCGAATCCAAATGTTATGAACTGCAAACGAGACAATTTTTCTTGATTTAGTTGGGAGTGGAACAAGAAATTATTTTCAAGAATTAGATCAAATATATATAAGTTGTTTTGTACCTGATGAATGAGCATGAGGATTACAGCAGTGTCTCTAAATCCAGTTCTTGGAAGCAAAGCTAAAGCATTGGATCTATTTAGGAGATTATCTCCAAATGCCCAATAAACAGCACTTGCTGATGGAAGTGTGAGTGTTAGCACATAAATTCTTGCTATTAAGTATATTAGCTTGAACTTTTGTGGCTTCCACATTGCATGCATTATTTCCCTATTCCAGAAAGAAAAGAAAAATGAATTAGTATGATAATTAAACTTAGAAAAAAAACTTATTTTTCGTCATTCCCCAGAGTCACTGTCCGCTATTAATCCTGTAAAAATGCATTTTTCGATTTTGGTCCAGTAATTGACAATTTCATCCAATTTTGATCTTTTTTTGGCTGGATTTTCAATTTTTTGACCACATTCTGGCGAGTGCACTACACTCGCCTCCAATTTTTAGCCAGAAAATAAAAAAACCGGAGAAAAAGGAACCAAATTTGGACGAATTTTTCAATTAAAAGAACAAACTGAAAAAGTGCATTTTTACAAGACAAAAAATGTACAGTAACTCTTAGGGAGGACGAAAAAAAGAGTTTTTCCCTTTAAACAATAAAAGAGAATTCATATTTTTTATTAGTCTAATAAGATCATTTTTCAGGAAAAATAAAGGAAAAAACATGAAACCATGTTTCTAGGAAGCATGTTCCCATTCCTGAGAAAAAGTGTTTTATCTATAATCTATGCATGTTCAGATAAGCAACTTGTTCATAATATTTAATTTTCCCATTAATATAATACACTCACATAAATAGACAACATGATTATTTGCATCATATATGATATTTTATATACAATAATATATAAGATTAATCATATAAGAGAACATGCACGGACTTTGGGTTAAAAATTCAATTACAATACGAAGTTTTATTTGTATCAACTATAAACATCAACATTGAATTTTTTGCATTTATGATATTATCTTCATTTTCTGGCACCTAGATTGCAGCACCACAACCATTTTTGAATGTTTCTCAAACAGGCTATCCCAAATCCACCATCAATTTTGGAATTAGGTGCTACCACACGATCATGAGTCGGGTGAGGAGGTTAGTTACTTAGGTGTATCACACCTTCCATTTTCGAATTTATGATGTTATCGATGGCAGATTTGAGATGGTCTGATTGAGACGCGCGCATCCAATGATCATGGTGGCATCTTAATTAGGTACCGCAAGATTGAGTACTAATACAATTAAAACTTCATGTTAAAATAAAATTTGACCCAAAACGCGTGATTTTTTTTATGTAATTAACCATAATATATATACCAAATATTTGTGAAGAACTCACACAGTGACAGCATGGCCACCAAATGTATAAAGAATGTTTGTAGCTCCTGTAAAGTAGAGAACCATTGTTGCTGGTCCTGAGTGCTTCACTCCTTCAACCTTCACTTGCCAAATAATATCAGTCAAAAACATTTAATAATATATTTCACTAAACTAATCATATACAATCCAAATCAAGCCAAAGTTCCACTTTAATACCATGATCATTAATTAATTTAACTTAATGAGACTATTAACTAAATAGAATAAATTAATATAGATGTACCTGTCCATGGATGAGGGAAGCTATGGTTAGGTACCATGCTGTATAAGTTGTCATAATAAGTCCCAAAAAGGACCAAATTCTGTAGTTGTGGAATGAAGGGATAAAAACAGTTGTAGCACAGCATGCTCCAAATATGTATGTCCAAGTCCTCTTATCAAGGTTGTCATTTATGTAATAAATGTTACTGCAAACCAAAAATGTAAATTAAACAATATTATTTCTTTTTATGATTTAGAGAAATGTAAAATAATGAGACAGTACTGCAAAAGTACCTTGCACATGCAATGAGCTGAATCACAGATCCAAAGAGAAGAAAAGTGCAGTTGAAAAAGAGTCCTATGTTTCTCCAGTGTTTCCCTAGTAGCCCATCAAGAACTTCAAACCACTACACATTACCAAAAAAAAAAAAAAAATCGGGTTTTCAAGCTTACGTCTGACTAATTTTTAGGGTTTTTTCGAGCAAATTAAAGAACGAAAGAAAAAACAAAAAGTTTACCTGAATAACATGGTTTCTAAATTCAACCTTCTCTCTCTCCTTTCTAGTTCTATACTCAACATAAAGCACACTGATAAGATAAGCAGTCCAACTTCCCATCAATCCATAGAAGAGTTGAAAAACAATCCCGGAAACCATTCCAAGTTGTGAAAATGAGTAAGGTAGTGTAAGCAGCACTTGAGCAACCTATATACATCCAAAAAAAACAAGAACATAGTACCAATTTCTTGATCAAAATTTGCACCACTAATGTCAAGTAACATAGTGCAAAATTGTAGTAAAAAAGAAGAAGTGCCTGATTAGAAGCACAGCTAAACCATGCATCATAAACAGAACCACCATGCCAAAAAATTCTTGATAATTGAGACTTAGAAGAGTTGGATTTGCCCTCTTCTTCTCTCTCCATTTCCACATAGTTTCCAGCAACCACAGTCTCAACTTTCTCAGCAGCCATGTTGCTGTTGTTGGATATTTTTTGCAAGAAAAGCAGTGGAGGGCTTTGAGGGACTTTGCATATATAATAGATGATGCAACAATTGCCTTTTTTTTTTTTTTCTTTTCTTTGAATTTTGTTTTTAAATCTTGCTACTATAGATGGGGATATATAGCTGCTTCTTTAACTTTAATCTTGCTTGCTTTGTTGCATGTGTTGTGGTTTTTCTTGAGCAATGATTGGGCCACCCATCAAGGGACCTTGCTAGCTAATTAGCTAGTTAGGAAAAGTCTCTAAGAATACATCAAGTTATCTCATATCTGTTTATTATGAATAATGCTGAAATCAGATCAGCATTAGTAAGTTGCAAAATTAGTTAACTTGTTACTTTAAGTTTCTGAGTACATCATTATTATTTGTAGCTATAAATATGAAGCACACTTGTAATCAAAAACAGTTATCAATAATGAAATCACTTTCATCTTCTCCAAGTTTACATTACATTCTATTCTCATCTTCTGTGATCTTCAACATGGTATCCACAGCCATTTAGTAATTTTTTTTTTCCGGCGATGGTTCTCCGGTCCGGAAAGCGTCGGCGACCGGTCCAATCTTCTCTCTGTGATTCTCTCGTTTATTCTCAGCTCAATCGAGCTGGCGACGGTTCCACCGCTCAATCGAGTTCAATCGGCGACGGTTTCACCGGTCCAATCTTCTCTCTGTGATTCTCTCATTTATTCTCAGCTCAATCGAGCTCAATCGGCGACGGTTCCACCGCTCAATCGAGTTCAATCGGCGACCGTTCCACCGGTCAGATCTTCTGACTTTGATTCTCTCTTTTATTCTCAGCTCAATCGAGCTCAATCGGCGAAGGTTCCACCGGTCGGATCTGTTTTTTTTCTGATTACGTATGGCTGCATCCTCAAGCATTGGTGCCTTTGTTGTTCCTCATTTTACTACGTTGACGATTTGTTTGGATCGATCTAATTACAATTACTGGAAAGCTCAAGTGTTGTCTACTGCCAAGGGTCATGGCTATGAGGATATTCTTCAATTACTCCTCAGTTGGATGTTAGCTTCAATTAGTGAGTCTATGCTTGGACATGTGAGTCGTTGATGTTATGGAGTCTATGCTTGTACCTCGTATGAATTATGGAGCACTCTTCAGTTGATGTTTCAAAATCAGTCTAAGGCAGGATCATTACAGCTGAGGTTAATGTTGCAAACACTGAAGAAAGGGGACTTAACAATTGATGAATATTTTCTGAAGATGAAATCTATTGCTGATGATTTGCACTCTGCTGGCACACACCTCTCAGATGATGAATTGTGTCTTTACATTCTTGGAGGCCTTGGATCTGAATATGAATCAGTGGTTGTTAACCTCACTGCAAGTAATTCTTCTTTGAATCTGGCTGAAGTTCAGTATGCTCTTCAAACTCATGAGCTTCGCATTCAAAATGCAAATCAATCTACCACTCTACATGGTTCTATTGGCATTCCTTCCTCATCTTCTCCATCCGCAAATGTTGCTTATTCAAAGAGTCACTCAAGTTCACGAGGAGGTGGTCGTTTTTCTCGTGACAGAGGTTTTAGAGGTGGTCGAGTTTTCAGAGGAGTTTACTCTACTAATACACCAGATTGCCAAGTCTGTGGAAAACCTGGTCATACCGCTTTAAAGTGCTATAAATGGTTTGATACTTCTTTTAATGGCTATACATCCAGTTCATCTGGCAGGTTTGCTTCCCCTTCTGAAAATTCAGGCAAATTTCCAATTTCTACTAATATTGCTTCTCCTCAAGCTATGTTCACAGCTACAGATACATCACATGTGTTAATGTTGGATTTTCCAACAAATAATAATTTTCCTTTTTCAATATTATCCTAAATTTAAATTAGATTTTAATTGGATATTTTCCTTTGAAAAGATTTAGAAAAAGATTTGATTCTCTCACTTAAGATTTGACTTGGTAAAATCACGTGTTTTATATTTTTTGAATCTCTTCTTAACTAACAAACACTCCTAAGTTTTAGGAGTTGTTATTTGCTCATGTGTTTTGATAGGATTCAAAGAGATATAAATACAAGTGAGATAAGGAGTCAAAACGTGATTTTAAGAGTGAGATCGTGTGATTGAAAAACGTGGGGTTTGAGAGAACAAAGTCTAAAGGAGATCAAGTCAAGATAGAGATCTAGAAGATTGAGTTGAAGAAGTCAAGTAAGGTTGAAGATGTCAAGAACAAGTCCACTCTCATGTTGCACGTGAGTTATGGAGTCATGGAGATCATGGAGCACTCCAAGATCATGGGAAGTGGAGTCTACACCATGTGTACTTCGAGCTCTATAAATAGGTGAACCTGCTGAAGATCAAGGATACAGAGAATCGAGAGCTTAAGCAGTCTAGTATAGGCAGTACACTGGTGTTAAGAGTTGTGTTGTTCACACCGATAGGCAACATCGTTTTCTTGTGTGTCATAGAGTTTGCATACTCTTGACTTTTAGTATAGGTGTTCTTCGAAGTGTTCAACTGAGATAGTTTGTATACGTCCCTAGGTTTCATATTCATTTCATAGGACGTATTAAGTCGTTTGTTCGAAAGAGTCTCTTTTAGAGATCTTTCTTTCTCCTTTGTATACATACACAAATCAATAAAGGAGTTTTCGCCCTGAAGGCATTCCACGAGTATTTGTATACTCGTGGATATATCGTTTGTGTTTTGCAACTTTTAATTCGATCTATTTTTCCGCTGTGTGTTACGCTGGTGTTGTCGACACCGCCGACAACACCGTGTACTTTGATTGGGACAATTTTTGTTTTTGTTTTTGCAGATCCACGTAGGACTTTCAACATACACATGATGCACCATGGTATTTTGATAGTGGTACAACAAATCATGTCACAGCTGATTTTGAGAATTTGTCCATGAAAACTGAGTATAAAGGTTCTGACAAACTTGTTGTAGGTAATGGTTCTACTCTATCCATATCACACATAGGTTCACAATCCTTGCCTTCAAAAGATCATTCTAGTTCTCTATTATTGAATCACATCTTATATGTTCCTCATATAGCCAAAAATTTACTTAGCATATCACAGCTCACTAAAGATAACCATGTGATTATTGAGTTTGATCATAATTGTTGTGCTGTCAAGGACAAGGCCACCAACAAGATTCTTCTGGAAGGACAACTTAAAGATGGCTTATATCAACTTGACCTCACTCACAATCTCTTGAGATCACATCATCCAAAAATTGTTGCTCCTGTTTCTATTTGTAATAAAAATGCTAGTGTTTCATATCTAGCTTACTCTACTACTTGTAATAAGGACAAAAATGTTTGGCACAAGAGATTAGGTCATCCATGCCATACTGTTCTCACTAAAGTTCTCAATAATGTGTCACATTCTTTTAAGCACCATTCTCTTGATTTTTGTGATGCTTGCAAAGTGGGAAAATTGCATCAACATCATTTTGCTGCTCAACCTGTGAAGACTACTGCTCCCTTTGAATTAATTCATTCTAATGTGTGGGGACCCTCTCATGTTACTTCAATTAATGGCTATAGATATTATGTTCACTTCATTGATGATTTTACAAGATTTACATGGATTTTTCCTGCAAGTAATTCTTCTTTGAATCTGGCTGAAGTTCAGTATGCTCTTCAAACTCATGAGCTTCGCATTCAAAATGCAAATCAATCTACCACTCTACATGGTTCTATTGGCATTCCTTCCTCATCTTCTCCATCCGCAAATGTTGCTTATTCAAAGAGTCACTCAAGTTCACGAGGAGGTGGTCGTTTTTCTCGTGGCAGAGGTTTTAGAGGTGGTCGAGTTTTCAGAGGAGTTTACTCTACTAATACACCAGATTGCCAAGTCTGTGGAAAACCTGGTCATACCGCTTTAAAGTGCTATAAATGGTTTGATACTTCTTTTAATGGCTATACATCCAGTTCATCTGGCAGGTTTGCTTCCCCTTCTGAAAATTCAGGCAGATTTCCTATTTCTACTAATATTGCTTCTCCTCAAGCTATGTTCACAGCTACAGATACATCACATTCACATGATGCACCATGGTATTTTGATAGTGGTACAACAAATCATGTCACAGCTGATTTTGAGAATTTGTCCATGAAAACTGAGTATAAAGGTTCTGACAAACTTGCTGTAGGTAATGGTTCTACTCTATCCATATCACACATAGGTTCACAATCCTTGTCTTCAAAAGATCATTCTAGTTCTCTATTATTGAATCACATCCTATATGTTCCTCATATAGCCAAAAATTTACTTAGCATATCACAGCTCACTAAAGATAACCATGTGATTATTGAGTTTGATCATAATTGTTGTGCTGTCAAGGACAAGGCCACCAACAAGATTCTTCTGGAAGGACAACTTAAAGATGGCTTATATCAACTTGACCTCACTCACAATCTCTTGAGATCACATCATCCAAAAATTGTTGCTCCTGTTTCTATTTGTAATAAAAATGCTAGTGTTTCATATCTAGCTTACTCTACTACTTGTAATAAGGACAAAAATGTTTGGCACAAGAGATTAGGTCATCCATGCCATACTGTTCTCACTAAAGTTCTCAATAATGTGTCACATTCTTTTAAGCACCATTCTCTTGATTTTTGTGATGCTTGCAAAGTGGGAAAATTGCATCAACATCATTTTGCTGCTCAACCTGTGAAGACTACTGCTCCCTTTGAATTGATTCATTCTGATGTGTGGGGACCCTCTCATGTTACTTCAATTAATGGCTATAGATATTATGTTCACTTCATTGATGATTTTACAAGATTTACATGGATTTTTCCTGCAAGTAATTATTCTTTGAATCTGGCTGAAGTTCAGTATGCTCTTCAAACTCATGAGCTTCACATTCAAAATGCAAATCAATCTACCACTCTACATGGTTCTATTGGCATTCCTTCCTCATCTTCTCTATCCGCAAATGTTGCTTATTCAAAGAGTCACTCAAGTTCACGAGGAGGTGGTCGTTTTTCTCGTGGCAGAGGTTTTAGAGGTGGTCGAGTTTTCAGAGGAGTTTACTCTACTAATACACCAGATTGCCAAGTCTGTGGAAAACCTGGTCATACCGCTTTAAAGTGCTATAAATGGTTTGATACTTCTTTTAATGGCTATACATCCAGTTCATCTGGCAGGTTTGCTTCCCCTTCTGAAAATTCAGGCAGATTTCCTATTTCTACTAATATTGCTTCTCCTCAAGCTATGTTCACAGCTACAGATACATCACATTCACATGATGCACCATGGTATTTTGATATTGGTACAACAAATCATGTCACAGCTGATTTTGAGAATTTGTCCATGAAAACTGAGTATAAAGGTTCTGACAAACTTATTGTAGGTAATGGTTCTACTCTATCCATATCACACATAGGTTCACAATCCTTGTCTTCAAAAGATCATTCTAGTTCTCTATTATTGAATCACATCCTATATGTTCCTCATATAGCCAAAAATTTACTTAGCATATCACAGCTCACTAAAGATAACCATGTGATTATTGAGTTTGATCATAATTGTTGTGCTGTCAAGGACAAGGCCACCAACAAGATTCTTCTGGAAGGACAACTTAAAGATGGCTTATATCAACTTGACCTCACTCACAATCTCTTGAGATCACATCATCCAAAAATTGTTGCTCCTGTTTCTATTTGTAATAAAAATGCTAGTGTTTCATATCTAGCTTACTCTACTACTTGTAATAAGGACAAAAATGTTTGGCACAAGAGATTAGGTCATCCATGCCATACTGTTCTCACTAAAGTTCTCAATAATGTGTCACATTCTTTTAAGCACCATTCTCTTGATTTTTGTGATGCTTGCAAAGTGGGAAAATTGCATCAACATCATTTTGCTGCTCAACCTGTGAAGACTACTGCTCCCTTTGAATTGATTCATTCTGATGTGTGGGGACCCTCTCATGTTACTTCAATTAATGGCTATAGATATTATGTTCACTTCATTGATGATTTTACAAGATTTACATGGATTTTTCCTGCAAGTAATTCTTCTTTGAATCTGGCTGAAGTTCAGTATGCTCTTCAAACTCATGAGCTTCGCATTCAAAATGCAAATCAATCTACCACTCTACATGGTTCTATTGGCATTCCTTCCTCATCTTCTCCATCCGCAAATGTTGCTTATTCAAAGAGTCACTCAAGTTCACGAGGAGGTGGTCGTTTTTCTCGTGGCAGAGGTTTTAGAGGTGGTCGAGTTTTCAGAGGAGTTTACTCTACTAATACACCAGATTGCCAAGTCTGTGGAAAACCTGGTCATACCGCTTTAAAGTGCTATAAATGGTTTGATACTTCTTTTAATGGCTATACATCCAGTTCATCTGGCAGGTTTGCATCCCCTTCTGAAAATTCAGGCAGATTTCCTATTTCTACTAATATTGCTTCTCCTCAAGCTATGTTCACAGCTACAGATACATCACATTCACATGATGCACCATGGTATTTTGATAGTGGTACAACAAATCATGTCACAGCTGATTTTGAGAATTTGTCCATGAAAACTGAGTATAAAGGTTCTGACAAACTTATTGTAGGTAATGGTTCTACTCTATCCATATCACACATAGGTTCACAATCCTTGTCTTCAAAAGATCATTCTAGTTCTCTATTATTGAATCACATCCTATATGTTCCTCATATAGCCAAAAATTTACTTAGCATATCACAGCTCACTAAAGATAACCATGTGATTATTGAGTTTGATCATAATTGTTGTGCTGTCAAGGACAAGGCCACCAACAAGATTCTTCTGGAAGGACAACTTAAAGATGGCTTATATCAACTTGACCTCACTCACAATCTCTTGAGATCACATCATCCAAAAATTGTTGCTCCTGTTTCTATTTGTAATAAAAATGCTAGTGTTTCATATCTAGCTTACTCTACTACTTGTAATAAGGACAAAAATGTTTGGCACAAGAGATTAGGTCATCCATGCCATACTGTTCTCACTAAAGTTCTCAATAATGTGTCACATTCTTTTAAGCACCATTCTCTTGATTTTTGTGATGCTTGCAAAGTGGGAAAATTGCATCAACATCATTTTGCTGCTCAACCTGTGAAGACTACTGCTCCCTTTGAATTGATTCATTCTAATGTGTGGGGACCCTCTCATGTTACTTCAATTAATGGCTATAGATATTATGTTCACTTCATTGATGATTTTACAAGATTTACATGGATTTTTCCTGCAAGTAATTCTTCTTTGAATCTGGCTGAAGTTCAGTATGCTCTTCAAACTCATGAGCTTCGCATTCAAAATGCAAATCAATCTACCACTCTACATGGTTCTATTGGCATTCCTTCCTCATCTTCTCCATCTGCAAATGTTGCTTATTCAAAGAGTCACTCAAGTTCACGAGGAGGTGGTCGTTTTTCTCGTGGCAGAGGTTTTAGAGGTGGTCGAGTTTTCAGAGGAGTTTACTCTACTAATACACCAGATTGCCAAGTCTGTGGAAAACCTGGTCATACCGCTTTAAAGTGCTATAAATGGTTTGATACTTCTTTTAATGGCTATACATCCAGTTCATCTGGCAGGTTTGCTTCCCCTTCTGAAAATTCAGGCAGATTTCCTATTTCTACTAATATTGCTTCTCCTCAAGCTATGTTCACAGCTACAGATACATCACATTCACATGATGCACCATGGTATTTTGATATTGGTACAACAAATCATGTCACAGCTGATTTTGAGAATTTGTCCATGAAAACTGAGTATAAAGGTTCTGACAAACTTATTGTAGGTAATGGTTCTACTCTATCCATATCACACATAGGTTCACAATCCTTGTCTTCAAAAGATCATTCTAGTTCTCTATTATTGAATCACATCCTATATGTTCCTCATATAGCCAAAAATTTACTTAGCATATCACAGCTCACTAAAGATAACCATGTGATTATTGAGTTTGATCATAATTGTTGTGCTGTCAAGGACAAGGCCACCAACAAGATTCTTCTGGAAGGACAACTTAAAGATGGCTTATATCAACTTGACCTCACTCACAATCTCTTGAGATCACATCATCCAAAAATTGTTGCTCCTGTTTCTATTTGTAATAAAAATGCTAGTGTTTCATATCTAGCTTACTCTACTACTTGTAATAAGGACAAAAATGTTTGGCACAAGAGATTAGGTCATCCATGCCATACTGTTCTCACTAAAGTTCTCAATAATGTGTCACATTCTTTTAAGCACCATTCTCTTGATTTTTGTGATGCTTGCAAAGTGGGAAAATTGCATCAACATCATTTTGCTGCTCAACCTGTGAAGACTACTGCTCCCTTTGAATTGATTCATTCTGATGTGTGGGGACCCTCTCATGTTACTTCAATTAATGGCTATAGATATTATGTTCACTTCATTGATGATTTTACAAGATTTACATGGATTTTTCCTGCAAGTAATTATTCTTTGAATCTGGCTGAAGTTCAGTATGCTCTTCAAACTCATGAGCTTCACATTCAAAATGCAAATCAATCTACCACTCTACATGGTTCTATTGGCATTCCTTCCTCATCTTCTCTATCCGCAAATGTTGCTTATTCAAAGAGTCACTCAAGTTCACGAGGAGGTGGTCGTTTTTCTCGTGGCAGAGGTTTTAGAGGTGGTCGAGTTTTCAGAGGAGTTTACTCTACTAATACACCAGATTGCCAAGTCTGTGGAAAACCTGGTCATACCGCTTTAAAGTGCTATAAATGGTTTGATACTTCTTTTAATGGCTATACATCCAGTTCATCTGGCAGGTTTGCTTCCCCTTCTGAAAATTCAGGCAGATTTCCTATTTCTACTAATATTGCTTCTCCTCAAGCTATGTTCACAGCTACAGATACATCACATTCACATGATGCACCATGGTATTTTGATATTGGTACAACAAATCATGTCACAGCTGATTTTGAGAATTTGTCCATGAAAACTGAGTATAAAGGTTCTGACAAACTTATTGTAGGTAATGGTTCTACTCTATCCATATCACACATAGGTTCACAATCCTTGTCTTCAAAAGATCATTCTAGTTCTCTATTATTGAATCACATCCTATATGTTCCTCATATAGCCAAAAATTGACTTAGCATATCACAGCTCACTAAAGATAACCATGTGATTATTGAGTTTGATCATAATTGTTGTGCTGTCAAGGACAAGGCCACCAACAAGATTCTTCTGGAAGGACAACTTAAAGATGGCTTATATCAACTTGACCTCACTCACAATCTCTTGAGATCACATCATCCAAAAATTGTTGCTCCTGTTTCTATTTGTAATAAAAATGCTAGTGTTTCATATCTAGCTTACTCTACTACTTGTAATAAGGACAAAAATGTTTGGCACAAGAGATTAGGTCATCCATGCCATACTGTTCTCACTAAAGTTCTCAATAATGTGTCACATTCTTTTAAGCACCATTCTCTTGATTTTTGTGATGCTTGCAAAGTGGGAAAATTGCATCAACATCATTTTGCTGCTCAACCTGTGAAGACTACTGCTCCCTTTGAATTGATTCATTCTGATGTGTGGGGACCCTCTCATGTTACTTCAATTAATGGCTATAGATATTATGTTCACTTCATTGATGATTTTACAAGATTTACATGGATTTTTCCTGCAAGTAATTATTCTTTGAATCTGGCTGAAGTTCAGTATGCTCTTCAAACTCATGAGCTTCACATTCAAAATGCAAATCAATCTACCACTCTACATGGTTCTATTGGCATTCCTTCCTCATCTTCTCTATCCGCAAATGTTGCTTATTCAAAGAGTCACTCAAGTTCACGAGGAGGTGGTCGTTTTTCTCGTGGCAGAGGTTTTAGAGGTGGTCGAGTTTTCAGAGGAGTTTACTCTACTAATACACCAGATTGCCAAGTCTGTGGAAAACCTGGTCATACCGCTTTAAAGTGCTATAAATGGTTTGATACTTCTTTTAATGGCTATACATCCAGTTCATCTGGCAGGTTTGCTTCCCCTTCTGAAAATTCAGGCAGATTTCCTATTTCTACTAATATTGCTTCTCCTCAAGCTATGTTCACAGCTACAGATACATCACATTCACATGATGCACCATGGTATTTTGATATTGGTACAACAAATCATGTCACAGCTGATTTTGAGAATTTGTCCATGAAAACTGAGTATAAAGGTTCTGACAAACTTATTGTAGGTAATGGTTCTACTCTATCCATATCACACATAGGTTCACAATCCTTGTCTTCAAAAGATCATTCTAGTTCTCTATTATTGAATCACATCCTATATGTTCCTCATATAGCCAAAAATTTACTTAGCATATCACAGCTCACTAAAGATAACCATGTGATTATTGAGTTTGATCATAATTGTTGTGCTGTCAAGGACAAGGCCACCAACAAGATTCTTCTGGAAGGACAACTTAAAGATGGCTTATATCAACTTGACCTCACTCACAATCTCTTGAGATCACATCATCCAAAAATTGTTGCTCCTGTTTCTATTTGTAATAAAAATGCTAGTGTTTCATATCTAGCTTACTCTACTACTTGTAATAAGGACAAAAATGTTTGGCACAAGAGATTAGGTCATCCATGCCATACTGTTCTCACTAAAGTTCTCAATAATGTGTCACATTCTTTTAAGCACCATTCTCTTGATTTTTGTGATGCTTGCAAAGTGGGAAAATTGCATCAACATCATTTTGCTGCTCAACCTGTGAAGACTACTGCTCCCTTTGAATTGATTCATTCTGATGTGTGGGGACCCTCTCATGTTACTTCAATTAATGGCTATAGATATTATGTTCACTTCATTGATGATTTTACAAGATTTACATGGATTTTTCCTGCAAGTAATTCTTCTTTGAATCTGGCTGAAGTTCAGTATGCTCTTCAAACTCATGAGCTTCGCATTCAAAATGCAAATCAATCTACCACTCTACATGGTTCTATTGGCATTCCTTCCTCATCTTCTCCATCCGCAAATGTTGCTTATTCAAAGAGTCACTCAAGTTCACGAGGAGGTGGTCGTTTTTCTCGTGGCAGAGGTTTTAGAGGTGGTCGAGTTTTCAGAGGAGTTTACTCTACTAATACACCAGATTGCCAAGTCTGTGGAAAACCTGGTCATACCGCTTTAAAGTGCTATAAATGGTTTGATACTTCTTTTAATGGCTATACATCCAGTTCATCTGGCAGGTTTGCATCCCCTTCTGAAAATTCAGGCAGATTTCCTATTTCTACTAATATTGCTTCTCCTCAAGCTATGTTCACAGCTACAGATACATCACATTCACATGATGCACCATGGTATTTTGATAGTGGTACAACAAATCATGTCACAGCTGATTTTGAGAATTTGTCCATGAAAACTGAGTATAAAGGTTCTGACAAACTTATTGTAGGTAATGGTTCTACTCTATCCATATCACACATAGGTTCACAATCCTTGTCTTCAAAAGATCATTCTAGTTCTCTATTATTGAATCACATCCTATATGTTCCTCATATAGCCAAAAATTTACTTAGCATATCACAGCTCACTAAAGATAACCATGTGATTATTGAGTTTGATCATAATTGTTGTGCTGTCAAGGACAAGGCCACCAACAAGATTCTTCTGGAAGGACAACTTAAAGATGGCTTATATCAACTTGACCTCACTCACAATCTCTTGAGATCACATCATCCAAAAATTGTTGCTCCTGTTTCTATTTGTAATAAAAATGCTAGTGTTTCATATCTAGCTTACTCTACTACTTGTAATAAGGACAAAAATGTTTGGCACAAGAGATTAGGTCATCCATGCCATACTGTTCTCACTAAAGTTCTCAATAATGTGTCACATTCTTTTAAGCACCATTCTCTTGATTTTTGTGATGCTTGCAAAGTGGGAAAATTGCATCAACATCATTTTGCTGCTCAACCTGTGAAGACTACTGCTCCCTTTGAATTGATTCATTCTAATGTGTGGGGACCCTCTCATGTTACTTCAATTAATGGCTATAGATATTATGTTCACTTCATTGATGATTTTACAAGATTTACATGGATTTTTCCTGCAAGTAATTCTTCTTTGAATCTGGCTGAAGTTCAGTATGCTCTTCAAACTCATGAGCTTCGCATTCAAAATGCAAATCAATCTACCACTCTACATGGTTCTATTGGCATTCCTTCCTCATCTTCTCCATCTGCAAATGTTGCTTATTCAAAGAGTCACTCAAGTTCACGAGGAGGTGGTCGTTTTTCTCGTGGCAGAGGTTTTAGAGGTGGTCGAGTTTTCAGAGGAGTTTACTCTACTAATACACCAGATTGCCAAGTCTGTGGAAAACCTGGTCATACCGCTTTAAAGTGCTATAAATGGTTTGATACTTCTTTTAATGGCTATACATCCAGTTCATCTGGCAGGTTTGCTTCCCCTTCTGAAAATTCAGGCAGATTTCCTATTTCTACTAATATTGCTTCTCCTCAAGCTATGTTCACAGCTACAGATACATCACATTCACATGATGCACCATGGTATTTTGATATTGGTACAACAAATCATGTCACAGCTGATTTTGAGAATTTGTCCATGAAAACTGAGTATAAAGGTTCTGACAAACTTATTGTAGGTAATGGTTCTACTCTATCCATATCACACATAGGTTCACAATCCTTGTCTTCAAAAGATCATTCTAGTTCTCTATTATTGAATCACATCCTATATGTTCCTCATATAGCCAAAAATTTACTTAGCATATCACAGCTCACTAAAGATAACCATGTGATTATTGAGTTTGATCATAATTGTTGTGCTGTCAAGGACAAGGCCACCAACAAGATTCTTCTGGAAGGACAACTTAAAGATGGCTTATATCAACTTGACCTCACTCACAATCTCTTGAGATCACATCATCCAAAAATTGTTGCTCCTGTTTCTATTTGTAATAAAAATGCTAGTGTTTCATATCTAGCTTACTCTACTACTTGTAATAAGGACAAAAATGTTTGGCACAAGAGATTAGGTCATCCATGCCATACTGTTCTCACTAAAGTTCTCAATAATGTGTCACATTCTTTTAAGCACCATTCTCTTGATTTTTGTGATGCTTGCAAAGTGGGAAAATTGCATCAACATCATTTTGCTGCTCAACCTGTGAAGACTACTGCTCCCTTTGAATTGATTCATTCTGATGTGTGGGGACCCTCTCATGTTACTTCAATTAATGGCTATAGATATTATGTTCACTTCATTGATGATTTTACAAGATTTACATGGATTTTTCCTGCAAGTAATTATTCTTTGAATCTGGCTGAAGTTCAGTATGCTCTTCAAACTCATGAGCTTCACATTCAAAATGCAAATCAATCTACCACTCTACATGGTTCTATTGGCATTCCTTCCTCATCTTCTCTATCCGCAAATGTTGCTTATTCAAAGAGTCACTCAAGTTCACGAGGAGGTGGTCGTTTTTCTCGTGGCAGAGGTTTTAGAGGTGGTCGAGTTTTCAGAGGAGTTTACTCTACTAATACACCAGATTGCCAAGTCTGTGGAAAACCTGGTCATACCGCTTTAAAGTGCTATAAATGGTTTGATACTTCTTTTAATGGCTATACATCCAGTTCATCTGGCAGGTTTGCTTCCCCTTCTGAAAATTCAGGCAGATTTCCTATTTCTACTAATATTGCTTCTCCTCAAGCTATGTTCACAGCTACAGATACATCACATTCACATGATGCACCATGGTATTTTGATATTGGTACAACAAATCATGTCACAGCTGATTTTGAGAATTTGTCCATGAAAACTGAGTATAAAGGTTCTGACAAACTTATTGTAGGTAATGGTTCTACTCTATCCATATCACACATAGGTTCACAATCCTTGTCTTCAAAAGATCATTCTAGTTCTCTATTATTGAATCACATCCTATATGTTCCTCATATAGCCAAAAATTGACTTAGCATATCACAGCTCACTAAAGATAACCATGTGATTATTGAGTTTGATCATAATTGTTGTGCTGTCAAGGACAAGGCCACCAACAAGATTCTTCTGGAAGGACAACTTAAAGATGGCTTATATCAACTTGACCTCACTCACAATCTCTTGAGATCACATCATCCAAAAATTGTTGCTCCTGTTTCTATTTGTAATAAAAATGCTAGTGTTTCATATCTAGCTTACTCTACTACTTGTAATAAGGACAAAAATGTTTGGCACAAGAGATTAGGTCATCCATGCCATACTGTTCTCACTAAAGTTCTCAATAATGTGTCACATTCTTTTAAGCACCATTCTCTTGATTTTTGTGATGCTTGCAAAGTGGGAAAATTGCATCAACATCATTTTGCTGCTCAACCTGTGAAGACTACTGCTCCCTTTGAATTGATTCATTCTAATGTGTGGGGACCCTCTCATGTTACTTCAATTAATGGCTATAGATATTATGTTCACTTCATTGATGATTTTACAAGATTTACATGGATTTTTCCTGCAAGTAATTCTTCTTTGAATCTGGCTGAAGTTCAGTATGCTCTTCAAACTCATGAGCTTCACATTCAAAATGCAAATCAATCTACCACTCTACATGGTTCTATTGGCATTCCTTCCTCATCTTCTCCATCCGCAAATGTTGCTTATTCAAAGAGTCACTCAAGTTCACGAGGAGGTGGTCGTTTTTCTCGTGGCAGAGGTTTTAGAGGTGGTCGAGTTTTTAGAGGAGTTTACTCTACTAATACACCAGATTGCCAAGTCTGTGGAAAACCTGGTCATACCGCTTTAAAGTGCTATAAATGGTTTGATACTTCTTTTAATGGCTATACATCCAGTTCATCTGGCAGGTTTGCTTCCCCTTCTGAAAATTCAGGCAGATTTCCTATTTCTACTAATATTGCTTCTCCTCAAGCTATGTTCACAGCTACAGATACATCACATTCACATGATGCACCATGGTATTTTGATAGTGGTACAACAAATCATGTCATAGCTGATTTTGAGAATTTGTCCATGAAAACTGAGTATAAAGGTTCTGACAAACTTGCTGTAGGTAATGGTTCTACTCTATCCATATCACACATAGGTTCACAATCCTTGTCTTCAAAAGATCATTCTAGTTCTCTATTATTGAATCACATCCTATATGTTCCTCATATAGCCAAAAATTTACTTAGCATATCACAGCTCACTAAAGATAACCATGTGATTATTGAGTTTGATCATAATTGTTGTGCTGTCAAGGACAAGGCCACCAACAAGATTCTTCTGGAAGGACAACTTAAAGATGGCTTATATCAACTTGACCTCACTCACAATCTCTTGAGATCACATCATCCAAAAATTGTTGCTCCTGTTTCTATTTGTAATAAAAATGCTAGTGTTTCATATCTAGCTTACTCTACTACTTGTAATAAGGACAAAAATGTTTGGCACAAGAAATTAGGTCATCCATGCCATACTGTTCTCACTAAAGTTCTCAATAATGTGTCACATTCTTTTAAGCACCATTCTCTTGATTTTTGTGATGCTTGCAAAGTGGGAAAATTGCATCAACATCATTTTGCTGCTCAACCTGTGAAGACTATTGCTCCCTTTGAATTGATTCATTCTGATGTGTGGGGACCCTCTCATGTTACTTCAATTAATGGCTATAGATATTATGTTCACTTCATTGATGATTTTACAAGATTTACATGGATTTTTCCTGCAAGTAATTATTCTTTGAATCTGGCTGAAGTTCAGTATGCTCTTCAAACTCATGAGCTTCACATTCAAAATGCAAATCAATCTACCACTCTACATGGTTCTATTGGCATTCCTTCCTCATCTTCTCCATCCGCAAATGTTGCTTATTCAAAGTGTCACTCAAGTTCACGAGGAGGTGGTCGTTTTTCTCGTGGCAGAGGTTTTAGAGGTGGTCGAGTTTTCAGAGGAGTTTACTCTACTAATACACCAGATTGCCAAGTCTGTGGAAAACCTGGTCATACCGCTTTAAAGTGCTATAAATGGTTTGATACTTCTTTTAATGGCTATACATCCAGTTCATCTGGCAGGTTTGCTTCCCCTTCTGAAAATTCAGGCAGATTTCCTATTTCTACTAATATTGCTTCTCCTCAAGCTATGTTCACAGCTACAGATACATCACATTCACATGATGCACCATGGTATTTTGATATTGGTACAACAAATCATGTCACAGCTGATTTTGAGAATTTGTCCATGAAAACTGAGTATAAAGGTTCTGACAAACTTATTGTAGGTAATGGTTCTACTCTATCCATATCACACATAGGTTCACAATCCTTGTCTTCAAAAGATCATTCTAGTTCTCTATTATTGAATCACATCCTATATGTTCCTCATATAGCCAAAAATTTACTTAGCATATCACAGCTCACTAAAGATAACCATGTGATTATTGAGTTTGATCATAATTGTTGTGCTGTCAAGGACAAGGCCACCAACAAGATTCTTCTGGAAGGACAACTTAAAGATGGCTTATATCAACTTGACCTCACTCACAATCTCTTGAGATCACATCATCCAAAAATTGTTGCTCCCGTTTCTATTTGTAATAAAAATGCTAGTGTTTCATATCTAGCTTACTCTACTACTTGTAATAAGGACAAAAATGTTTGGCACAAGAGATTAGGTCATCCATGCCATACTGTTCTCACTAAAGTTCTCAATAATGTGTCACATTCTTTTAAGCACCATTCTCTTGATTTTTGTGATGCTTGCAAAGTGGGAAAATTGCATCAACATCATTTTGCTGCTCAACCTGTGAAGACTACTGCTCCCTTTGAATTGATTCATTCTAATGTGTGGGGACCCTCTCATGTTACTTCAATTAATGGCTATAGATATTATGTTCACTTCATTGATGATTTTACAAGATTTACATGGATTTTTCCTGCAAGTAATTCTTCTTTGAATCTGGCTGAAGTTCAGTATGCTCTTCAAACTCATGAGCTTCGCATTCAAAATGCAAATCAATCTACCACTCTACATGGTTCTATTGGCATTCCTTCCTCATCTTCTCCATCCGCAAATGTTGCTTATTCAAAGAGTCACTCAAGTTCACGAGGAGGTGGTCGTTTTTCTCGTGGCAGAGGTTTTAGAGGTGGTCGAGTTTTCAGAGGAGTTTACTCTACTAATACACCAGATTGCCAAGTCTGTGGAAAACCTGGTCATACCGCTTTAAAGTGCTATAAATGGTTTGATACTTCTTTTAATGGCTATACATCCAGTTCATCTGGCAGGTTTGCTTCCCCTTCTGAAAATTCAGGCAGATTTCCTATTTCTACTAATATTGCTTCTCCTCAAGCTATGTTCACAGCTACAGATACATCACATGCACATGATGCACCATGGTATTTTGATAGTGGTACAACAAATCATGTCACAGCTGATTTTGAGAATTTGTCCATGAAAACTGAGTATAAAGGTTCTGACAAACTTGTTGTAGGTAATGGTTCTACTCTATCCATATCACACATTGGTTCACAATCCTTGCCTTCAAAAGATCATTCTAGTTCTCTATTATTGAATCACATCCTATATGTTCCTCATATAGCCAAAAATTTACTTAGCATATCACAGCTCACTAAAGATAACCATGTGATTATTGAGTTTGATCATAATTGTTGTGCTGTCAAGGACAAGGCCACCAACAAGATTCTTCTGGAAGGACAACTTAAAGATGGCTTATATCAACTTGACCTCGCTCACAATCTCTTGAGATCACATCATCCAAAAATTGTTGCTCCTGTTTCTATTTGTAATAAAAATGCTAGTGTTTCATATCTAGCTTACTCTACTACTAGTAATAAGGACAAAAATGTTTGGCACAAGAGATTAGGTCATCCATGCCATACTGTTCTCACTAAAGTTCTCAATAATGTGTCACATTCTTTTAAGCACCATTCTCTTGATTTTTGTGATGCTTGCAAAGTGGGAAAATTGCATCAACATCATTTTGCTGCTCAACCTGTGAAGACTACTGCTCCCTTTGAATTGATTCAATCTGATGTGTGGGGACCCTCATGTTACTTCAATTAATGGCTATAGATATTATGTTCACTTCATTGATGATTTTACAAGATTTACATGGATTTTTCCTATAAAGCTTAATTCAGAAGCTGTTACTGTTTTTCATCATTTTCAAGCCTGTGTGGAAAGACAATTGTCAACTAAGATCAAGACTCTTCAAACTGATTGGGGGGGGGGGGAGAGTACAGATCTCTTGCTCCTATTCTGCAAAGAATTGGTGTGGTTTTTAGACATCCTTGTCCTCATATTCATCAACAAAATGGCAAATCTGAAAAAAAAACATTTGCATATAGTTGAAATGGCCCTCACCTTACTCAGTCAAGCCAAAATGCCTTTGAAATATTGGTGTGATGCTTTTACTACTTCAGTATATATCATTAACAGATTACCCACTCATACCTTGAAGTATATGTCTCCTTTTCAAAAGCTATTTCACACTAAGCCAGATTATGATTTTCTAAGAGTTTTTGGGTGTGCTTGCTTTCCATATTTGAGACCTTATAACTCTAATAAGTTTATGCAAAGGTCTATAAAGTGTGTATTTCTTGGATACAACCCTGCTCACAAAGGTTATAAGTGTTTGAGCTCATCAGGAAAGATTTATATTGCTGCAACTGTGGAATTCAATGAGCATGAGTTTCCATATCCTCACTTGTTCTCTTCCCAAAATACAGGTGTAGGTGTGACAACTCTTCCTCAAAATGTTCTTCCAATTTGGTCTGAGACATCAAAAGAGTACTTATCTTCCATACATTCTAGCAAATCAGATGATAATAATATTGCTTCTATCTCCTCTAATTCTGGTGCAAGTTCTAGCAAATCAGATATTAATAATGTTTCTCCTAGCTCATCTGATTCTAGTGTAGGATCTGGCATCAATCTCATAGTGGATATTTCAGCACCAGCTCAGCACATCACACAAGAGCAGCCCTCTTTATCTTCTTTTGCACCAGTCCATCATATGATCACAAGATCAAAGACAGGTTCTCTTAAACCAAAGGCTCTTGCTGTTTCCATTCATCAAGCTAGTGAACCTTTTACTGTTCAACAGGCTTTAACTGATACAAACTGGAAAAAGGCTATGCAATCTGAATTTGATGCCTTAATTGACAAACAAACCTGGACTCTAGTACCCTATACCTCTGATATGAATGTGATTTCTAGTAACTGAGTGTTTAGAACAACGTACAAGCCTGATGGTAGCTTAGACAAATTTAAAGCAAGGTTGGTTGCTAGAGTTTTTCAACAAACACCTGAGATTGATATTTTTGAAACTTTTAGTCCCGTGATCAAAGCTTGCACTATTAGACTGGTTCTTAGTTTGGCTGTTACTTTTAACTGGAATATTCAGCAAATCGATATAAATAATGCCTTATTAAATGGTGATCTTGTTGAAACTGTGTTCATGATTCAACCTGAAGGTTTTGTTGATACTACTAAGCCTAATCAAGTCTGCAAGCTGAACAAATCTCTTGTTAGGAAATTACACCAAATCACCTAACCTTTGAAGAACACCACAAACATCAAAGAAAACTCAAGTAAAGAATTCAAAGTAAAAACTGAAATTCAAGAGCACACCAAGGGTTACGTGGTTCGGCTTTCAATGCCTACATCCACGGGATAAACGGGGAGGGGATAATCTCATTAACCAAAGAAATCAAGAACACAAATGTTCTGCAAATCTGCAGATTACAATCACTCAATATGTGATCAACTAGCACTCTTCCTCGCACAATTTCTCTCTCAAAACTAAATGTCAATTCGTAAAGAAACCAACCCTTAAAAGCCCTATATATAAGCTACAAAATACAACAAGAAACAAGTGAAACGAATCTCAAACGAATCCAGGAGAAGATCTTGAAAACTGCTCGATCAAGGCTCTGTTTTCTGGACTTCATCTCTTCCAACCGTTTTACCCGTTTTCTTGCCACGCGTCGAGCTCAGATTGGCCGCCTGGAGTTGCACTCATAAGCCAAATGACAAATGCGATTCTATTAGTGAAAATGCGACTCTTCCTGGGTGAGAAAACCCCGACTTCCATTCATCCGAAAAACGTGACTTTTTAAGTGTAAATGCGATTTCTTTAATACACAACAGCGGGCCTTTGACAACGCTTTCCAAAACCGTTGTTGTTTCTCTTTTATCAAAAAACTTAACTTTTGAACATGCATTTCTACTGCATGATATCTTGCATGGATTCCAGCCATATTTTACAATCTCCACCTTGACTGGACATCCTATGCAACCTCCAGCTAGTCTGCTAAGTGAGCTTGGTTCCACCTTTCCTTCTCACACCAATCAGATCCAAACAAAGATTAAACTTAGCTGTGCGAAGAGCTTTGGTGAACATGTCTGCAGGATTTTCTTCTGAGGCTATCTTACTAACCCTTACTTCTCCTTGCTCCACCTTGTCCCTGATGAAGTAGAGCTTCACATCAATGTGCTTGGTCCTCTCATGGTAGCTCTGATGCTTGGTGAGATGGATTGCACTATTATTGTCACAATGCACTGTCACATTCTTCTGAAAAACACCAAACTCTTTCATGATCCCTTTCAGCCAAGTAGCCTCCTTGATTGCTTCTGTAATGGCCACAAATTCTGACTCAGTAGTGGACAATGCAACAACTGATTGATGCATTGATTTCCAAGAGATGGCAGTCTCAAACAAAGTGAAGACATATCCTGAAAGAGATTTTCTTGTGTCTAAGTTTGCAGCAAAGTCAGCATCTACATAACCTATGATTGGTGATGCCATTTGTGATCCCTTTCTGAAACTTAAACCATAGTCCACTGATCCATTTAAGTACTTCATCATCCCTTTCACTGCTTCCCAATGTTCAATTCCAGGATTGGCCATGTATCTACTTACCACACTCATGGAATGAGCAAGATCTGGTCTGCAACAAACCATGGCATACATGAGGCTGCTTACTGCACTTGAGTAAGGGACCTTGATCATCCTATCCACTTCCTCCTGGTTCTTAGGCTCTTGATCCTTTGAAAGCTTCACACTGGTGCTTATTGGAACACTTGCTGACCTGGATTGATTCATTTGATACTTGATCAATACCTTCTTCAAATAATCTGCCAAGTCAAGGAACACTTCACCAGTAGCTTCAGTCCTCATGATATCCATTCCCAGCATCCTTTTTGCCTTGCCCAAATCCTTCATTTCAAACTCCTTCTTCAGCAAATATTTTACTTCATTAAGAGCTGAATCTGTTGTACTTGCAATCAACATGTCATCAACATACAATAATAAAAAGATATGTGAATCATGAGCATGCTTAAAATATACACAATGATCAAACTTACTCCTTTTAAAACCTGATTTAAGCATGAAATAATCAAACCTTAAGTACCACTGTCTAGGAGATTGCTTGAGTCCATAAAGTGATTTCTTAAGTAAGCATGCCTTATTGTCTCTGTCCTTCACATGTAAACCCTCAGGAACAGCCATATAGATCCTCTCTTTGAGTTGTCCATGTAGAAAAGCAGTGGTTACATCCATTTGGTGTAGATGTAGATCAAACTGAGCAACCAATGCAAGCAGTATCCTAATAGAGCAATGCTTCACCACTAGAGAAAAAATCTCTGCATAATCTATGCCCTCCTTTTGAGTGAAGCCCTTTGCAACCAACCTTGCCTTGAACCTTATCTTATTCCCTTTGGTTACTTCTGTTTTCCTTCTGAAAATCCATTTGCATCCAACTAGCTTTTGGTGTGTTGGCTTCTCTACTATCTCCCATGTCTGATTCTTCTCAAGAGAGTTGAGCTCCTCTTGAATAGCTACAAGCCACTGCTCCTTTTGATCACCTGAAATTGCTTCCTTGTAGCTAGCAGGATCTGCACTTTCCACTTCAAGAGCAGTAAACAATGCAAAAGACACTGTATCTGCATGTCCAAATCTAGTAGGTGACTTGATTTGTCTCCTTGATCTATCCCTTACCAGTTGATAATTGTCCAGCTTATCTGTAGCTTCTTCATGATCTGATTCCTCTTCATTTCCTGAGCTGCCATCATCTTCTTCTGGAGGTTGAATCAAAGAAACAGGCTCCACCTCAACCTGAGCACTATCTACTTCTCTGGAATTGGTTGAGCTGTCTTGATCATCTCTCTTTAAGGGCATGTTGCTTTCATCAAATACCACATCTCTGCATATCATACACTTTTGAAAATCCTTTTCAAAGCACCACAGCTTATACCCTTTAACACCCTTTGGATATCCAAGAAATACACACTTCAATGCTCTTGGCTGCAGCTTATCCTGAGTGATATGAGCATATGCCATGCATCCAAACACCTTTAACCCACTGTAGTTGGCTGGTTGACCACTCCACCTTTCCTCTGGTGTTTTGAAGTCAATTGCAGATGATGGGCTCCTGTTGATTAGGTGGACAGCAGTAGCAACAGCTTCTCCCCAAAAGTTGCTTGGAAGGCCTGAGCTAATCAACATGCATCTCACCTTATTGAGAATGGTTTGGTTCATCCTCTCTGCCACTCCATTTTGCTGGGGAGTTCCAGGTACTGTCTTATGTCTTCCTATGCCTTTAGCTTCACAAAACTCATTAAACTCATTGGAAGTAAATTCTAAACCATTATCAGTCCTTAGATACTTTAGCCTCTTGCTAGTTAGATTTTCAATTTCAGTTAACCATGCTTTGAAGGTATTAAAAGCTTCATCTTTAGATTTCAAAATAAATCCGTACCTTCCTAGTATAGTCATCAATCAAGGACATGAAATACTTACCTCCACTCCTTGTTTGTGTTCTTGCAGGGCCCCATAAGTCTGAGTGGACATACTCCAAAGGCTGCTTGGATAGATGCACTCCAGATTTGAAAGGCAGCCTCCTATTCTTGCCAAGAACACAGCTATCACAGAATTCTAACTTACTGATTTTGTCCCTTCCAAACACTTTCTGTTTAGCTAATTCAATTAACCCCTTCTCACTCATGTGGCCAAGTCTCTTATGCCACAATTGAGTCCTATCCATTTCTTGTGCAGAGTTCACATCACCTTGACATGTTTCACCTTCCAGAAAGTAGAGCTCCCTTCTCTTGATTCCCTGCATGACTGATCTTCCACCCTTTAAGACTGAGAGAATTCCACCTTCTGAGGTAAATTTGTATCCTTGTGAGTCTAGCATCCCAAGAGAGATAAGATTTCTCTTCAAGTCAGGGACAAATCTGACTTGAGTCAGTATCCTTATCACCCCATCAAACATCCTTAGTGCCACTGAACCTGTGTCTTCCACTTTGCAGCTGTGATCATTGCCAAGCATTACAACTCCACCATCTTCTTGCTTTAGATCTTGAAACCACTCTTTGATAGGTGTCATATGGAAGGAACAACCTGAGTCAAGAATCCATTCAGAGGTTATCTTTGCAGTGGTAATGGCCAAAACCTCAGCTGGTTCAAAACCATTGGTGTTGTTGTTTGGTTCAGCAGTTTGATTCACTTGATTTCCTTGTGGATTAGCTTTTGATCTAAGGAATTGTTTGTGTTTGAGGCAATCTTTCTTATGATGTCCTGGCTTGTGACAATGGAAGCACCTGTTTTGTTCCACATCTTCATTTGATAGCTGATTTGCATCTGCCTTCTTGTCACTTGCTTGCTTGGGGCCTTTCTTCTGGAATTTCTTCTTGTTCCCTCCTTGCTTTATGGCTAGTCCCTCAGCCATTGCCTTAGGCTTAGCATTCGAAGCCTTTGATAGTTCCTTAGTCTTGAGAACAGAAACCACATCTTCTAATGTCAAGTCACTTTGCCTCCCATACAGCAAAGTGTCAGAAAAATGTTCATATTGCTTGGGGAGAATGCTTAGCAACAGTAAGGCTTTGTCCTCCTCCATTAACTTGACTTCAACATCTTCCAGATCATCAAGAAACTTATGGAACTCCTCCAGTTGATCTAGAACAGGTTTGTCCTCCATCATTTTGTAATTGTACATCCTTTTCTTCATGTACAGCCTGTTGGCAATTGTCTTCACCATGTAAAGACTCTCTAGTTTGTTCCAAACATCCATGGCAGTGGTCTCCTTGGATACTTCTTTTAACACCTTATCCCCTAAACTCAAGATGATTGTACTGTGAGCCTTCTTGAGAATCTGAATTTTCTCCTCCTCTCTAAAACCTTCAGGAAAAGCTTCAGGTCCAAGAAGTGCCATATCCAATCCTTGCTGCACCAGTAATGCATTCATCTTGATTCTCCACAGCCCAAAGTCCCCCTTGCCATTGAATCTCTCAATATCAAAACGAGTGGTGGCCATTCTTCACCTTCTTATTCTCACAGACGGCGCCAATTTGTTAGGAAATTACACCAAATCACCTAACCTTTGAAGAACACCACAAACAACAAAGAAAACTCAAGTAAAGAATTCAAAGTAAAAACTGAAATTCAAGAGCACACCAAGGGTTACGTGGTTCGGCTTTCAATGCCTACATCCACGGGATAAACGGGGAGGGGATAATCTCATTAACCAAAGAAATCAAGAACACAAATGTTCTGCAAATCTGCAGATTACAATCACTCAATATGTGATCAACTAGCACTCTTCCTCTCACAATTTCTCTCTCAAAACTAAATGTCAATTCGTAAAGAAACCAACCCTTAAAAGCCCTATATATAAGCTACAAAATACAACAAGAATCAAGTGAAACGAATCTCAAACGAATCCAGGAGAAGATCTTGAAAACTGCTCGATCAAGGCTCTGTTTTCTGGACTTCATCTCTTCCAACCGTTTTACCCGTTTTCTTGCCACGCGTCGAGCTCAGATTGGCCGCCTGGAGTTGCACTTATAAGCCAAATGACAAATGTCATTCTATTAGTGAAAATGCGACTCTTCATGGGTGAGAAAACCCCGACTTCCATTCATCCGAAAAACACGACTTTTTAAGTGTAAATGCGATTTCTTTAATACACAACAGCGGGCCATTGACAACGCTTTCCAAAACCGTTGTTGTTTCTCTTTTATCAAAAAACTTAACTTTTGAACATGCATTTCTACTGCATGATATCTTGCATGGATTCCAGCCATATTTTACATCTCTTTATAGCTTGAAGCAAGCTCCTAGAGTCTGGTTTAATAAACTGAAACAATTTCTACTCAGTTTTGGTTTTACGGTTTCTGTATCAGATTCATCATTGTTATATATGAGGATTTCTGGTAAATTGTTGTTAATGCTTGTATATGTGGACTATATATTGGTTACTGGAGAGGACTTGCAGCAAATACAACATGTTATTCAAGTCTTAGGCCAACAATTTGCTCTGAAGACATTGGGAGAGGTAAACTATTTCTTAGGCATAGAAGCTCATAGATCCAGCACTGAGCTTACACTTACTCAGTCTAAGTATCTTTTTGATCTTCTTCGAAAGACAAATCTCTTGGATTGTAATCCAACAACCACACCTATATGTTCTTCTAAGAAGCTGTTTTTGAATGATGATCCTATGTTTGAGAAACCTACTGTTTATAGAAGTACTGTTGGTGCTTTACAATATCTCACACTCACAAGGCCAGACATCTCTTTTGCTGTAAATAAACTTAGCCAATTCTTGCATGCTCCCACTGTCAATCATTGGACTGCTTACAAACATCTGTTGAGATATCTTAAAGGCACATGTACTACTGGTCTGGTTTTCACTCCTGTCTCTAGGATGTTACTTGAAAGCTATGCCGATGCCGACTGGGCTAGCTGCTTGGATGATAGAAGATCTATGGGAGGCCATTGTGTATTCTTGGGCAAGAATCTGTTAGCTTGGAGCTCTAAGAAACAACGAGTTGTATCAAGAAGTAATGCAGAATCAGAGTATAGGTCTCTTGCTGATACATCTGCTGATCTTATTTGGTTGCATTCTTTATTTCAGGAACTTGGATTGAAGTTGCAAACACCTTCCATCATTTGGAGTGACAGTAAAAGTGCAGCAGCTCTAGCTTCTAATCCTATTTTTCATCAAAGAACTAAGCATATAGAGATAGACATTCACTTCATAAGAGAGAAGGTGATGGCAAATCAAATAGAAGTTAGATTTGTCCAGAAGATCAAGTAGCTGATATACTGACTAAAGCTCTTCCAAGATCTCAGTTTTATAAACTTTGCCAAACATATCCTCTCAGGTACACCTCAGTTCAGCTAAAAGGAGGAGTATTATGAATAATGCTGAAATCAGATCAGCATTAGTAACTTGTTACTTTAAGTTTCTGAGTACATCATTATTATTTGTAGCTATAAATATGAAGCACACTTGTAATCAAAAATAGTTATCAATAATGAAATCACTTTCGTCTTCTCCAAGTTTACATTACATTCTATTCTCATCTTCTGTGATCTTCAACACTGTTACAACAAGTTACTGATGCATATGATAATAAGTAAATGTTGTTCTTGATTAATACCTGATTTGCATTGCAAGTTTTATGTACTATTATTTTATTGCACAAACTTTTTACACCCTTTTTCTTATTTCTTTGGCAACAAAGTAACCTGCTTTTTACTCTTTTTCTTTTCTTTTTGCATGACTTCTTTTAGTACCCCAAACATCAAAAGTGATGAGATTGGAACAACAAAGCATCCGATCTAGAATGAGAGAATCTGAAACGTACTCAATCCGTCACTAAAAACTTTTAAGCCTATATTAGAAATATTAAAATGTTGCCAACAATAGATTTTCATTGCAACTAATTTTATTGTCCCAAAATATTTTTTTTTTTTTGTAAATGTTTATGTATTGATATAAAAGAAAAGTATGTATTGATATAAAAAATTATGTAACAAATTTAAAAATTAATTCTTCATAAAATTATTTAATGAATGGAAAGATATATGACTTCGATCTAGTCTTTCCACTCACAACAAATAATGCAAAACCACCACAATTCTTCATAAAATTATTTAATGAATGGAAAGATATATGACTTCGATCTAGTCTTTCTACTCACAACAAATAATGCAAAACCACCACGTTCATGATTTTCCCTTTTTTATAAATGAGTTAAAACCAAACATATATTACAGAAATAGTAGAGTCTTAGGAATAATTGCACCTTTGTCATATGGGAAAAATTCATTTTACGTCCACTTAAAACTCTACTGTCCATTTTAAGTCCATTTATTTTTAGGGTTTCACATTTAGTCCAATTACAATAAAAATCGACCAATTTTAAGTGGACGTAAAATGAATTTCATATATATCAGTTTTCTGGTTCTTGGAATATTAACTCAGTGAAATTGTAAATTTAGGATGGTAACTTTAGCCCTTCAATCATTTAGTTATCTTCTCGGCCTTTGAAATTAAGACCACGGGCAAGTGTAGGACAAATCAGTCAAATCAATGAATTTCGGGTTAATTGGCATGAGAAAGTCACGTGCCTAAACTAGTTGGCCCAAAATTAGAGTAAAAGGAAATTACTGCAAAAAATTAGATTTTTACCCACACATTGAAAATGTGGGTGAAAGATAATAATAAGTGGGTAAAACATTTTGCCCACACATAATAAAAATGTAAACGTGTGTGGCTAGAGAAATGGGGAGGAAAACTTTCACCCACGTTCTATTAATGTGTGGTTAAATATGTAAACTTTTACTCACACTCACATGTGTGGGGAAATATTTAAAATATGTGTAGTTAATTGTATATCTAATTGAGCCAAAATAACGTGGATGAAGACGTGGGCTAATAATCAAGATAATGACGTCACATACGTATGAGTGGGTGATGATAATTAATGTGTGGGTAATAACATAATTATTCAATAATTTATTTGTTAGAATTGCTTTATTTGTGTGGGCAAATGTGGCTGAATATATATATATATATATATATAAAAGAAATCAGTCATGAATAATGATATATAATACATAAACGTGCTTTTATTATAAGTATCCTACTAATTAAATAAAAATGTCATTTACATAACAACAATTACATGTAAACTATAATGTAATTAAAGGTCTAACCGAGATTGAAATTAAATAAGGTAGTCCCTAAAAATCACATGATTCAAAAATACAGTATATATATCTCTAATAACCACAAGTCTAAGTACTGTCAATCATATGTAAGAGAGTTCAACAAAGATCAATATCAAAGTCTGAACCACAATCGTCGAGATTATTAGTAGAGTTGTCATGAGAATGACTGTTGCATGCACCTTGACAAGTTGGATCAGTAGGGAATGTGCCTCCATTAGATGGTTCTGAAAAGTGGTCTGATGGCTGTGTAAAAGTGATCAGTAGGGAATTATATCTTTTTCAATTAATATTTTGTCGCAAAAGTTGTACTTCTCCTTGAAATCATTCAAAACGAGACTTGTATTGATTCAACTCATCAAGTAACTGATTGTATGAAGGACGCCCTGATCCGTCATTATGTGTAGCCTCGGTTGTAATAGGATCTTGCCCCCAACCAACCAAACGAACTGACTGTCGTCCAAGTACCTTCCCTAAGATTTGCTTATCTGACATTGTTTCCGGAGAATTATCTCTTCTGAGCTGCAACATTTCATTCTGTTGAAAAAGATAAATTATTTAGAAGCACACATGAAAGGAAATATATATATATATATATATCAATATAATATGAAATTAATTCCAACAAACATGATTTCTATCATTTTCTTAATAATCATGCCATTAGCTGGCTATTAAGAAATGACAAATGTGAGACATGAAATCATGAGTATTTATGGAATCCCACAATGTCACTTTTGTTCTCATCTGAACCAAAGATAAAGCAACTATTTTTATGCATAATTGTATAGGGGCAACCATATAGTTCAAATAATTAAGAGATAGAAAGACGAATGACAAACGTAAAATTTCTAATACTTCCAGAATTCCAAGATGCAAGAAATCAAAATGGAATGTCATATATAACATAAATATTAAACATGCAGTCATATTAATAAATATAAAATACTATACTCATAAAAGTATTTACAACATATTATTTACTCTATATACGAAAGTTTAAGCCTATACAAAACATAGATATTAAATAAATTTTCTACAGAAACTCAATAGGCCATAATCAACCACTGGTTTTAGAAATAATGTTTTCAATTCTCATATATCTAGCCTACAAAATATCTTACTTTAAGTGTGTATAATGTCAATAACATTTGTCTATGAATCTGAAAATTCATGATAAAAATGTAATCTCTACTTTAGCTGTAACCATCTTAAAAGATGTATAGTTTAAATAAAGAATATAGTAGTAATACCTCTTTCACTACATGTCCCATATCTACATTAATATTTATAATACCAAATTTTCACGTAAAGGGGACTTCAACAAACTAGATGTATACTCCATCCATAGATAAATACAAAAATGCTCAATCAATATGCAATATGTGGAAATGTATTCTAATCTTTCTAAAGAAATATCTTGTTAGATGGAACTATATATAACAGCATGACTAGGTACCACAAATAAATTCAAAAACTAAGAAGTCATTGTTTGAATAATTAAGCATTCACTTTCCTTTCGCTGGATATTATTTATGTTGGGGAAATCGGGTAGTTTCCACCACAAACTAGTGAACTATAATGATTCTATAATTCCTAGGAAAGATTGAAGGGGTCACGATTGGTCCCACTTATAATCCAATCTCCTAGACAGAACTTAGAAGCAAAATAAAACACTAACAGATAAAACCCGACAGATAAATATTGAATACTACAACAATCGAAAAGAAACAAATACAAATAAAGTGCGGAACAAATAAAAGAGATAACGGAGTTCGACCAATTTTGGCCTACGTCTCCGAGCACCACCCAAAGAGTCTACGCTTCTTTATATAAGAGAAGAATTGTACAAAATTACACAAATTTGGGATGGATAGAATGTAAAGGGGAAGACTTTATTTATAAGGTCATAAAGCCTCCCCTCTTTACTAATTTTCCAATGTGGGATGGCATAATATTGCCAAAAGTCAACAAATCTCCACCTTGGCACAATTTCAGATCCCACCAAAAACAAATCTTCTCAAACGAATACAATAAGAACGGTCCTCGCAGTGCTTCCAAATTTGCGCCCTCTGGCGCTAACTCAAATGTGTTGGATATTGACCAAGTCTAAACAATGTTCAAACTTGGTCCTTGTAACCACCTTGGTCATCATATCTGCAGGATTCTTCATAGTATGAATCTTCTTGAGAATAATCTATTTTTCTTCGAGAATTTCCCGCACAAAATGATAGCGAACATCAATATGCTTCGTTCTTGCATGAAAGACTTGGTTCTTTGCTAAATGAATAGCACTCTGACTATCAGAAAACACCTCAATGTGTTTTTGATCAACTCCCAATTCTTTCATCAATCATTGAAGCCAAATTGCCTCTTTCACAGCTTCTGTAATTGTCATATACTCTACCTCTGTCGTAGACAAAGCAACTGTTGACTGCAAAGTAGACTTCCAACTAACTGGCGCCTTGGCAAAAGTAAACAAGTAACCAGTTGCAGATCGTCACTTATCCAAATCACCTGCATAGTCAGAATCACAATATCCAACTATACCTCGACCAAGTGATTCATCCTGCTCAAACATCAAACCAACATCTACAGTATCTTGGATATACCGTAGAATCCATTTCACAGCTATCCAATGAGCCTTGCCTGGGTCATGCATAAATCTGCTCACAATACTAACAGCTTGTGAAATATCTGGTCTCGTACACATCATTGCATACATCAAACTTCCAACTGTATTAGCATACGAGACTCTCGCCATATATTCTCGTTCTTCATTCGTCTTTGGAGATAATAGGCTACTAAGCTTCAAATGAGGAGCAAGTGGGGTACTTACAGGTTTTGAATCTTCATTCATTCCAAAACGTTGTAATACCTTCTTCAAATACTGCTTCTGTGACAGCCAAAGCTTGTCTCTCTCTCTAACCCTGCTTATCTCCATGCCGAGAATCTTTTTGGCTTCTCCCAGATCCTTCATCTCAAACTCTTTACTCAACTGAGCCTTCAACTTGTCAATTTCAACTTGGCTCTTTGATGTTATCAACATATCATCAACGTACAAGAGTAGGTAGATATAGGACCCATCTTGAAGTTTGCGCAAATACACACATTGATCGTGTTTGCTTCTTGTATACTTTTGACCCATCATGAACTTGTCAAATCGTTTGTACCATTGCCTCGATGACTGCTTCAATCCGTGCAACGATTTGTTCAGTTTACAAACCCAATTTTTCTTATCAGCAACTTTAAATCCATCTGGCTGAGTCATATAGATTTCCTCCTTCAAGTCGCCGTGTAAAAACGCGGTTTTCATATCAAGTTGAGCTAGCTCCAAATTCAACTGTGCTACTAAGGCCAACAAAATTCTAATAGAGGAATGTTTGACAACTGGAGAAAAAACCTCATTATAATCAACTCCCTCTATCTGAGCGTAGCCTTTAGCTACCAATCTCGCCTTGTAGCGCACATTATTCTTGTCAGGAAATCCTTCTTTCTTTGCAAATATCCATTTGCATCCAATTGCCTTCTTACCCTTCGGTAGTTGTGTTAACTTCCACGTCTGGTTCTTATGAAGAGATTGCATCTCTTCTTCCATTGCAACTTTCCATGTATCAATTTCTGAACTTTGGATTGCTTCAGGAAATGTTGATGGAACACCAGCAACCACTGGAAGTGCATATGCCACCATATCAGTAAAACGAGCAGGTTTGTGAATTTCTCGTCTTGCCCTCCTAACTGCAATTGGCTCTTGTTGCTGCGGAGATTCTTGGGATAAAACCTCTTCCTCATCGGACTCTTCTTCTGCCTTAGGAGAGTCACTAACGGTGCTTTTTGCTGGAATCACCATTGTCTGCTCCAACTCCACCTGCTTTGGTGTACACTCCACCTGCTACGGAGTACCATTACACCATTCTTGTGTTACTTTATTCAACATGGCAGATTCATCAAATGTAACATCCCTACTGATAATTGTCTTCTTTGCCTCCAAACACCACAAACGATATCCCTTTACCCCAGTATCGAAACCCATAAAGAGAGCCTTCTTCGCTCGTGGATCTAATTTTGATTCCTTAACATGATAATATGCAGTAGAACCAAAAATACGCAAAGAATCATAATCAGTTGCAGGTTTACCAGACCATACTTCTAATGGAGTCTTGCCATCCAGTGCAGATGATGGTAAACGATTAACAAGATGTTGAGCATACTTCACAGCCTCAGCCCAGAACTTCCTGTCTAATCCAGCATTAGACAACATACAACGAACTTTCTCCACTAATGTCCTGTTCATTCGCTCCGACACCCCGTTCTGCTGTGGTGTTCCCCTAACTGTAAAGTGCCGAACTATGCCATACTCTTGGCATATCTTCTGGAATGGATCATTCTTATATTCTCCACCATTGTCTGTGCGAAGAACTTTGATCTTCCTTCCCGTCTGGTTTTCAACCTCAGTTTTCCACTTAAGGAAAATCTCAAGCACCTCATCTTTCTTCTTCATAGGAAACACCCATACTCTTCTGGAAAAATCATCAATAAAAGTGACAAAATAATGTCTATCTCCAATAGATGGAGTCTTGGTAGGTCCCCAAACATCTGAATGCACATAATCCAGAATACCCTTAGTATTGTGGATGGCAGTGCCAAATTTCACTTTTGTTGTTTTCCCAGAACACAATGCTCACAAAATTCCAATTTGCAAGCTTTTAAACCTATCAATAATCCTTGTTTGGCAAGAGTTTGCAAGGATTTTTCTCCAGCATATCCCAAACGCATATGCCACAGCTTTGTTGCCTCTGCATCTTTGTTGCTACTCGAAGTTACAGCTGCTACTGTCCCAACCACTGTACTACCTTGGTAGTAATACAGATTATTCTTACGAATACCTTTCAACATCACAAGTACTCCCGAAGTTGCTTTAAGAGTTCCATCTCGCATCGTCACAACTAAGCCTTTTGACTCCAAGGCCCCCAAAGAGATGAGATTCTTTTTCAACCTCAGCACGTACCGAACATCCTTTAAGATTCTGGTGGATCCGTCATGATTCCGTAGCTTGATTGAACCTATCCCAGTTGTTTTACATGGATTATCATCTCCCATGTAAACAACTCCACAATCAATTTCTTCAAAATCGAAGAACCACTCCCGCATGGGAGACATATGATAGGTGCAACCTGAATCCAAAATCCACTCATCTAGATGACATGTTGAGGGTGAAACTACCAAAGAGAAATCCGTTTCTGCATCACTTTTATATTTTGCAACATTTGCATTTTGCGGACCTTTCTCTTTCTTTTTCAACTTTGGACAGTCTTTCTTCCAATGTCCTTTCTCGTGACAGAAAGCACACTCATCTTTGACAACTCTGCTTTTTGATCTTCCTCTTCTCCCATTTGATTTCCCCTGCTGACGACCTCTCGCCACTAATGCTTCATCTGCTGTAACTGCTTTGTTTTTCATTTTATCTTGTTTTCTCAATTCATGACTATACAACGCAGAACATACAGCATCTAAAGACACATTCTCCTTCCCATGAAGTATGTAGTTTCCTAATGTTCAAATTCATCGGGAAGAGATGATAACAACATCAAGGTTAAATCCTCATCTTCAAATTTTACATCCAAATTAAACAGGTCTGCTACTAATTGATTAAACAGGGTAATATGTCCATTCATAGTAGTACCTGATCGGTAATCAAATCGGAACAACCTTTTCTTCATAAGGAGCTTATTCTGACCGCTTTTCTTCAGAAATTTGCCCTCCAATGCCTTCCATAATTTGTGTACAGAAGTCTCATTTTTGACAGCATACTTCTGCTCCCTAGACAGGCATGATCGAATTGTTCCGCACGCCAACCGATTCATGGTACTCCAATCCTTATCATCTAAGTCATCTGGTTTCTTTTCCTCAATGGCAATGTCAAGGCCCTGCTGGAAAAGAGAATCCATGACCTCGCCTTGCCACATACCGAAATGGCCAGTACCGTCAAATATTTCAACCGCCAACTTCATACTTGACATTGGCATCCTTGCCCATGTGGACGAGAAAGTCGATGCCTCTAATGTTACATTTGTTTTAACCTCCTTTGTCGGTGAATCTTCTGACGACATTATGACCTCAACTGACAGTATTCAATATTACAAACAGAAAACCGAGGACGAACCTTCGGCTCTAATACCACTTGTTGGGGAAATCGGGTAGTTTCCACCACAAACTAGTGAATTATAATGATTCTATAATTCCTAGGAAAGATTGAAGGGGTCACGATTGGTCCCACTTATAATCCAATCTCCTAGACAGAACTTAGAAGCAAAATAAAACACTAACAGATAAAACCCGACAGATAAATATTGAATACTACAACAATCGAAAAGAAACAAATACAAATAAAGTGCGGAACAAATAAAAGAGATAAGGAAAGAACACACCTAAAATTTGATAACGGAGTTCGACCAATTTTGGCCTACGTCTCCGAGCACCACCCAAAGAGTCTGCGCTTCTTTATATAAGAGAAGAATTGCACAAAAGTACACAGATTTGGGATGGATAGAATGTAAAGGGGAAGACTTTATTTATAAGGTCATAAAGCCTCCCCTCTTTACTAATTTTCCAATGTGGGATGGCATAATATTGCCAAAAGTCAACAATTTAATATGCAGAAAACCTACTTAGCAATTTTAAATGAAGTGTCTAATTTATTAGCTATTGAAAAGCTAAGCAACATTCTGCAATTTATATTTAGTTTTCTTCTAAACCAAACAAGATTTCAGCATTTAAGTAGGTAAAATTTCACAAAAATTTGACAAGATAACTAAACATGATCTTCATGTAAAAATACTTACATATAAAGCTTCTATCTCTGGGGATGGCCAACCATGTTCAGGATGCCAAACTTGGAGGCGCCAAGTCTCAATATGACCTGTTAGCGAATTCAATTCAACTCCACGCACAACATGATGACGTGCTGTAGTCATTGATCCATTCCTAGCATCATATTTTCTTCTTAGTCGAGCATCTCTATTCTGTTGTGCTCGTTCCTATTAAAAGGTCTCATTAAGAAATCTTAAATATACCATAACATAACCATACTATAATTAAAAAATTTATACTTTACCAAGTACTTAGGATCAACCCAAAGATTGCACAGATATTCCCAGTCCTCTTTGCTAACTTCCTCAGGGCACTTATCTTTTGCCATTACTGGATCTTGTTCTCCACCGATTTTTTTGAAATGATCATGCAACTTAAACTTGAATCCTTTCCAAGCTTCTTGCATTTGTTTATCAATAACCTTTTGAACTTTTCGATCCTCAATATCAATATCAAACAATGTCTAAAAATAAGATACAAATAGAATATATAAGTTGCATTCAAAAAAGGAGAATAAAAGTTTTCAAAAAAATAAAAAAAGATCATTCTTGTCAAGTTAGAAAACTATTAAACTCGATAAATATCAAACATGATTTATCTTATCTTATACTTACTAATATCTTAGTTTTATTTTGTATTTATAACAGCAAACTTTAATTTTATATATATCACGGAGAAAGTCATCATCTAATGTATAATATATAAATGATTACCAGAAGTTTGTGTCGAAGCGGTGCTCAAACTTCCAAGGGTACATGTCTCCAATCTGTGTACCGTAAGCTACAATTCTTACGTACAATGTAGCCAATTTCATTGTTGAAACACTCCGAATTGCTACATATTGCTTGCAACAAGGAAAAGTCAAATTGTACAGTCAATCTACGCTCAGTACTTCTCATTGCCTTCCGAGCGCCATGACCAATTGTAATTCCACGTCGTGTCATATTTTTATCACATACATTTGATCCAGTAGCATTTGAAAGGTTGTTCTCTTCAAGAGATGACACTATAAACAAAATGTGAAGAATTTATATAAAACTGTAATTTCTTTAACAAATTAGTGCTTATAAGAATTGCATTTGTGATGTCTACTAACCAGGTTGTTGCTCCATTGATCGAGATGTATCTATGCCAGAAAAGAAATAGATCAAACAGTGGAGAATTAATAGATGAATAAAAATATTGAAATAAATTACGAACCAGCTTGTGGCACGAATTGTGGAGATGGATCTGTAGTAAATTGGACAAATTGAAAACTCAGGCACCTAATACGTTTAAACCTTAAATAAAATATTAGATTAACAAATAACATAAGTAGACCTGAATGTGCAGAAGGGGTAATTGGTCCTGTGTGTCGACCAAGTACTCCACGTGCACCACATCCATCTCTTGAAGTTAAAGGATTGTTCACTATTGGAGAATGCACTGTAAAAAAATTTAATTTATATGATCAAATACATCTTCCAGGCTTTCATGCTTATGATAATTAAAATGTGATATACTACGAGCTTATGGTTATCCTAATGGATAGGAAAACATCAAACAATAAAGAGTTGAAAAAAGATTATAAGGATGATATTGAAAAAATTCAAATTCATATACATTAATAATAACTTTTGTTGATTTTCTAACCATTTTGTGGTATCAGTGGAGGAGCTCGACCTGTGAATAAATTAGGAACAAGATATATAAAAAATGAAAGTCAGACATATCAGTTATAAAGATTAAATTTATTGTTAAATTAAAAATATTTACTCATCAAACCAGGATGTGTGGATGGATCGATAGGTTCTGTGAGACGCTCACCACGTCCGCCACGACCACCACGTCCACTTCTTGAACCCAAAGGATTGTTCAGATACACTATCAACATAATATGAATTGTAATTCATATAATATAAAAATATATCATAAAACTTTTATGCTAATGAGGGTTATGTTATAGTTTACTAACCAGACCATGATTCTCCTGATGAATACAAAGAAGAGATTAATGAAGAAGTTAGATAAATTATATTCCAAAGCTGATAATAAAGATCATAATAAAAATTGAAATAAATTAGTTTAATATATTTTGATAATCTGCTAACCAGTTTGTGGTAACTGTGGAGATGGACCTGTGGATATATAATTAGAGACAAGTTACCCAATAAATAAAAGTCAAATACCAAAAAATAATAAAATCATAAACATTTTATGTTAACAAGTATGGATGAGGTCAAACCAAAATGTGAAGGGGAGGGAGCAGCAAAATTTGCAGATCGTCCACCACGTCCACGTGATCCACTCCCAACACATCCTCTTCCATATTTTCGAAGAGTCATGTAGAGACTACAAAAATTTAAAATTATATCACAATAAAGTTATAAATGTATTCATATTAAATTACTTACAATTGTTAATGAAAATAACCTATGTCATATAGAGTAATCATGCATAATTCATGTCATCATTATCAAGCTGATCATCATCAGAATCATCGTCTGTCTCTGAATCAAAACTTGCTCCATCATTAACAAAAAGTCTACCTGGCCTCATCATCATATTCATGATCAAGCAAGTTTTCTACTTCTTCAGTCCTTAGGTTAAGCACCACACTGTGAGGTAGAGTTATTGGATCCACATCATTTCGAACTGACAAAGATGAGTCATCTACCTCCTCTGTTGGATGAAAGTATGGTAATTCACCAAAATCTTCCTCTTGGAATATATCATTGCTCACGTTGTCTTCATCTTCATGCTCAGTTATTTCATAGATGTTGCGGTGATTTACTTTTTGTACAACCATCCAATTCTTTCCTCGAGCCCGATTATTCAAATAAAAAACTTGTTGAGCTTGACTAGCTAGAATAAAAGGATCGTCCGCATACCAATCTAATGTAATGTCAATTGATGTCAAATTGTTCTCAATAAATAATCTTTTCCCCTTTGGATCGGTATTATACCACTTGCACCGAAACATGAATACCTTTCTTTGAAAGAGGAAATCCAATTCCACAATTTCGAGTAAAATACCATAATAAGTGATATCTCCATTCCCATCATCACCTAGTGAACAAACTCCACTACACTGAGTCTTAAACTTATCGTCACGTTCTTTACATCGAAATCTAACACCATTCACAATACAACTATTCCAAATAGTGTATCGATCATCAAGAAATTGTGACAATGAGTACAAATCATCACTTACTTTGGGATAAACATTGACTCTAAGAATAGCCATCTGTAGAAAACTAATATTAGTAAATAATAATCTAGACTTTAAAATAGAATAAATATTCACATGATGTATCTACCTTTTCCTTGAACCAAATGGGAAATTCATGCTTTTGTATAACATCAATATCTTCTTCTTGTATATTTCTCGAGCGTAAGATTTCCTTATGCTCACTACATTAAAGACTAAATGAGTACTTAGTTTAAAATAAGTAGTAATTGTATTGTATATAAATGATCATATATCATTGAAATGAATAAAACTTACTTTATAAAATCATCAAGTGCATGTCCACAATTGTTGAGAAGATACCATTGCACTGTATTGATATAAACTCCTAGTTTTCCAAATTTAAGTGCCCCAAATGTACGAACTTTGCTGTTGAATAACTCCGGCCATCTTATATTTTGAATTGAATCCATCCCAATTACGTTCAACACATGTAAATCTTGTCTCGTTATCATGTAGATAACGAGATATAAATGTAATAGCCTCATCAACAACATATGCTTCAGCAATAGAACCATCAGGATGTGCAAAGTTACAAACATATCCCTTATATGTACACATACGACGCTCAATTCC
>CM016725.1:23013902-23180549 GCA_005771605.1 Scutellaria baicalensis | reverse complement strand
GTCTGCAATATGATCAGTAGAATGTATTTGATCAAAAATATCGGGGCACGATTCCCACTTCCCTTCTTCCCGCGCTTCCCAGTATCCACCAATATAACGATACGTCTCACTTCCTTTCTCTTTAGCGAACCATTGTGGCTTCCACCCTTTCTCTTGCATTGACCTTGCCTGGTTTTGATTGAACCAGATAACAATTAATACATCAGAGTGTGGATATGGTTTTGGAATTCAAATGAATAACAATATGTGTATGTTTCGTTTATGATGTATCTCACTTTCAAACGAGATCAAACTAGTTACCTGTCGTTGCCTTTGCTCTAGCCGCAGTTTTTCAGCATTAGCCTTCTCATACTCCCCATTTTCCAAGCACCTTTGATCGGGTCTCAGCCTCGAATCTGTTGGGGGTAGCTTGCCCTGTGAAAAGTGTTTTGAGTTCATTAATTTGTCAAATGTGATGATCCGGAGCATAGAAGAAAGTAATTGATATGAGAAGTGTATTCACTTCAAAAGCTGGCTCAAAGAATTTGAAAATTCACCTTGAGTCCAGGAGTAAGCTCGTTCATTGTAATGGCAAAGCGTGTAAAATTATAACGTGTTGGGAACTGAGGAGGCTTGCTACGTTTCCAGAGCAAACGAGCTTCAGATAGAGATTCATGACCTTTTCCTTTGTGGGAGAAATCTCCGGCAACATAGTGCATGCTCTCATCCCATTTTCCGAACAATGTTGCTACTGTCTTTCCACTATTGTCTTGGACTATTCCTTGCACCTGCAATGTTGAAATTGTTTTCAACACAAAGTCCTTAAAAATATTACAGTAGAAGCACACTTGCACAGAAAACATCAAATTGTCAAGTCTTTAGATAAATTATCAGGGGCAATTTCAGAAAGGTGCTAGACAACAGGCTGGTGGTAAACTATGGCCTAATTTCTAGGAAGGGCCGACTAGGGTAAAAAGCAGAGGCGACCAAATACACCCTAGCGCCTAGGCGGGGACTTCACAAACACTTATTAGAGAAGATCACTTCATCAGTCAGAGATGGTCTGCCAAAAATCCAGATCCCAACTAGAGAACAATGAAGAACAGCATACCAAGCTGTGTCAATTATTAAAACTCAGATCAATCGTTTTTGCAAACATTTCACCCATGGACAGTATAGGTTCCCTTCCTTAGTCCTGGGGAGGTTCGATTTCCCATCTCAAGGCCCCAGACTTTTGTCTAAAATTATCACTCGATTTATTGTCCAATTCTTATAGGAAGATAAGTCAAAATATATAGTTCACAGCAAATATATCAAAGTTCTATTAGATTCATCAAGGCCTAAGTTTGCATAGGTTATATTCGCACACCATGTGCAATAACGGAATCGCTATTCATGGACATTTTATCCAACTGGAGACAGCAAGATGCTGTCACGGCCTTTGGTTCATTAAACAATAAAATCTTTTCCAAGACAGTACTATTTATACAACAATGGTCTGTATCTAGTGTAAAATCTACTCAATTCTGTTAGCATGAGAAATAGGCAAACAACATGATGTTCAGTGTTTAAGTCGTTCACTGATTGAAGACACATGGATTTAACATTCGATTCCCACCAATCATTTTCATCTTGAATTTTCTTTTCTAAATATTTGCTTTCTTTCATATCACCCTATTCTTTCAAACCGTAGAAGAATCAACCCCAACAAGTGACAACAGATAAAAACTCATATTCCTCAAGAAAAGAAGCAAACATCACTTAGTTTTTCAATAGCTACAAAAGATATTGCAGGAAAGGGAGAGCACCTGATGAGGATTTCTGTCTATGATAGATTGCTCCTTGAATTTCAATTTACAAGAGTAATTATGGTTTCCTTGTATCCGCATTGTACCATAGTGGTCACAATATAATTTCCCCAGAATGAGATTGTATATAGATGTTGTTACCTGTCATAGCAAGAAAATGAGGAATCTATTTCTGTATGAGATAAAATAAGGAAAAAGACTTCCAATAATCTGTGAGATACCTTACTCCATTGGAAGACTTCACCATCATCAAATTCAACTGTTAGAATACCAACTGGATCAAGTTGGATGGACCGACCCCAAATTTGCTTTTCAGATTGCTATCACCATAAAACCTCCAGCCTGTACCCTCACAATGGCATGCTACAATCGTGGGGTGATGACTTACCTGAAAACAAAGGAAAGCTGGACTTGCTTATTTATAGAATTTGTACTTTTCAGTTGTGACTCCTTTTGAGTTGGAAGGGATAATTATGTTTTATAGTAACCAAATTTCAGAATAAGTTTCAAGTTTCTAGCCAGTCAAAACATTTATTATTTCTTATGCTGCCAATGATTCTAACGTGGCAACCATATCCATGAGACAAAACAATTGACAAGAAAAGCATAAAAGTTTGCTCCAGGTAATAAGCTGATACCTTCTCAGAGAAAAAGCGTACGCCTTTATCTGGATAATCAGCTTCATAAGTCTCGCCTAACAATGGATTGAAAGGTTTGCAATTTCTTCCCTCTGTAGAAGCATATCCAGATACTGCAAATGCAGCTACATTTAGAATCCTCATGAGGCTGTTACCCTATAATGAAATTAATAAATCAGAAGTGAGTTGTTAAATGGTGACAAATAGTTCCGCATCATGTGTGAAAGAACATTCACGATTTGTATGCAGATAATAAAATTGAATACAACCAAATCAGCACAAGTTCACTACAATTTGAAATTCCAGAAATACATTATTGTGGTAAAACCAGTGAAAGACAGATAAAATGAATTAAAATGCTAACATGAATCACCCCCACAAGATCAGAGACTTGGAAGAAACATAGCTCATGAAGCATAAAATTACCTTTTTCCCCCATTCATAAGCCCGATCAAGAAGATATGAGTATTCCACATCTTCAAAACATTTCTGTAGAGAAGAGAGAGGCTCATTGAAGTAGACTGGGAGACATACTTTTGTAAGATCCTTCCCGATGTTGTCTTTAATCATTGACCACAAACTCACTCCTTTCTCTTTCTCAACAGGATCCGGCAATTTTTTTCGGCGCTTAACATAAGGGAAGTTTGATCCAGCAGATCTAATGGCAGGATCAATATCATCCTCAAAATCAAAAGCATGAAGTTCGTCATCAGAAGAAAAAGACGACGACCTGAAGTCAGACCCATTACTTTTGAAAGAGCCAGAAGAAAGAAAATCTTTGGTGTCAAAGAAAGTATTGTCTTCTTCATCTGTGTCTTCCTCTGCTGCATCTACTCTTTCATTTTCAAAATCAGACTCACTGGCACTTTCTGGAATAAGTATACAGAAGATATATTGCTGTGATTATTCAAACTAATAATATGCAGCTTGAACACAAATGAGGCTTTTATTTTGTAAAACCAAAAATAAGTAGAACATACTGGGAAGCATACCACTATACTTATCTTGCCTTGATCTAGAGGATGCTCCAACTTCTTTTAACTGTCTCTGGCTCTCATCGACAACCGTATTTTCCAGATCCACTTTTTCTGTCTACACACAGCAACCATGTTTTAGCCAAACAAGGAAAGAAGACTAAGAGCCTCAGCACTATTTATGAGCACAGGCTCAAGACACACATTTGAATTTCCAATTTAGTACACTAGATTACATGTGTACAGATAAGACTTAAATTTATATAGATACTATGTTTTGAAACTCAAAGAGTCAGTAGATAAACAAAACATCCTATGCTACCACCAAGAGCCAAGTTAATTAAAACTCTGACAACATTAAGAAGCAGCATAGACATGAAATTAACGGGTTAGTTCAGTAGTTCACACAGACAATATAAAAATAATTAATAGAGAATGAGCGATCAGACAATTATCTAATAGCTGAAGATATGACGACAACAGAAAAGGAACAGGTGTTCTCATGCTCTGCTGCCAAGAATGGGTGTACTATAAGTATATTGGATGGATTTTATATGCTTCAAAGGAGGACACCATTTTAGCCAAATAATCCAACCTGAAGTAAATTATTCAACACTGGTTTTCCTCCAAGAAATCCATCAAAAAAAGTGTTCTCAATAATATGATCAGCACAATACTAACTTATCATTTCCTAGTACTTTTCAAAGACGAAGAACTTCCATGGTCAACTGGTTAGCAAACAATCTAATTCTTATTCGACAAACATCCTAAGTGGCATTTTAGGTATATGTAGGTAGGATTTTATGGTAGAAAAACAGTTTTTTTCTTGAGACTAAAGAAGGAATGTATCAAAGAGGAGAAACAATACTATCAAGGAGGAGTTCTTCACAAAATTTATCGAATAACATCAGATGGCTCATCATGGAAGAAAATGAAAAAGCCATAAATGAGGCCCTCAGGATTAACTTCTTCACTATCACTTGGCAAAACAAAATTTTGGAAAAAACAAAGAGTAGAGGCTTCAACAGTTTGGAGACATCACATTGCGATCCAAATAAGAAGGATGACAAACCCACATGTTTTCAGGCCAAAATAGAAAACAGTCAAATAAGAAATTTAGGAAAAACAGGCGCTGGATACATAAATAATTCCTTTTGCGCATCAGCCAGTTGCACAAACAGGCATGAAAAACCCTTGACCCTAAACCAGTCAGGCATACATTTTCATGTGTCTGTGACATTTGCAATACACACCACAAATAAATTAATTGACCACGGTATCCATCCCAGGACTCCCAGAAACCAACTCCAAGTAGAGATAGCTAGAAGGTAACAATGGTTTGCCCATTAGGAGAGCTTAATCCAACGCATTGCCTTCCTTCTCTCTATATTCACCATTACACAAAATCAGTAAAGCAGGGTAAGAATATACTTTATTTACATATATTGTTATGCATTATTTTGCAAAAGAAAAGGATAAGAAAAAAAGGGGAAAAGAAGTTTATCAGGTGCTCTTTTAAAAATTTGATTAGAATGGTACTATTGAGTACAGTGAGATTCAACGACCAATTTCCATTAGAGATATCTATACAAAGAATGTGGAGAAAAGAACTGATACATCCGGACTACGTTGCACAACAATAACCACTCAAAAGGCCAAGCTATCCAGCTACAAAATCTAACAAAACCTACAGCACTTAGTGTGCATAATTCTTTGAAGAAACTGAAGAAAAACTCCGATATGAACTTGTAAGAGATGTTCTACTAATCTTAGCATGTACCTCTAACTGCCGCAGTGTGTCCATGAGGAGCCAATACTTCTGTTTCAAGATCGTCAACTGATTCTGCAGTGAAGAAAACTCATCCCTTGTGATCTGCTCGATCTCCTGAATGGCAGCCTCACTCAACCCTTCTTCCAACAACCTCTGCTTCAGCTTCTCCGTTGATACAGTCAGGTTATCCACAGGAGCCATTAATTCACTGTTGGACATCCTTGGGAACATGTCCTTCATTGTCTGCAATACTTCCATCCATGTCATTTTATCCTCTCTGCTCTCAGCCCTTAAATGGAGCCTCTTCGTCCCAGTATTAATGGAGAATCTCCTATCATCTGATCGACTCTCCCGTATAGATGAGACCTGAACTAAAATGCTCAAATTTTTAAAGACCAAACAGTTGGAACTTTTAAGCTTAAGTATATCAGTAATAACAAAAGCCTGACTATCATACATGCAAATTAACACGAATGCTATGTCCACAAGTACCATGAAGTTATAGACACTCTTCACGGGTAAAACAAGGTCAGCCCTCTCACTCCTAAATAGAACAACGGATACTCGTGATGAATAAAAAAAAAAAAAAACTAAAAAAATCAAGTCATTTGAACAGAATAAAACCCAGAGATCACTCAAACCAATGGAAAATCAAGTGAAAACACTAAGCACATAAAGAATTCTCAGGACTAAATCCAAACAAACGACTAGCCTCACTCATAATTCCATATCCATTTCAAAAAAATTCAAACCACTCCATTGAAAACATCACAGACAGCGGTCCATCATGATTGCAGATGAAAAACAAGTGAAAACAAGGAGACCTTTAAATGAACTTCACCAACAGGCTTCCGGTTTTTCGGCGGGGAACCGCCGCTCCCATTTCTATGGTGAAGATTGCTACTCTGCCCCATAACACGCCTCACCGACTCTTCCCCAATCACTCTCGATCCCTTCTCCGTTTCCTGATTGACAATGATCTTATCCGGGCCATGGATCTTATAGTAACTCAGAACTCCATCCTGCAACACGAACCACCGAGGCCTCCACCCTCTCCCATAATTCACCCACTTATACAAAATCCCGGAAACCCCATCACCCACTATGTCATTAATCTTCAATTCGCGGTGGCTGTGATTGTTGCTGCTGTTGTTGCTGATGCAGTTGAACGCGGCATGATCCACGACGGTGGAATCACGCGTTGACGAAGCCCTGGAGATCGCGGACAAATTGGAAGCCCTGATCAGCGGATCGAAGTGCATATCGGAATTGTTGATCGTCATTGGCGAAACGCAGCAGAATGAATGCATTGGAGGAGTAGCATGCCTTTAAAGCTTCAGTTTTTGAATCTTCATCAACGTAATTGGCTCGGCACAACAACAACAAGAAAATGGAGAAAGAATTGTGGGAGTCGATTAAGCAATCAGAGGATATAGATACAGGAGCCTTGTATGTATATAATGGATAGGAGATTGATATTGAATTTGGGGGAGAGAAGTTAGGGGCTACACGGAGAGTTTTCCGGTGAGAGAGGTGTTGTGGTGTTTCTGTTTTTTTGTTAAACCTGGCTGCACAATTTAGACTTGACTGGAGTGCCACGTGGCAGCCAGCTATTCCCAATCATCTTTTTTCTAATTTTACCTCTTTCTATTTTCTTTTCTTCCCCAACTTTTGCAAATATTACATTTTCACCCCACTAGAATTTATATCAGGCAAAAACTTATATGCTCTTGGGACACAGATTTAAGTGTTATATATATACTCTATAGGTGTTATGTTTCTTGGTGTTATAAATATATCCAACAGGTATCATATGTATATAAGAGTATTCATGTGATACTTAAAAATATATACTCCCTCCGTCCCGCTCCAACTTGCCTACTTGCCATTTTCGTCCGTCCCAATCGAACTTGCCAACCCCAAAATGGCAAAGAAATAATATTTTTTAATAAAAAAGTAATCAAAAAGTAACCAAAAAGTCAAAAAACAACAACAAAAAGTCAAAAAAACAACAACAAAAAGTATAAAAAACACTTTTTAAAATCAAAAAGTAACCTAGTCAACTGCATTTTCTTAGGTTTCGTGCCCGGTCCAAGTAGGTAACTTGGACCGGGACGGAGGAAGTACATGATATCTGTAGAGTATATATTTAACACCATATTCTGATTATTTTTGGGGCACCACACAAGTGTCACTCTTTATATATTATTGTATGGTTGTTTTTCAAACTCTATTTGGTTGTTTTTTATGATTACCATGTGTATTAAATATTAATGGAATCTTTGGTATTTGTTATGTATTTTTAAGAAATTTAGTTGCATAATCTTTATTTATTGTCGTTGTTTGGTTTCATATAATTAAAAAATGAGCAATATGTCTATTTAAAATGCTTGCTTAAACTCATAAAGAAAACATTTTTGTGTGGTAATTTGATATTGGGTTGTCATAATCAAGTTGGGGGTTGGGGTATGGATACCTCTAAATTGGAGGATGCCCTACTCGTTGTTATCCGGTTCTTACCCACAAAAGTAATCGATAATATTTCATTTCTAACATAAATTAAGAAGAAAAAAAAAGCATTTAGGCTCGATTTGGATGGGTGAAATTAAGAAATGATTTGAAATTTATGTATCAAATCTACCACTTCGGATGGACGTGAATTCGAAATTCATGATTTTTGTTTTAAACTTATTTTATAATCATTTTGGTGAATTTCAAATTTACTCCAATAATTGAATGGATCTGAAATTCATTCATTTGAGATTCGAAATTTCAAATCATTTTATCCAAATGAAGTCTTAGTCTATATAGAAAAATATATTAGCCCTCAAAATTCCTTTTGTAGCCTTATTTTTTATACACTAGTGACTAAAATAAAAAATCACCAACATTTATATACCCTTTTACAAGTTTTAAACATTAATTAATGTTGATAGGTTAAATCCGGATTAACCAATAAAAAATGCTGATAAAAACACAATATTGAGAAATTTATATTATGTAAAAATAGTTTATTTTTTGTGGTTGGATTTGCATCGGTTGGTTACAAATTAAGTAGAACAATATTTTGTGAATTATAAGTTAAAATTGTTTGGAATTGTACATCACAAAACATGATAGTTAATTTTGAATAATCAAAACAATAGTATACATAAGACAATATTATTGTTTATAGTATAGAATTTAATTCTTAAAAATAAGATCTATACGTTTTCTAATCTTAAAGTTTGAATTCAAGATTGTATAAAAATTCATCCATAATATAGAGACCTCATTTGAATTGGATAGAGAAATTGAGTAGTAAAATGCAAACTTTTATCGAGATTTTTGCCTATTATAGTCAATTTTGGGAAAAAGACATATTTTGTCATGTTTTTTAGATTATGAAAAGTCAATTCAATATGTCTGAAAACTCTAGATTTTAGTTTCAATCTCAGATCTATGTTGAATTTATTTTACTTGCTTACTGATAAAAATCACATGTTCTTGATTTGACAATACTTGTTCATCGTCCTTTATAATCAAAATGCACGAGTAATAAACTAAAACGACCATCATTCGAAACCAAATTATAACCATTAGTCAGTTTAACTATTCTTGTTCAGTTCATACTTGTATCAGACAAAAATTGTTCCACACACTTAGAATGATTTTTGTTGTATCCGTATTCTAATCGAATGTGAGTCATCAACTCGACCTGAGATTTGAGTTTGGTTCCAATAAGGTCTTTTTGAGATATAACTCATACATCTATTTACTGATACTTGTAGGTGATTAATTCATTTTTAAATTTCATGACAAATTTTATCATAAAATATATCAAAAATTGAGTTTGAATAATGATCACAAAATTTCAATTAATGATCTGAAAACTTCTTAAATTCAAACATCTATTAAAAAAATGTGTCACGTTATTTACAAGGAAGTGGAAACTTAAACATGTGAGTGGAACTTTTGTCATAATTAAAAAAATATAGAAAAAATTCGTTTCATAACATTAAGAGTTAAAATTACATTCCAATCCTTTCTTTTTGATAAAATTATTATTTAGTGTAAGAAAAAAAGTTAATTAAGACAAGCTGTAAAGAGAGGAGAATAATTGCAGTTTATATATGTTTCTAACTAACTAATATTAAATTAGCAATGCCGTGTGGAATAATTAATCACATTAATTATGTGTATCAAAGGTTAGGAATATATGGTACCACTTATTTAACTAGGGCCCTAATCTTTTTATTTTATTTTAATTGAAGTAATTTATTCTTGGAAATTTATACAAATATAACTATCCAACCAGCAATTATACTATACCTATTATGGTATATGTATTTAAGACCATTAGGTTTTCATCTACCAAACCTAAATATTAATTTCTTTATTTATTTGTAGCGATCTTTTATAGATGTAGGAAATTGATACTATCACCAAGTATGGTAAGCATAAATTTCAACGGAAAAAATCACCTGAGACCGCTTATGTTAGATGAAGGTTTTTAGGGTATTATGTGACATCGATATTGAGATCATATTGGACGGTTTGACCCATCGTATTGATCCACATAAATTCCATCTTACACAATGATGGAAATTTTGGTTTCGATGGAAATAAGGATATCTTAATTTCATAAAAATATAGTGAAAATATTGATATCGGTAGAAATATCGATATATACACTCTAAACTAAATTTTATCTAGATTGTTTGGTAACACACTTCTTAAACAAAACTTTTTTTTTTATAGCCCAAAAGGCTGTTTTAACTACTTTTGTATGTTTTGTATAAAAAAATTGATGGACTATTAAAAACAAATTACATTTCCCACTTCTTTTAGAATCCCAATTTTTTTATTTTGAATACTTAATATTGTCCATAATGCTTTATATGTACATATATATTTATAAAAGAAAAGTCTCTTTTTATCTTGTAATTTTTAACTAAATTAGCAAACATGATTAATCCATGTAAAGAATTGATTTCAATTTTAAATGACAATTTCATCAAACAACTTGTAACAATGACAAAGAAGCATATTAATAATTAGCATTTATTTATAAACCCAAAATTTTAAATTAACTAAAAAAAATCTGCACGTATAGATTTTTTCCATTGATACAAATGAAAACATAACTTGAACTTAATCATTTAGTTAAAATAAATGTTTAGAGTTAATCACCCCAAATACCCAAATTCATATAAGCTTTAAACCAAAATACCCATCAATACAATTTTTATCCCAATATACCCATAAGTATAAACTATTGTCCCCAAATATCCAAAATTTTGGTCAAATAATAAAAAATTCTTATGACCCACTTTTGCAATTAATGATTATCTTTAAGAAGTGTTATATTCAAACCCAATTTTGCTACTTCCAAACTACACATATTTTCCAAGAATTTCCATAAATCCAATCCATATGATTTTAATACAATCCGAAAAATGGTATATAGGCTGGAAACCTTGCTAGTCGTATGCTGGAACTATTTACAGATACAAGACAGTCTTGATCTTGATCTGTTTATTAAATTCCAGACATACTTGATAGGTGTAACAACGCCACGTATCGCCTCGGAAAAGATCCTTGAAAATGGTATTAGAGCCTAGTTTTATTAAGAACTAATTTTATATTTATGATATGTTATCTGTAATTCACAATTGGTGAGGAGAATCATTCGAGAAAAGAATGGATCTGGACGTATGTCCAAGATGTATATCTTACAGGAAATATCGTCAAATTTTGACGACAAATGCTCGAGAGCATTTACACAAGATAACATATTGGAACAGCCAATATGCCCAAGGACAAATCGCAGGCGTCAACGCAAAAATGCTGAGGCGATGCAACAAACGAGCAGAGTATTATATGGAACTCATTAGGGTGAACCATATGATACAGGAGGATCTAACCTTTCACCAGACGGATGACCATCGGTTTCATAATATCTGATGGATGACCTAAAGTGGAAAGAGATACTTCCAGATACCTCTAAGATTTCATCAGATCTTAGAGAAATCCAGAAGACGGTGCAGAGTTATGGCGACCGCCATAAACATATACCGACATAAGTCCATCAGATCCAAAGCCAAATGGAAATGATGATGAAAAATCAACAGGAGACTCTTGAAATCATTCACGATATTCAAAACAATTCCGTATTTACACCTAGATGGGAAACCAACTGAAGTTGTACGACCAATGACCGATGATGAAAAGCTCATTGCCATCATCAGAGGAAAATCCGTTACAAACAAGTAATGGATTTCGAAATGATAAATCTGCAGGATCTACATGACCTAACTGAATCCTTTGCAGGATTAGGAATTGTGGATCTAAAGATGAACGCAGGAGATGAATCTGCCCTGGTCACTCGTGATCAACAACAGAGACCACCAGTCAATCCCAACGTAGCAGAAAGTTCCGGATCACATCATGTGGACGAACAAATGCCGCAAGTAGGAGATTTCATCAGAGGAAGAGATCCTATCACTGTAATAGGAACTCGACCACGTTCCAAAAGGCTGAATCTTTTCAACACGCCTTATGGAAAATCACAACTAGACCCGATACATCCGTATGAGTTAATGCTAAATCTGGACATCCCAGATTTCAAGAATCGTGAAATCCTTATCGATGATTGGGCATCGGCTATGAGAATTGCAGCAGGAACCCTTGATCTTATGAAAGAAGGATTCATCTTACTACTCAAGATGAGTCTGGAAGGATCTGTAAAGATCGCTTGGGATATGACGACACCAGAGATGAAAAACAACGTCACTACTGGTGAGCCATTGAAAGGTATTGTCGATAACATGGCCAAATTATTCAAAATCCATTTTATCGGCATAGGCTACTTTGAGGGGATTGAAGAAGAAAAAAGAAAAAGATATAATCAAGCCCTCTACAGCCTCGAGTTGCATGATATTTGTCATATTGACGAATACATCAAGTTATTCACCGAGTATCGATGGAAGTCCAAGGTGGATGACAAAGAAGCTTCGCAATTGTTCTTTGCGAAGATACCAAGTCCCTGAAAAGAAATGCTGATCAGGGAATACAAGAGTGCAGAAGACCTTGATACGGTGGCCAGAAGAATGTCTTTCCTAAAAACCAAATTATCAGAATGGTGTCATCAAGCGACACTCTACAAGAACTACAAGAGATTGAAAGGAATCAATAAAATGGTTCCTTTATGTTGCGAAGAAAATGACATTCCAACAGTCGTTGGAGGTCAACCACGGAGGCACAAAAGGCAGAAACAACGAAGCCATCCATACCACCGTGGAAGCAACAACATGAGAGGTAATCGTCGGTCTTTATGGAGACCAAGAAGAGTTTGGTCAAAACAAAACGCCCGAAGCTACAAATTTGGGCAAAGACCAACGCAAAACAGGAGAAGGGCTTTTACAAGCTCTGATCAAGGAAGTTCCAACAGAACTCCAAAAAGGAGAACTTTCAGACGAGATCACACTAGAGCCAATGAAAGTTTTAAAGACTGTAATTGTTGGACGTGTGGAGCAAGAGGGCACATCTCAACAGACTGCCCAGAAAACCAGAAACGAGGTATTAGACAGTTCGAGGTATTAGACAAAGGGCCTGCCCAAAAGAAAACTTATCCGCGGGGACCACGAAGGCCGATTTTCTAAGATTCCCCGACAGAGATAAGATGGGCTGAGTCACGCCCCACCAACATCGCATGCGAGAAAATCACGGGAGGAAAAAACAGATTCCCCGACAATTTCACATGGGATGAGTCACGAAAAGAAAAGCTGGCAATCACGCACTTAGTGGTTGATCCACTCAGAAAAGGTGGACAACTGGCTTAAGCAGGTTTGGAATCCGCACTTCAAATCCAGATTTCTATCTATAAATAAGGGAAGCAGAAGGAAGCTAAGGACATCAAATATTCTCCATAGTTTTCTTCAAAATAAAAACTTCTTTGTAATAGTTTAAGTTTTCTGAGTTTTAGTTTTAGTTTTATGTGTTTACAAGTTACAACCATGTCAATGAGAGGCTGATCTAGTATTCTCCTCCCAAAAAGAGTTTACAGATTATGTAATAAATATTCTTAGTTCTTAATAAAAGAGAGACTTTTGCTTCAACGTGTTTCCGTTCGATCTGTTTATCCATTGGAAGGATCACCTTGTACACCTGGTGTAGGAAACGAACCAAGGTTGTGTTGGACAGTTGCTGAAGGAGCTGGATAACTTGCAGACCAACTTCCCTGAGGGTGAAGTTGAACAGTGAGGAACTGTTCGTAAAACGGTTTGGGGGCAGTAATTTTCCAGCTGGTGGTGTTGCAAACTACCTCACCCGGTGCTGTTTTGATCGAAGAAAGGTATGATTTCCAATGAGTTAATTTATTTTACGAAAGCATGTTGGGCCTGATTGTTAATCAAATTTAAGGAGGATTTTGTATAATAAATCAAATGGTGTGGAAAATGGAAAATTTTGGGTGCAAATATATTTTGGAAGTTAGTGAAATCTTGGTGTTTGTGAAAAGTAAAAAAGGAATAGTTGAAAATGGGTATATGAGGATAATAAGTTATAATTGTGGGTATATGGAGATAAAAGATTATAATGGTGCGTATAAAAGTTTTGTGTTATATAAAAATGGGTAAATGGGGATACCAACTCTATAATAAATTAGAGTAGTAATCATAGTTAACCTTAATTCTAGTTATTTGACCAACAATCAAATGCTATACAACTTTTGCCAGCACAAAATAACAATTTCAAACTACTTAACTTAATTGAGTTACCTATGTATATTTAGTCATAGAAATAAAATGATGATTAAATATCTTGAAAATTGAACCAAAAATTAAAACTATAAAACCAGATTCTTGGTCAATGTAGTTCTTATAAACATTAACAAAATATTGTTTTCCTCAATTGGATTGGAGTAATTGCAAGGAAATTCTTTAAAGGAAAGAATATATGCCTTTCAATACCATCAAACAATCTTGGAGAAAAATATTGATTTTTTTCTTTTTTTGAATGTGGGGTTATTATTCTTTTGTGTTGTTCAAGTTATTGGACAATTAAAAGGGTTATTCTTGTTAAATGTATGCTTTTTAAATGCTGCTTCTAGAAGATTAAGCATAAGAACTCTAGTCCAAAGAAAGACCTATTTATGCTTTGGAATATCCACTATAGCTCCAAGAGTGACACTTTCTGTGTTCCGGGACACGGTGTCCCTAAATTAATCATTATATTGATGTTAAATACATACTCTACAAGTATTATGTGCATTTTCTTCATGTATCACATGTATACTCTTATATAAATATGATACCTGAAGAGTATATATATAACACCACAAGACATAACACCTCTAGAGTATATATATAACACCTGAAGAATATATATATAACACCTAGATCTGTGCCCCTATGTGCCCCAGGGGTATATAAGTTTTTGCCTAGCTCCAAATAATGAACATTAATTAATTGAGATCCAGATTTGAGGGCTATAATATTGAACGACAAATATTGGGAGTGGAAAATACGGAATATAGATCAGAAAACTTGTGTAGTCCGAGTAAAAAGGGATTTATAGGGGTATCTCGATTGCCGCATGGTCTTTTTGCATTATTATAATGTAAAAACTATCATTGGTTTCCTACTTTTTTTTTTTTTTTTACAAAAAAAGGAATATTCCATACATTTTCATTAAGTTTGATTTGCCACTGTTTGGCAAGTCAAGTCCACATATACATATTTCGTCGCCCTTAAATTTCAAAAACTTTGATAAATATCCCGAGAAAGATATTTCGTCTCCCTCGTTAAAAATCCTAACTGCGTCTTGATCAAGTCGAATATATAATTAATTTATTATTTATTTTGGTCATATATATGTGTGTGAACATAAAATATAGATGAAAGTAAAAGAAAAAAAAACGTGGTTAATACGTGTGAATATAATTGAGGAAATGATGGAGATCCATCTAAAAAATCATTGGAGCCAAGGCGTGGGTAACACAAAACACGATTATCTCTACTTTATAAACACGACAAATAGGATCTTTGACCATATTTTTAAGACATGTATCAAATGACAACTTTCCAACTCATTTAAGAATAATTATTTCTTGGTAAATTTTAGTGATTTTTCCACCACGTTTTTTCCTTTGAGAAACTATTATGATACTATTATTCGGTTATTGTAAATTATAAGACAATCTACAACCATTTTACTCAAATCCAAACTCAAATCTTGATTTTGCCACCAAATTTGCCACTATCTTCAACCCTTTAAACTCAAATTGAAATATTCTCTTACAATATTCTTAATTTTTATTTTAAAATTTTTATTTAATATCAAATATTTATTTATTTTAGTTCATAAAAAAATTAACTTAATTGGTTTCAATTATAAAAAAATATCTATGAACTATAAATCTTATTAAAAATACCAAAATTATATTATAAAATTCATCACAAATACATATTAATATACTAAAGAAAATAATCTAGTCATACAACACAATGTAAATAAATAACATAATGACACAAATTATAACTAACATTCCGAATTAGACCATTTTTGGTCACACGTAGAAGTCAAATACAATTCTATTTTGCCTAACAATATCACTGAAGCCAAAAAGGAGAAGAATCATCTCGTGTTATGGAATCCCTGGAAGAAGGAAATAAAATGTTTCAAGATTTAATGGTTGAATCAAACGCATGTCAAGAACGAATTTTAGATTTCTATTAATTATAATTCATGTTTATATTTATTAAATTATATAATCTACAATATAATGCAATACTTATAGTAATATAAATTATATAATATATCAAATACCAAATATCAAGTATATAAAATCAATACATAAAATATAATAACTAAAAATGTGGAATTAAATAAATAAAATAAATGAAAAAGAAAAACAAAAATAATTGTAAATGAATAAAATAAATGAAAAAGAAAAGAAAAAAATTTGAGTTTGTGAATAGTAAGTGGCAAATCTGCCACTTAGTATTCACAAACTCAAATTTGAGTTCAATTTTGAGGCCCAATTGGAGTTCTCATTTCCATAAAATTGAGTTTGAGTGTGGGGTTGAGTAACCCCTTGGAAATGCTCTAATACTATTTTGAATCTTGGGTGTGCATATATACAAGATAAGCTCTCTTATGCATCAAGTGTATGAATTTCAGATACATGTATATGGGTTGGGTTCGGGCCGCTCGACCAATTTTTTTTTTCTTTTTCTCGCACTAGATTTTTTTAATTTGGTCATGACATTTATATTATGTTAGACATACTTTTATGTTAAGTTAGATATAACTTTATGCTTATATTTCATACATTTAACTTCAAAACAAACCCTACTTTTTATGTTATGTTAAACATATTTTTATAATATATTAAACATACCTTATATAATATATAAATGTATGACTAACATAGCTAAAATGTATGACTAATATAACTAAAATGTATGTCCAACATATTTAGCGGTACGAAGGTATAGTTGAAAATTATAAGAGTTTGGAACAAAGACACAAAAGTATGACTAACATTACATAAATGTATGTCTGACATATAGTATATTTAACATAACGTAAATGTATGACACCTGTAGCGAATTTGGATGGATTTGAACACATATATCCAGACGCGTGAGGCGCGTAAAACGCTTGTGGAAACACTTTTCGGGCACGTTGACCGGGTCAAATCGATCCATGCACCCGGTGCAAATTTTTTTTGCGTATACATAGAAGATAAATATTGGCATTCTATGCTTAAAAAATAGTTTATCCATAATATACTATGCATCATTTATAAACTAAAGGAATAATTAATTTTGTAATAAACCAAATATTTGAGCTTACTTAACTAATTTTAGGAGAGTGACATTTTTTCATCTGATTAATCCTCTGAATAATCAATTTGGTTTCTTCGCATGGCTTAGTGATGTGATCATTAGTCAAACGACTTTTCCAAGCAACATATGATTAGCAATAATTGAGTTTATAGCCCGGATACTATATTTAATTCTTTAAACATAATAAATCAATTTAAATGTGATTTATTATGTTTGGTTGAAATTCCTCAATAATAATAATGTAATTCGATTATTAATTTGATTGAGTTTGTTTGATGAGGGGAGTACATATACTAGATGATTAAGATACCACAATTATGATAAAAATTTATTGCAATTACTACCATTAATGATAATAATTCTTCATTTTTCTCCTAGTTTGTGGGTTTTTTTTAAGTTTTTATTTTTATTTTGAGAGAGAGAGAGAGGTTTGAAATTTGAATATGTTGATAAATAGACTCCTTTTCAAACATGGTCGGGCCCAATGAGGAAGGTAAAAAATCCTCACTCTAATACTATTAAGCACCATGCCCATGTTTGGTGGGCCAACACACATTCATTGAAATTTTTATTTCAAAAAAATAAAGATGAAAAATGCTAAAACGATGGTGAGTAGCTCTTAAGATGTCTATCATTGACGTGTGGCGATCTCATCTCCTTGATATATGGAAAAATATATTGAATATTTGATACGTTAACGGTGATTACATATTAATGTGCTCAGGACCGTCCTGAGCTAGGGCAAGAAGGTCGACCACATGGGCCCCATTTCTTAAGGGGTCCCAAAGTTTCATAAATATTATATATATACACATATATAATTGCATTATTATAATAGACTCATTATAAAATATTATTGATAAAAAAACAATTTGTAACCCAATTTTTACATAGTTTTTGTATTTCATAATTGGATATTAAAATGACAAAAATCAATATTTTTTTTACTAAATATCAAAATTTGTCATGTAAACAAAAAATTATTAATTATTTGTTTAATTATTAAAGTTGCATTGAATGGTAAAATATTATAAAGAATATTGTTGCATGTTATTAATTCATAGAAACAATGCTTTCAAACTATTTGCATTTATATCTTCAAATTCTTCTAAGTTTATGCTTACATCTAATTTTTTATTGCTATTTTATTTCTCAAAATGCTTGAAAATCTAGATATTTTCAATGATAAATTGAAGCTTGTTACTGTGTTTATATTTGTTGGTGTTACTTTTTTTCCAAAGTTTTAAATAGACAAAGAAGCATATTGAAACTTGATCTATATACACAACTTTTTGAATGAAGTAATTTTATTATTTTTAGTTTTTAAGTTCAATTTATTGTTTAGATAAATATTCGGTATTTCTTCAAAAGGGGTCCGTTTTTTATAATTCGTCATGGGTCCCCAAAATGTCACGACAATGTGTCATTATGATGGGTAGGGTAGGAGGATTCTTATGTTTATATTGATGAAATGTCATAGTACAAAAAAAAAGGAATGAAAAGAAATGAAACTATAATTTAAAACTAAGGATTGGGACAGTCCAATCAAGAAGATTTGATCTCTCACCTATAATCATTCTTAAACTAATCATACAATCTTGTCTTTACATTCAAAAAGAAGATGAAGTAACCTAGGAACTCAATGATACTTCACAAGAGTGAAAACTATCAAATCTGATGACAATAATTGAGAATGTGGTAAAGAAAAAGGTGAAAGAAAAGACTTTCTCACATATTCACATGGTGAAGATGATGAGTCCATTTTCCTTGTTTAGCAGCTAAAGTTGCAAACAGAGCTTTCTTCAACCCAGTTTCCTTCTCACTAGTCCTTTAAAGAAATCGAAACTGTAGAGCCACATGGGAGAAAAGGTCAGATGATCAGTCCGATGGAATATATGTTCGACAACAAAGGAGAAAACACGTGGGACATAAACTCTTACAACATTGAATGACTCAACATATGAACACAGCATACACTTAGGACGGATTAATTATTGCAACAGCGGGCCATCTGATGATGCATTCTCGTACTCAACCCCATCCCTCGGCCCCCATTCTCGTGATTACACAAATGGGAAAAGGAGAATGAGGGGATGGATCTTTTCTTGCCATTTTCAAGTTACATGTGTAAAGAGGGCCAGATTGAATATATATGCATAATTAAGCATGGAATGTTTGCTTATACTCGTTCTTGATCTTCTCTACAAACTAATCTCAGTAAGCAAAGAGAAGTTGAATTCTATGTAATGATGAGCAGTGAGCTTGATAGGTAATAACGATCTACAAGTAGTAACAGTATAGTAATGAAGGCACGCAGTGTTCTTCCTTCGATTCTTATTTTTCCATTTCCTAAATAAATGAAGATTTTGATGCAATATAAGACACATTTGAATGACGGTGCATGACACAAGCCGACACTGAACTTATGCACGTTTCGCATGTGAGAATATTTGGCATTTGCATCAACAGTCGTCACAGATATGCAACAGTGATATAACTGCAAAAGGCCATGCATAAGTACAGCTTATAGAGGGTGGTAGGCACTTATTCACTTGATAAGAAACTGGCGCAAGCAGGAAAGATCAAATCAACGATATACAATTACAAAACTTACATGCTTGAGCAAAGAAATTGCACGTGGATAAATGTAGAAAAGATAGCACATAATATAGGAAAATTAGAGGCCAAACATTTCCTATAAAGTCCACTGCAGAAATTTACTGCATTCCTTATTTTGATTGAAAATTGTGAGCAGTGGACCCAAATTGTAGATTAAAAAGTATGACTAAACCTGTAGTTTGATGAATTTGATACAAGCTTTTGAAAAATCTGAAAGTTCTCACAGTTTGAGTTAAGCATCTCATCAGAAGTTTCAGAAGCAAGACTGGTGCTTTTACAGTTATCATCATATAATTGAATACTTCACATGCTCGAAACTAAACGAAATAAACCATAACCATTTTGCTGGTAGCTGCCAAATTTAAAAACCTCAATGTTATTTTCGTAAACACAGAATACTTCAATTCATTTTCCGGTTTAATTGTACTAAATTCTATTGAAATACTGGTTAGTGCACTTCTAGCAGTTGGATTTTTTTGATTTCTGTAAGATAACAATGGTGGGATCTATGTCTAACAACAGATGCTGCAATCAAAGCTCTATCTTGTTTAAGATATAAGTACCTGTTTCCATCTGGATGGAGCTCACATGTCTGACCGTCTTCAGTAACAGCTAATAAATATCCAGAAGGTGTTAAACCCTGAAAATCGAAAGCCCAAAGTATGTTGCTTTAGCACAAATACCAAATTTGCGTAATACCCATAAAGTAAGATCACTGTTATGGTCACTTCAGTAGTTTTAGTTGTCATACTTCTATTTGCAAGTATACATGACATATCAAATTCAAGAGGTGGAAAAGCACCCAAGAAAAAGGGCACAGAAATTGGTACAAGCACAAAAATAGATAGGATTATATGCATGGTTATCTAATGTGTATTTCATAAATACTCTGAAGATATGACAGTGATCGTAGAAGCATTAAGCAATACGTACATACATCCAGCAGGCCAATGGCCTCAAGCCAAGGCTTTGACATTAGAGTGGTTAATCATCTACTCTGTGAGTTCCAATTTGCATTTTATGACAATTTGAGTATTGACAAAAGTATAGAAGGCTCATAAGGCTGCAAACCTATAATTTAGCCTTTGCCTCTTCGATAATGAATTTAGACCATAGTACCATACTTGCATACACATCTGTAGATATTATACAGGAAATAATGGCTGATACAAAATAATAGGTTTGACGTCATGGGGCTACCTCCCAGAAAACATATTAAAATAGATATTTAAATATTATAAAACAAAGAGCTGTCTTTGCAAACTTTCACAAGCTGATTATAGACTAGAAACTTATAAATTAAAAAAAAAAAAAAGAGGAAGAACGATCTTCTATCAAGAAAGAACACTCCGCGAGTTAGCTCCTTAATAAAACAATTCAATGGATGACACTGTAGGTTTTGTCCTCACTTTCCATGCATTATTTATCTTTTGCTAACTATTCTCACCTTAGTTCTGTTCGAGTATTAACATATCAGGACTGCTGTAGACAACTAAATTAAAATATGCAAGTTTTTTGCACTCTGTGGCTTACTCATAAAACACGAGATATACGTAGGAGTTAGCTTCCCAGAAATATTGATCTTTACAAACTCCAAAAGAAATTCTTAAATTCTGAATTTAGAACAAAACTATCTTATATTGTTCATGAGGACACAAATACTCAAAGTTTTGTGAGGTCGTAATTACATCCAGAAATTGCATGAGAACCTATGTGAAGATAATTCTAAGGAGAAAAAAAGAAACTATTAAAAAAATAAACTCATGCCCATGTCATCCATAATATTCACCTGGATTGTGACAACATTTTCAGAAATATGGTCATCATTCTCATTCTTTTCCTGTACAATAACTCGTTGTCCACTGCATGTAAGTTACAGATCAGAAGCAAGAAGAGACATGGCAGTAGATAATTCAACTAAATCTTTCAACTGCACTCATCTTCAGATATCTTCAGATGGTTCCATTTCTCAAAATGACCAAATATTACATCATTTGGTAATCTGTAAAAATTAAGATTTAAAAGTGCTAGGTCCTTGTGTCATCATTTGGCAAACAATTCTTGTTAAAAATCTAAATTTGGCTCCTTTATCATAACAAGATGAAAAATATGTTACACATCATTATTTATTGTGAAGTTTTTCACCTCATACAATTCATTGCAAGTGACAGACCCCAATTCATCTTTATAAGTAAACACTTATTAGGAATACCAAAGTAAGAGAGAACAATAAGTTTAATATAGCACATTGGGCACTCTATCTGTGCATGTAGGGAAACGAAAAAACCACATTATACCTTTATATTTCTATTTTTCCTCCTCACTTCCATTTCTTATAGTCAAAATTCAACAATTAGATTAAGACAATAAGAGTTCATGCATTTTCACTTCTGTTGAAAGCATAATACATGTTTCAAGTACAACACAGGATCAACGCAACACTGCAGATCTCTCTCTCACAGCCATCATCAATCATAGCCTGTACCAGGATTCACCACTTAATAGTCTCACCTGTGCAACCATGTCTTGTAGTACAACTCTTCAAGTGCCTGAAAGCCTGCACAATAAGAATAATCATATTCACAAGATCAGTTCTTTATTGCCAAGATAAATGTGAGTTTTTTGTAAATGGCGGGATGTGGAGATAGACTTGGTTATTTTGCTCAATGCCAAGATAATATGTAGCAATTGATTTATTTTATTTTCTTAGCTAAACTGAAAGCTCTTCACAGAATATCATATTATAAATTGATTATGCTGATATCCAGGTATCTTTTTGTTATAGCAAGTCATTTATATTCATAACCATACTCTGAAGAATAATATAAAGTGGAAGTCAATTCCGTTATTCAATTGGTTAATGCAGAAGGCCAGAAACATATAGTACTTATCAGCAATAGGCAGAACACTTTAAAAAATGCAAGGGTCATAGAGTGATAAAAGGGAAAATGATCACCTTGACTAATGAAGATATCATAAAAGCTCTCAAATTTATTGAAGAAAGCTGCTATAATATCTTCACATTGTAAGGGGTTGGCAGCACATCCCAACCTCTGCAGAACAGCATTCAAGCATGTTGTTGGTTCCTGATTATTGATATTCAAGCCAATTCCTAACAAAATAATGATTAGGAAACGTTAATGAAAACTCTTGTATATTTGAAGATCATTTGATGTTATACCTTGTTGTAACATAACCATGCACAACTAAGTTTCTATAGATACAAAGGGCTCATGCCATAATTAAAGGATAAACTCTTTCCAGTCACTGGAGATATATGGACAAAAAAATAATCGTTCACACTTCAGAATTTGGTATCATCATAGAAAAGAGAATTTACCAGCACTGACATTAAACTTCTTAGACTTATATGTTGATGTGCACAAAATGCCCCCCACTTTAAGACCATCTAAATACAGATCATTTGGCCACTTTATTCTGACATTGAGTAAAGGCATCCCCTGAAATATATGGTATCTATATATGAATATCATAATGAAGTTTGAAATTTCAAGATTAGGCAATTGATATGAATGGATATGATTGCACAATGGAAATAACTGGAGAAAAATAATGACTAGATTATTTGAACAAGTAGCTCAGTTTTAAAGCTGCTTCTTTTGAGCAGTCAAAGAAAAATCCTCATATATCAAACTGGCCTCTCTCATTGAATAGGACACAAAGCCCTGCTCTGCCTCCAAGACATTAAAAGGATTTTTCAGAACTCCTCACGAATGTTAAGCCAGTCTATATTTAATTTATCACCAGAATCAATCAAATGGAAGAATTCTACTATTACAATTGTTCTGTCATTTACAGTAGCTGAAAAGCTGTATATTAAAAAAACTTTATGTAATAGGAACTTTTTATCACCACCTTTATCCTAAAGAAATATCATCTCGCTAACTCAAATTCAAAATAAAGTCTTTTAAGAAGATTGATCTCCCGATCAGAACTTATTGTTAGCTCAATGTACATAAGAATAATGTGCAGTTTGAACCTTGTGATACAATGTAGATTATCGAAATGCACTCAATGAAAATTAAATCCAAAATAAGCAGAAGAGAGAGCGAAATGCCACTCCATGACAAGTGCAAAGAGCTGTAGCTCTTTAGTAAAGACGACATCACTAAACTAAATCATTGAACACAACATTACCATGCAACAGGTAAAGTGCAAGGATGATCAATTACGATCAGCTGGGGCAAGAACCTCCTAAACTAACTAAGTAGGTTGATCAATCTATAACTTCTATTGCAACAAATGATGCAATTCCTTCAGTTTATTTTGAATACATAAAAAGAAGAACCACCTAGACTAACTTAAACCTAATTCTTCATTGCACAAAATCAACCATGATTGGAAACCTTCTTGACTATCCACCCACTCTGAAATGCTAATAAAGTTTCAACTAAGGAGTACTTTACATAGTTAGTATAATAGTGGTTTTCCACCTCTCTTGGTGTGACCATCTTGTTCAATAAGTGAAGGATGACTTTTCAAGAAGTTAATTCCCAACTACAGCTATCAACTACTTTACAAAGAATAAAACTAAAAGTTGACCATGGTTTTTGCATACTTAATCCACACAAGTTGCTTTTCAGTCATTATCCTACAAACCTAATTGTTGGAAACTGTGAACTGCCAAGTATTTTCAACATGAATATGACTTAATCAGGATAGGCAGTAAAAAATATTTCACTACTCATCTTACAAAATTCCGTCTCACATTTACATTTCTTCGACAAAAACTATTCGACAAATCAAGAGAAGCCAACCAGGACAAACACTTACATTTCTTCGACAAACATCATTAACTGCCTCAGTCATAGCCAGACTAACAACATACTGCACAAGGGGCACTACTCGCCCGTCCTCCATCTGTATCGTGAATGAAAACAGAAGGCATCCCTTTGGCGATTCCCATACATTCTTTGATCGACCTTGAAACCCACGCCAACAAAATCAATAATGTAATATACTATGTATCCAAATTCCACTATGCATTAGTGAATACAGATTAATACCTCTGCCTTTGAACTGAATATCGGCAACACATACAGAACCAATAGGTAACACACCAAAATTACTGCCAGAAAATTTCAAAAACACCATCACAAAACAGACAGAATTCAATTATGCAAAAATTAACATCTCTGCAACACTGTTCGACCAAACTCTGAGCTAACAACTGAAAATGAAAACAGAAAAGGAAAGCCTTACTTCGAAACAACATCATGCGTGGAAGCTAATCTGCGGGAGTAAAGAAGCAGTCTTCCGCAACGAGAAGTAGAGAGAAAATTCATGTACGAATTTATCCTGAAAACGTCGTCGTTACCAATGCTCTCTCCATTTTCAGCCTCCGAATGCAAAGAAACAGTCACCGGAGATCCATCGGCGAGTTTTAATGCGTTATTCGTCTTCAAAGAACGAGCTACTTCATTATCTTCAATCGATTTCCCGCAGATGACGAGTATTGTAGACGATCCTGCCTCCATTTCTGCGCATGTAAAGCGTGAAAAAACCTCTTCAAATTACACTAGCAGCTGATTCAAAATCAAAACTTTATAGAAAAATTACTTGCTGATATGCAGAGACTCTTGGGATTGAAGCTGAGCTTCTGAGGAGAGAGAAAGTGGAGGGGTCCTTTAAGAGAGAGAAAGCGAGGGGAAATAGAGTATAGCATGGGAGTGAAGGAGGCGGAGAAAACAATTTATCATCTTTTCAGGGACTCTTTTGTCATATATTATATATGCTACCGCGGAAATTGAAATTTTGCACTCTTGCCCCTCAATTTATTATTATTTCAAAATTTACCGTTTAGTTTAATCTTTATAACTCATGACGAGACGAATTGTATAGAACTACAAGCTACTCGAAATTTTGATGGGTTTTCAAACTTGAGTGTAGAGGGGCTTTTTCTCCAACTGAATATGAAATAATTAATTCCCACAATTAAATATCATAAAAATATCATTGTGTCAATGTTTATGAAGTCATTTTTATTGAATTATGATCATGATATATTTAAAAACAATCAAGAAATCTCAATCTTATACTTAAATCCCAAGCTCAAAATTGAATTCGATTCAAATTGATTGTTTAATTTTTTTAAAATGAGTTTAAGCTTATAGAAACCAAATTCAACTCAATTATTTCTTTATTGTGACGTCCAATTCTTTGATTTATTTCGATTACTCAAACCATTTTTTCAAAAAAAACAACAAAATACAAATATGTTTTTTTTAATCTTTGATTTATTTTATATAAGATAATATAATCTATAAACTCATTTAGATGATTGAGGTGGATATTGTTACATTTGTAAGGGTCTAAAAGTGATTTCAGATAAATGAGTGGACTGAAATGTAATTTCGAATTAAATAAACTCTTAAACTGCACTGTGTTTCATTTTTCTCTGCGACTATACTGCATAGCAGAAGCTTTGAGTTTTGCGTTAATGGACGAATTGCAGAAGGCATTGAACGAAAAAGGTTTAACAATCTCGACGCTCCCAGAAAAGGGACGCTGCTTGTTCACCACGCGCGATTTCTCCGCAGGTTTTTCTTCAAAATTTCACCGATTTTTTCGAGCATTTCTTAACATTTAGCAAGTTTTATATTTTTCCCTTTTCCAGAATTTGAGTGTCATATGCTGCAGGGGAAGTGATTCTGAGTGCAATCCCATATGTTTCTGTTCCAAATAAGAACAAAGAATCACCTCAGACCAAGTGTGAGTGGTGCTTTTCATCATCCAATCTCAAGAAATGCTCCGCTTGTCATGTTGTTTGGTATTGTAGCGGAAATTGTCAGGTAAAAGGGAGAATTTGAAGTAGTTTTTAGTTCATAAGTGATTGTGAAACGAATTTAGAGGGGGATGTGATCATACTTGTTGTTTTCTTGAATTAAAGTTTAGATTTTGTGGTGGAATTTATGCTTTTTTTGTATTTTGTTTGGTGAGTTGCACTACTTGTGGTCCATTACAGAGATCAGATTGGAAGTTGCATTCTGTTGAATGCAATGCACTGTCAAAAGTTGATAAGGAAAGAGTGAAATCGCTCACGCCATCCATTCGTTTGATGGTGAAACTTTGTCTACGGAGAAAGCTGGAAAACGAGAAGGTGAGTTGGTCACTTCAAGATTCTAACTGTAGTCCGTGAGTATAACTGTTTGGTAGTATTCAATTTTAGAGTCACAAATTTCGGAGTTTTGGTAGTAGATTGAAGTTTTAGATCAGGAAGAAGGTATGTAATACCATTGCTCGTGGAAAAGGAAAATGAGATATCACAAATTTTGGTGCTATGGTTAATGCTCACTTACTCTGTAAAGTTTTTTTCTTCTTTCTAATGCTTCTTTTATGTTTTTTTGGCTTTATGATGTTTTTGTTGCTGCTAGATTTTGCCTACTTCTGCGACAGAAAATTACAAGAATGTCGAAGCATTGGTTTCTCGTATCCATATATACTTTTTATTCTAGACGTTTTGCTTATGCTATGGCTAAACATTTCTGACTCTTCTATTCTTAACAAACTAAAATAGACATGTCTGATGTTGACAAGAATCAACTGCTATTGTATGCCCAGATGGCTAACCTTGTCAATTTGATACTCCAGTGGCCTGATTCTCAGGTCAATATCAAAGAGATTGCCGAGAATTTCTCCAAGGTAGCCTACTGATCTGACGGTCGGACTTCATTCTCAAGTTGTCTGTAATATAGAGTCCTTTGTATTTGGAGAGTAATCACACCCCACATTCCCACACTTTGTCAAAACTTTTTAATTAGCAACTATATGAATGAAAATGAAAGAGGGAGATTAGTCATCCTTATATGTATGGATCTGATGGAAGTGGAATCGATTAGTTTCTGGATATTGAAGAAAGTGATTACTTTTAACATGTGTTTTCTATACATTGTTGCCATCTGGTCATGATATTAAATATATTGAATCTATTGGTAGCCATATATAGCTGTTGCTCTGAGCAGATATAAATGATTAGCCTCGATTGATCTGACATTTGATTTCTTATTTATCAACACAGCTAGCATGCAATGCCCATACTATTTGTGACGGTGAATTGAGGCCACTTGGAACAGGACTGTATCCTGTCGTCTCTATCATAAATCACAGGTGACTTTCATAAATACTTGTAATCTCTGCCTTTCTACATTAGAGCTTCTAACTATTCTTTGCTATTTTAGCTGTTTACCCAATTCTGTTCTAGTATTTGAGGGAAGACTGGCGGTTGTACGAGCTATGCAGACTATTCCAAAAGGTACTGAGGTAATTATATTTAGCTACATGTCTGATCAAGTGTTCCCGTGTCATCAATGGCTCTCCCGAAATCTTGGGATTATGACGAATTATTACCACTGGGTTGTGAAGGTATTGATCAGTTATGTAGATATAGCTGGAAGCACTTTAACTCGGCAGAAGACTCTTAAAGAACAGTACTTTTTCTCTTGCTCTTGTTCTCGCTGCATTAAATTGGTACTACTTTTGATTACTCTTCACCTTCTTAGCAATATTCTCTTATATATTTGAAAACATGCCCTCTCTTTTCTGGTCTTCTCAACTAATTAAGTTTAATATTAAAGGGAGAATCTGATGATATTCGAGAAAGTGCAATTCTGGAAGGTTATAGGTGCAGAGATAGCAAATGTGATGGATTTCTTCTTCGTGACCCTGGTGCATTTTGTTAATTGAGAATATCTTCATCTTTATTTAATGTTTTACTTTCTTGTTTTTTTAGCTCTGAAATCATTTTTCTTTTTTCTTGTTTAACGGCAGATAATAAAGGTTTCATATGCCAACTATGTGGACTTCTTAGGGACAAAGTAGAAATAACTGAAGTCACTAATGAAGTAAATTCTATTTCGGAGAAAGCTTCCATGTTGCTTTCCTCTGGTCGTATCCTTTGAACCTTTTGATTTCGATAAATGCATCTTGTACATCTCATTTTCTAAGGAATAATCAAACCAAAGGAAATCCTTAGAGAAGTTCAGATAATACACAGGCGATTGTGGCTTATAAGATGATCGAGGAATTTCAACTGAAGCTATACCACCCATTGTCAATCAATCTTATGCGGACTAGAGAGACAATTCTAAAGGTATGTTTTCAGTACATTGATTACCTTTCCGATGTTCTTTCGGTTTCCGTGTATCCACATGAATTTATGTAACTCCTGACTTCTGGTTCTGGCACACTCCAAAATGACCTGACCTATGCTAAATGTCATTTTTAAAGATAATTGATTCATTTATGTCTGAAAGCAGAGGGGTATACGGTTCTACTTGGTTATTCTCGTTGCCACTTGTGAGATCTTACCTCGACGTTGTTCATGTCTTGAAAAATGACCAAGGAGACAACCTGATTGCTCTTTCTTTGTGGATGAATTATGTACAACTGCGACAAAGTTATTGTTCAAATTTGGTTTAAAGTAGCTTTATGAGTTCATTATTTAAAAATTACTTTGTTTGGATAATTCTTGTTTTGATAATGCTTTCCATATAGCATGCTCGATTCCTTTGTGCGCCTCAAAACTTTGCTGCTCATATCAGTGTACTAATTATTATTTGGAAACCCCTATTTCTTTAGATATTGATGGAGCTTGAAAACTGGAAAGAGGCACTTGCGTATTGCAGATTGACAATTCCGGTATACGAGAGTATGTAATTCATTCACCTTGTACTTCTCCAAGAATGAATTTGGTGAAACTTTCTGTTTACTAGCTTTCATTGGTAGACTCAAGTTTGCTTAAAATTATAGTCGAGGATATGAAATATCCCCTACATGCGTAATTCATGGATAATGGGCTTTTTAACATTTTAATGCTGAATTTTTTTTTTTTTTAAATCTTCTTCATAGGTTACTTTTAAGTACCAGTTATAAACACACTGTAGAATCTGAAAATTTACACGCAACTCGTGTTATTATCGAAGTAATTGCCATTTGATCTGGTTCAATGTAGGAGTGTATCCAAGCTGCCATCCTTTGGTTGGACTGCAATACTATATGTGTGGAAAATTTGAATGGTGAGAATATACAGCATTATTTACCTCTGCCTTCTATACTTTAGTTTGAGTTTCTAACGAATACGTTTGTCCTTCATGATCAAACCCATAATCGACTTTGCAAATGAACATGCTTGGTCTCAAACTTATGATTGATCAGAATGTCTGAACTTGCAAATGATCATATGTTATCATCATCATCATTATTTCCATGATTCATCCAACTTTCTTTCCATTTGCATCTGTTAATGTCGGTTTCATACATTCATCTTACAGGTTGCTGGGAGAGACAGAAGCTGCAGTTAGGTCCCTAACCAAAGCCTTTGATATATTACGAGTTACTCATGGAACTAAGACAATGTTCATGATGGAACTCGTGAATAAGTTGGAGGAAGCTCGTGCAGAGGCTTCGTATATGCTTCGTTCTCACATTGAGGATTAAATCTGAACATACGCTGGTATAGACAAGATTTACCTGAAAATGGATGTTGAAAGATAATGTGTGCTTGTGACACATTAGTGGCTCTGGGACAGTAGATTTTAAAACCTTTGCTAGTACCATGTACTAATTTGTTATGCATTTATTAAATGATTTTTTTATAGATAGTTGTCTTCATTGCAAAAATCCTACATATATATAAAATACAGGACATTGAATTTTCATTTTCAAAACATGTTATGAATGAAAATCACAAAAAATGTGGCCATGGAGATTGGCCAGCAAATGAACACCTCCATATTAGAATCAGAAGTTCCAAAAATTGGATCTTCAAATCTCTTCCATCATAACTCATAAGCTTGCTAACTGTTCCTCAAGCCGAAAACAAACATTCGAAATTTTGCAAAGCAACTTACGCAATTGGTCTCTTGACATAGATGCCTCAGGTTGTACCACTGTTCTTGGGTCTGTTAGCATACTTTGTAGTTGAGAACAAAGGATCATGGCGTTTTGATCATTTGAAGTGGATTCAGCTATTAGTTTAAACAAAGTATAAGTTTGATCTGAAAGGCCAGGAGATAAAGGTGGCACTGGAGGAACAAGAAACGGGTGTCGGAGTAGTTGAGGGATCCTCCATCGCTCGTTCCTGTCCCAAGCGAGGCATTTCTTCATAAGATCAAGAAGCCACGGATTGGAGAGGGGTTCAAATATGATCTTATGATCGGGATTGGTTATGACTTTGAATTTTGCCCAGAAAGTTTTGTACTCGGAAAAAGGTGTTTGTCCATAGACCATTTGGTAGAGGATGCATCCGAGGGACCAAATATCTGAAGGCCGGCCACATTTTATCGTGTTCCCATTAGCATCTGTCTCATTGCACATGAATGCCTCAGGGGACATGTAACTTAGTGTACCAGCCTGCATTATATGATGTTTTAATCTATTTAGTTGTGTAACTACCAGCAGAATTCAAGAATAGCAGGGTGATGGAAAAACCTGTGAGTCGCGTTGAATATTTGTTGTGTCGCTCATTATAGACTTTGCGATTCCAAAATCAATTAGCTTCAGCGAACCTCTCACTAGAAGAAAATTAGCTGGTTTTAGATCAGAATGCACAATACGTTCCTCATGAATGGTGTTTACTGCTAGAAGTATTTGCTGCAACATATTATGCAGAGCAAGATGTTAGAGATGCTATTGACCAAGAAGTGAAGCCACTTATAATATCATATATCTTGCCTCATCTTTTGGTAATTAAGAAAACAAGAAATGATTTATGTGAAGAACCTGCCAATAAAATCGGAGCCAGTTCTCATCTATGATTGCATCGGAACCATCCAGTTCCTTCCATTTCTGAGCGAGCATGTGTGCTAAATCAATTTCTCCAAATTCAAGTACCATGTATATATATCCGTCATCTTTAAACTTGCCATCTTTATTGCTCATGGAACCGCTCATAACTTCCTGATGCAATGTTTTATCTGTCACCTAAGAAGGAGTCTAGATATTAGTTGGAACTTGCTAGAGGAAAGTTCTTTATAGAAAATGTAAACATTGACAAAAGATTCATAGCTTATGCTCACAGTTTCATGTTTAACATAGGGACTCCATGACACTAATCTTTTATTAGGTTTCCCAGATGAATTTCCTACCCACCATCAGGGTTAATCATTATCAGAAATCTTTACAATATTGTACAGACATGTGTTCCTCAGGACTTGCATTTCATCTTGGCAATCAGAAACTGCATTTATTATCAGCTTGATCCTAATGGAAGCTAGAAATTTCTGGTGATTATATCCCTACTGAAATCTGTCCCAGATCACTTACTGCTGCTCAAGAAGAAACCTAATACACACTGGTACTAGATTGTCCTTTATATACACAGCATACCACTAAATAGCACATAACAACTTTATGGTTTGGCACCTATGACCTCTGGAAGATCAAACTAGTTGGGGAAACTGAATCAAAATGGTTATGTGCATGTTCTAGGTAATTTGAGTTAAAATCTAGCAGCATGTTGAGTTGTTATTACCTGACTGTTCTAGATGCATTCCTTAATGTTCTTATCAGTCCAAGTCAATTGATAAGTTCTTAAAGCTAATAGGCAGAACCAGCAAACTATGCATGGTAACAAGAAATTATTATGTTGAATAAATTTAAATCTATTAAAATTTCTATATGACAGCATAAAGTAAGAAGCTCAAAAATTTTCACTTTAAAGCTATCTTTTCTAAAGAAGCAGAAGTGGATCATATGCATCACCTGATTCAGGGGAAAAGAAATCCATACATATCTAATGGCTATGATGTAAAAAAAGGTCCATGCTACTCAATTGCAAGATTCACTGTCACACCTTTTTCTAAATATTTCCAACCATGCTTGCCCCAACTTGCAAAAGTAATATGTTAATTTAGTATTCAGACACAAGCAATAGCCCTACAAATAGCATGTAAATTCATAGCTAGGATCTGGTAGGGCACACCTCATAATCGATCAGCTGAATAATGTTGTTCTTCCCCTTCAGTCTGTTTAAGTACTCGATTTCTTGGCAGAATCCATATGCTGTGGCATAGTCACGGCCTTTAAGTTTTATCTTTTTTAAGGCATAAATTTTGCAATCTGATGAAATGACTTTGTGGACCTCACTACTTCCTCCACTACCAATCTTGCCAAGTCTTTGATAAAGTGTTCCATTAACTTTGAAAAACAAGTCAGGATCATAACCTTTTCTCCGAGATGTTGATGTTGCTTTACCAGCAGCACCTCTTTCTGGTTTCTCTGACTTAGAACTTCCCAACTCTGGGTCTGATTGAGATACCTTTTTTGATGGGGGTTGAGAATTTTTGTCAGTGACATTTCCTTCAACTGATTTGTTGTGTTCAGAAGAGTTTTTAGCAATATTATGATCCTGTGGCAAACTAGTCTCCAACTCCTTAAATGGGCCAGAAGATTTATTAAATTCCATAGACACCATAGCAGTAGAGCTGACAGCTTGTGAGTTCACAGCTGACTGATGAGATAACACTCCATCTTCATTCTTGGATAAAGAATATGATGGATGCACAACATTCAGTTGCACTTCAGCTTCTCCAGCAGGTCCTGCGCCCAAATGAGCACCACCAACTTGTGGTTTGGAGCAGTGGGTAGTGGAACTAATCATAGGAGCAGTTGAATTTATAAGGGTTGAAGAGGATCCAACCAACGAAGATTGTGTCATAGCATTACTCAAATCATTCTGCAAAAAAGTTCCAAACTGGTGGACCTGATCCTGAACACCCATAGTCTTGCTAGATAATAGACATGAAATCCCACCCTCTGACCGAAGACTATTGTCCATTTCCATACTTTGAATATTATGATGCTGCCACCCCTGATTGACAGCAGCTGAAGTATCCACTTGATTGCCCACATCCCATTCCATGTCTGTCAATGCAAGTGAATCCATGTGAGACAATAAATCATCTGTTCCAGTGGCCATTTGATCATGGGCCCCTGCATGACAATTTACAGCATCCACTATAAATTGCAACCTTCTATGAACCCCTATTTCCTACCAGACTACCACACCACTTGACATCCAGTCCATATACTACATTAATTTTAATTAATTAACTCATTTTCCATACATAAACATGCAAAAAGATTCTGATTGAGACACCACTGAGGCACAAAAATACTAATTACCGCGAGGTATGGTGATGTTATCATTGGAAAAATGAACCTTCCTTTGAACTTCAGCTAAAACATTTCCAGGTTCTGCACTGGATGAAGCAACTGCATCATTGGCCAAACCTGATGAAGAAACTGCAACATTGACCCCAGGGTTAGTAGAAAGCCCAGTTTGATCTCTCCTAGTATTGAATGCCTTGATGCTATCATCATGTGTAACCCCTTCTGAAGATGAAGTCACTGGTGCATCTTCTCGATTATCTTCACAGACGGAGACCATGGTGTTGGGCGGTGGTACCAAACGACTTATTCTGTGACCTTGTGGATTATCCTCTTTGCTTTTTTTGGCATCAATTGTTGAACGAGGTTTTATATTTGATTCTTCTGCAGCTCCTCGTCGACAAACCACAGATCTTAGAGGACGTATGCTGTTAGACTGCATCATACCTTATTTATCAAAACAGAAAGAAAGAATATAAATGCTTAGCAACATAGAACTGATCATGAACCAAATTAACACATAGCCCAATATAACATTGATGAAAAAGTAATAAACTCTTACAAATATCACAAACATTCAATGAACACAACAAGAATTAAGATTGATAGAACTTCCTTTCTACTTGAAAAAAAAGAAGAAGACCCTATATACTACCTGAATCACAGTTAGGATCTCGTTCAATAGCAGTAAAGTTAAAAAAAAGCTAATTTAAGTCGTTTAAAAGCTTCAAATTCTAGTTCCCAAAGTTGAAAACTAAAGCTCTAGCAAATCGCACAATTTTCTGCACCTTTACCTTTTGCTGGAACTTTCTAATGAAAAAGAAATCAAAATGAGATATCTTCCACTAAATGATGGCATAATTACAGAACAGGAAACACCATATAATACCCTTAATTTGTTTTATGCACATTAAACTTTGTAAAGTACCCAAAAACGAAGAAAGTGGTCTTTCTAACTACACGCACGCACACAGACACAAGCTATACCCATGGGACGGTGCCGTTTGAAGGTGGCTTGAATATGGCGGACCAACTCCGGAGGGGAAGAATATGAAGACGACGTCGTCGAGGTGCAGGTGGAGGCGGTGTTAAACGAACCCCCGATGTTAATCGACTCTGCGTTGATGCTGATCGGACGGCTTTGATCGGGCTTGAAAAAATTCGCTTTCGCAGATGGGGCCGGAAGGTCAGGCTCCCCTTCCATCGATTAAACACTCAAGCATCTCCGGTTTTCATTAAGAACTCGCAGAAAAACCGCATCCGAGAGATACAAAGTTACTTCCATTGAAGAACTATGCGATGTGTGTGTGTGTATGTGAGAGAGAGAGAGAGAGATTTGAATTTGCATAATGGCGCTCTGCATCTCGGCTTTGTTTTGTTTCCTTATTTTAACATCTGATTGGGCTCAAAAGTGTTTCTGTGGACCAAATTTTAGCCCAAGACCAAGTGTAATTGGGCCGCTCGCAAATAAAAGCCCAATTAGTTTTCAAGCCTATATTTCTAAAGGGTTCTCTTTCGTCTTCGCCAACTCCCTCGAGCACCCTTTTCAGAGGACACTGCTAAAATACGCCAGGTGCGTTTTCTCTCTCCTCCCTCCTTTATTCTCAGTTTTATCCCCCTTTTTTCTGCTCGAAAATAAATAATTAGGTCAGAATTTGGATAGAATGTGGATTTGAATTTTATTTTGAGTTTCAAAGATTGATAGCTTGAAACCCTCCGAATCTTTTCATCTGTTTGGTTAGAGATTAGCTACTGCGTTAACTGTGATTTTGAAAATTCTTATTTAATTTTTGTATCGGGATATATAATCTATGCCAGTGAATTTCATCGGCTGCGAAACGTAACTGTTCATTGCACACTGTTAAATGATCCAAGTGAAGGTAGGGATGATGAATTGAAACCATTAATCCAAGGAATTATGTATTTTTGATGCTACGTTTCTCCTTCGATTTTGTTGAGGTTTCTTTGTTGTTAAAGGTGGAATCTTTGATGGTATTTTAACAAAGTTGGGCTTGTATGATTCTGGTCGGATTCCTTTGTTGTAAATAGTATTCCATGATCGATTTCTTGTTCCGGTGCAACGAGCATTGGTAAAACGCTATCTATGGAAAAACGATGATCGTGTATACTGTTTGAGTTAAGCAGTTAATCACCCTCACTTTCAGTGATTTATGCTAATGATTGCTAGTTTTAGTCTGTTAGTTCATATTGTTCTTGGTTTGGTGGAAATGAAAAGTTGGGTTCTTGACATTAGGTGTTGTTGAGTGTTTGAAGCACGAAGTTGAAGCGAAACCAAGAATGAGGCTTCTAACCCATAACATGTTGTCGTCAAATATTAAAGGCGTTACGAATGGTTTCCCTCTGCGGATTGAGGCTGAGAAAGTAATCGAGAAGGAGGTGGACTTGAACACGGACTTCCTTAGAAACATGTTTGCCAAGGTTGAATGGAAGGCCCTTGTGGAGGCATCCAAAACTCTAGGCTATAAAGAGCTACCAGACGAGGTAGAATCCTCCATGCTCGACTCTGATGAGTTCCTCCATAAGTTCCACCATGCCCTCCTTGAGCTTCATCTTGAAGAGGGTGCGTTAGTTTGTCCTGAGACCGGTCGTAAATTTCCTGTCAACAAGGGGATCCCTAATATGTTGCTTCATGAAGATGAGGTTTGATTATATTCACATTACATGTCTCTGTGTTGTGCTAAGATAATTGTCGATGTTAGGGTATTGACATGCTTGTGAAATGAATATTTGAACGGTTTTGATCTCATTGAGAAAATTGGCCCGAGAGTAGTCGTAGTTGGCCTTCGTTGTTATGCTCGGATACGTGTTCCTTTGTACTTTGTGTCCAAGACTCTAATCATATTGAATCCATGAGATAGTTGTTAATCTCTAGCATATGTGTTTATATGTTGTACTTTTAGACGTCGATCCTTGCGGATCTGCCTTTCAATTACACATAATATAGAGATATCCGTGTTTGTGTGTGATTGAGCTATATATAGTATATCTCGATTTTATTTTACGAGCAACATGTGTCCCTCATGGTTGTTACTTTATACTCCCTCCGTCCCGCTCGAAGCTACCTACTTGCCATTTTCGTCCGTCCCAATCAAACTTGCCAACCCCAAAATAGCAAAGAAATAATATTTTTTTAATCAAAAAGTAACCAAAAAGTCAAAAAGTAACCAAAAAGTAACCAAAAAGTCAAAAAACAACAACAAAAAGTATAAAAAACACTTTTTTAATCAAAAAGTAACCTAGTCAACTGCATTTTCTTAGGTTCCGTGTCCGGTCCAAGTAGGTAGCTTGGACCGGGACGGAGGGAGTATATAGTATGATGATGATAGTCTTCCAAGCAACTCAAATAATGAAGGCCTTTCTAATTCAAAAGAGTATTGTTCGAATTTCACGCAAAATGAATGGCTAAAATATAAAGGTACGACCAAGGATGAAAATTTCGCGAAATATCGCGGATATATCGCAGATATATTGCGATACGGATATTGGGTGTTAATGTTTTTTTTCCTGGGTATCGCGGATATGTCGCAAAATATCGCAAAATATCGATATCGATTTCGATATCGGTTCAGTGTAGTACAAAATTGGATAAAAATTGGGAAATATCATGGATATATCGCAAAATATCGCATGTATATCAAAATGAGCGATTTTGATTCAAAAATTAAACTATGTGATTTTTTTTACTTTTGTATTGTGTATTTTGTGGCTTTTGAAATTTTCATTCCTTTAACCAATTATTACTTCATTTACTTTTTTTTTCTAATTTTTTTACATGATATATTTCTCTATATAAGAGGATAAATGCAAGTGAACATTCTATCATATATTCTAAGGTTCAAAGTATGATATCACTAACTCTCTCCCAACATTTTTGATTAAATTAATTTCAATTATTTACTTTATAAATTATGACTATTTTAATGTATCTAATTTATTTATTTTTTTGGATAAAGGACATTGACATTGGAGAGGAAATATTTGCACCACTATATATATCACTCAATTGTCATTTTGAAAAACTACGAATTTGTATATAAATTTAATCTCTTTATTTTGTTTTTCATTTTAGTTGATAAAAATAGCATTTTGTTGGTATATTGTAAATGGCTATGTTTAATTGTGCTAATTATGTATATATTAGGTGAAACATTTAGTTAACTTATAGAAGTTTATTATAAAATCATAATTTTACAATTAATTATGTTATAGTGAAGCACTGGTATGTAAAATGTAATGTTGTAATTGTGTATTTACAATTAATTGTTATAATTAGTTTTAGTAAAATTTTATGTATTTACATATTCTGGTTGTATGACTTTGAATATTTATATTTTTTATTACTTTGAAATTATTATCTGCAGTTGAACTTAGTGATTTTTTGTTTTGATAATATATTTAGTAATTTTGTCTTGTATTATGTAATATATTATTAGTTTTCATTCGAAAAACAGTATTTATAATGCTTATTATTTATATATTAGTTTTAATATATTATATTTTAATGTGATTTTGAGTGGAATATATGTGTAATGAAGTGTAAAAATAATCCCTAAAATTTCATATTAAATTTCCAGAATTTTAATAAGATTTCCGTTGTTTTTTCAATTTTTTTGCGATATCAATATGCGATATCGATATTTTCATCCTTGGGTATGACGAGCATAATATGCACTTGACTTGATTCATTTACATTCTATTATCTCTTCCATTGTGAGATATTTATACTTATGGATTGTGATTCAAGAATCAAGATCCTCTTTATTGTGATCGAGTTTGGTGTAAAGTGTCATAAAATGGATTGTTGTAATTATTTTTTACACTAATCTATTACTCCCTTCATTCTATACACAATTGTTTTTATTTTCAAAGATTCCAAATATCTAATCAATTTTATATAAAAAGTAATATTTATTCGACTCATTTACTAATATATTAATGTTCAACGTGCATCATAAAATCGGTTCAATATATTCACGTTCGCCGACAAAATGATCATGAATCTTATAACTCAAATGGTAACATACCTTCATGAATATGCAGATCATGTTAATCGAAGTTACACACATTTTGTACTCTTTGTGTTATTTTTATTTTCAAAGATTCCAAATATCTAATCAATTTATATAAAAAGTAATATTTATTCGACTCATTTACTAATATATTAATGTTCAACGTGCATCATAAAACCGGTTCAATATATTCACGTTCGTCGACAAAATAATCATAAATCTTATAACTCAAATGGTAACATACCTTCATGAATATGCAGATCATGTTAATCGAAGTTACACACATTTTGTACTCTTTGTGTTATTTTTATTTTCAAAGATTCCAAATATCTAATCAATTTATATAAAAAGTAATATTTATTCGACTCATTTACTAATATATTAATGTTCAACGTGCATCATAAAACCGGTTCAGTATATTCACGTTCGTCGACAAAATAATCATGAATCTTATAACTCAAATGGTAACATACCTTCATGAGTATGCAGATCATGTTAATCGAAGTTACACACATTTTGTACTCTTTTTTCCTCTCTTCTACTTCCTCAGACTCATTAGTTTAGATGTGTTTTAATTCCATTAATTAAATTGTTTCCATATCATTTAATAATATAGGATTAATAAATTGATTTTCTCGCTGTCGCCATTCGATCACGTGTTCCCGCAATATACCCTGTCGCAGGCGAATATTACCCACTACTATAAATACACGTTGTTTCGCGCTAAATCCATTTCGACCGTTTCTCATCGCTCTCTCGGAGAAAATCCTCTCCTTCACTACACTTCAGGAATTGAATTCTTAGGGTTTTTTGTTTGCAGTTGCTCTTAATTTTTCGATTACAGAGCTAAATTTCTCGAATTCTTCTCATAATTGAATCTCCGAAGCTGATCTTTCGGTTCCGATCATTTCAATCGGAAGACTCACGGTCTAATTTTCTGGATTTCTCGTTACTTGATTCAGTAAGCTTCAGCTCAACAGAGATCTTTTCTTTGAGATTTCGAACCGTAGTATCTGAAGTTTTAAGGTGGAATCCTGCGTTTTTGCTGCAGATTTTGTTGCGTGATCTTCACAATGAATAGACTTCTAGGATTGTCTGGCATAAAAAGCCTGGAACAGTTTAAATCTCTTTCTGGATCTAATTTAGGAGCTGCGAACAAAAAGATGCCTCTGAGTTCTTCGACTACACACTCTGACTCGGTCTCCTCGGGAAGCTTTGCTAATCTGAAGCTGACTGCAGGTTGTTATAATTTTCGTTATATTTACTCGTTTTTTGTAGCACACAAGGTAAAAATATTCGCATTTGATAAATTGTCTCGTTGATTTTTGTTTTTCAGAGAAATTGGTCAGGGAACAAGCTTCTGCGAAAACTGACCTCGAATTGGCGGTATTTGTTTTTTTCTTTTCCTTTTTTAGGAACTCTGTTGTTAATTTCAACTTCCGAACAAATAATAAAAATTATGTGTTCATTAAAGGCTTTTTCTTTTCATGATGTGTACAGATTTATGATGTTCATGCATTCGCTAGTATTATGTATTATAGATGTTTTGTTGGTGTGAAAGATGAATATCATGTACACATTCACGTCTTTTGTTGTAAGCACAATTTCTTTAATATCACTCAAAGCAGAAAGTGGAATCTAAGTTAAGCACAGCAGCAATTATTTTTTTGATACATATCCTCAATTCTATGGACTAATTAAGCTGGAGTGTGTATTTGAAAATACAGAATTCCAAGCTCAAGAAACTGACAGAACAAGTTTGTGTACTGGAAGAGAAATTGCAAAATGCGTTCAATGAAAATGCAAAGCTTAAAGTGAAGCAGAAAGAAGACGAGAAGCATTGGAAAGGACTTGAATCGAAGTTCTCGTCAACAAAGACACTGTGTGATCAACTCACCAAAACTTTGGAACAGTTAAGCATTCAGGTTCAGCATGGTACGTGCTCTTTATCGAAGTAATATTTCATGTTGGTGATATAGAAATGCTCCGCTATATTTACCGTTGTCTTCCACAGCTGAGAAAGATAAGGCATTTTTTGAAGATAAACTGTCTGCAACATCAATTGCTCTCGATAAATTGCATGAGCTTATGGAGTCTATGTCTTTGAAGTTGGAATCTTCAGAAGAGACAATTAAAGCTCGTGAGTGAAGTACTACGTGTTAGCTGGTTCATCTTAAAGTCTATATGTCTTCTGTGTGGATCATAAAGGATTTCATATCTAGTAACTCAACCGTCGCCTTTTCTGCTGTTGCATTTTTGTGATTCGGGGATTTGGTATCTTTTTTTTGTTGTAAATAAGGTGACAAAGAACTTATGGAACTTGGACTTGAAAAGGACAACATGGAGACCTCTTTCAGATATGAACAGAACAAAGCTGCTAATCTGATTGAAGAGAAAGGTAATGTTGATTCAGCAAAACATTTAAAAATTAACTGAATGTATAGCTTGCAGTAAATTTCTTATCGAACTAAATGACTAACATTTATCCCTGGAGCAGATCTCTCAAGTGGTTAGAATGTGCTTTGACTATAAGAACATTTTTACAAGTTTGATTAGCTAGAGATTTCTGTTTATAGGCAATAGTACTTTAAATGACATAAAACTTAGTAGGTTGAGTATCAATAATCTTCAGATGACTTAGTTGTTAAGTATGGTAGCAGAAATTCGCTTCATCCATAAAATAACAATCACATTCAGTGAGGATCTTAAATACTTACTAAGTTAATATATAAAGTTGAAAAATTCTCATTGATGTTTGATGCTACCTTTTCACTTTGTGCCTTCAGCAGAATTAGAATTTTAGATGCTCATGGAACTCCAATGGTATCTTTTCAGTTTACCAGGAGGTTTTGTTTAACTGAAACATTAATGTTATGCACTTAGATTTGTAGCTGACAATGTTGTTCTAACTCCAGACGGAGTGTAAAATTTCTGGTAAAAAATGCACTATTTCCATTTTGCCAGAGAACATGACATTTATAAGTGGAAGATTGTTATCAGTATGGCTATCAGTATGACATGTTCAATTTTTGTTTTTTATTTATATAAACAGATGGTGTGATAAAACAATTGGAAGAACATGTAACATCAAATAAAATGGCTTTAGAAAGTTTGACTTCTATGATGGAAAAGTTGCAACTTGAAATGAGAGCGAAAGATGATGACCTGCTTCAACTGAGTATCTCCAAGGATAAATTAGGGAAAGAGAACAATGATCTGTTATCTAGCAAAGATGATCTTTCTAACAGACTGGGAATGGCCTTAGTGGAGATCAAGAATCTTGAAGAATTTGTTAAATTACTGGTTGTGAAGTTCAATGAACTGGAAAACCAAAGCCTGGCATTTTCCGATAAAGTCATTCAGCTAAATGTTTTATTTGATTCATGCCTTAAGTTAGCTCAGCAGGAGAAAGACCTTGTTTCTAGGCGTGCTCAACAAAAGTATGATCAGATGCACAACCAGTGCACATCTTTAATATCTGAGAAAAGTACTTTACAGCTGGTTAATCATGACTTGAACGATAAGGTTCTTGAACTTCAGAAAGAACAAGAGTTTTCAATGGTACAGCATGCTGAAGAATGCCGGTTAGCAGAAGCGAAGATTCGGAAATTGGAGTCTGAAGCAGATATTCTTGTTTCTAAACAGACTGAGATGCAGGCCTTAGTACTCAAATTGGAGGATGACCTCAGGAGCTCATCTGAAAATTCAAGATTATCTGATGAAAAAATGGTGAAAGCTCATTTAATGAAATTTGTCTCTTGTGACATGGGAAGTGGCATAGGTTGAAATGTTGTGTTTTGTCTCATGCAGCAAGATTTATCACTTAAATTTTCTGAGTTGGAGAAAGAGAACAAAGAACTTATGGATGGACTAATAGCAGATATCCAGAAAAAGCAAGATGAAATTGAACTTTTGCAGAAGGAGGTTGAGAAAGGTGACAATAATGTGCAGTCACTTGAGAAAAGAGTCAGTGAGCTTGAGAATGCATTAGGGGAGAAGGACCAGATTGTTATGGAACTCAAGGCCCGAGAAAAGCAGTTGGATGATCAGAAAACAGAGGTTTTCTTCTATTGAATTTTGAAGTTAAGTTCTGTAAATCAGCCTCTTGGATGGGTCAGTAATTATTCAATCTGCTGCTTTAGATTATGGCATCCCTGGCTGACACTGAGAATAAGCTTCATGAAGCCAAGAAGCAATATGATCACATGTTAGAAAGCAAACACTTGGAACTATCAAAGCACTTGAAAGAAATATCTCAGAGAAATGATCAGGTCTTCCCTTTTCTTTATTTACTATAACAGTCTTACAATTTATACATCTCCCTGTTCTTTTCTAGATACATCCAATTAACTATGGCATAATATGATCAGGCCATAAATGATATACGAAGGAAATGTGAGGTGGAGAAGCAGGAGACTGTTAATCTGGAGAAGGAACAGGTTCCTCAGTCAATTTTTCTTGGTGAGTTTCTCTTTCAATTCTGAGTTAAAAGTTTGATCTGTGTTAAATTCCAGGCCGATAAAATGATCCAAGATATGGAAAAGAAATGTGAGCAAAAGATTGAAGAATACAAAGAAGAATCACAGAAACATTTGCTACGGATGCAGGAAGAACATGCTGCATTGGTATGCTACTATATGAAATCTCAAACTGAACAATTCAAAGGTCTCAAGTTTGTTATGACAATATAAAACATGGAAAAAGAATTCACCCTTGTTGGTTTAAGAAAAAAACACGCAAATTCTTGAAGTGAAATAATCGAAAATTATGCCAAATAAATCTTGTTTAGAACCACATGATATTTGAGCTGAGTGCATATTTCATTTTTTTCATAGAAAGAATAGAAGTCAAAAACGAATATTTGCCATTTTTCTTTGATTTCTCATATTCCATAACATAATTGAAAATTTCCTCTCTGTAGTTGTTACTCTGCAAAGTAAATTTATTTCTCTTAACTTTTTACCGTATATTACTCTTATGTTTGGCTACAAAGATTTTCACCTCTGGTCGGGAGTTGGATCTTGCTTTATAATGGATAATTAAACTGAAACAAAAAAAAATTCTTGGTAATTTCTCCAAGCTGTAATATGTTAAGACATAATTTTCTTTCCCTGGCAATCTTGGAGCAAATAGCTTGTATATAATGGATGATATCTGATGTTTAGAGCATGATGTTTTTGGCCTCACATCGTTTTGGTTCTGGATGATGTACAGACCAGAAACACAATTATGTCTAAGACTTGTGCTGGGATCACTGTTAATGTTATCTCTACAGATTAGCAACATTCAGAAGGAACATGCTAATAAAGAAACGAGCCTCATCTCTAAGCACACTGAAGAACTAAGACGCAACGAACTTGAAGCTGAAACTGAATTAAGAGAGGTATGTTATCCCTACAACATTTTGATTCCATGATTATGAGGAAGGACGATATTATGCCATTGACAATGTTCGTACTGCAGAAAACAAAATTGCTTAGATCTGAGCATGACGCTCAGTTAAGGGCTTTGAGATGTGAGCATGAAGATGAATGCAGAAGATTGCAGGAGGAGTTAGATATTCAAAGGGCAAAGGTATTTCCCTTAAATGCATGGTGAAGTAGTTATACAACAGCATTAATGCTGTCGTTTGATAACTCAGGAAGAGAGGCAGAGGGCTTTACTGCAGCTACAGTGGAAAGTAATGAGTGACAATCCACAAGAGGACCAGGAAGTGAATTCGAAAAAGGTCTTCCCTAATAACTCATAATACTCTTCTCGACTTCCCAATTCCAACAAATAGAGGAGAGTGCTCTTTCTCCTATAATTCAATATAAGTGGTGTTATTTTCAAAACTAGCTTAATGGTTTTAAATTTCTACAAAATGGGGTTAAATTTATTTGAAAGATACAAATTCCAGATATAATCAGTCCTGATATAACAACCGATCAAGTGATTGAGCAGTTTATCAAAACTCTATCTGCTGTTGTTAAAGATTACATGGTTAATTATTTGTTTCCCAGAACTACTCTATCACCTCCGCTAAGATGAGAAGTAAAGACAGCAGCAAAAGATCTCATCGTCCTCATGACAGAACAGATGTTGAGGAAAAGGTGATTCTATTGGAAAACTAGTTTTACTTTCTTTTGGGTTCATGTTGTGGCAGTTTTAGTATGCATTTCAATGTTTCTTTGCAGGATTCACCATACCCACAAGCAAATCAAACTCCAGTTTCAAACATGTTGAAAAAGGTTGAGGATGTGAAGAATCTGCCAAAGCACAGGAAGGTGAGAAAACTTTTCTTGAACTCCTGTGTGAATTTCAATTTGCACATATATGAATGGATCATGCAATTTTTCTTCAATGTTTACGTGTAACCAAAACTCTGCTTCTAATATCTCCGTCACACTAAAACTTCATAAATTGACAGGTGACTCACCGTGAATATGAAATTGAAACATCAAATGGTAGAACAATTACAAAGCGAAGAAAAAGCACAGTCATGTTTGGGGTCAGTAGTTATTCAATCATTTAACAAAAATTAGCACCAATGTTTCGTTATTAGACGAGATTGCTGATTATGACTGCGTTCTTTACTTTGTTACAACCATCTGCATGCAGGAACCAAGGAAGCACAGAAAGAGAGATACACCAAAAGCAAAGACTCCCAAAGATGCTATCCAGGCAAGTAGACACTTAACATTCATAAGCATGTTTCCATTGCTCTTAACAAATGTTATACCTTAATATATTGATTTAGAACATGTTTTATGGAGTACAAACATGTTTCATCAAACAGAGAAAAAAAGATATGTGCGATTGACCAGATATTCATATACCATGTACAGCTGATGTAATGAAATGAATCAAATGATCACTTATGTTCAAGAAACAGAAACTCTATACATTTTTCTACATTTTATCCACTTATGATCATGCAGTGCACACCAGCATTACACAAAAAGCACAGAGAAGAACAATATATTACGATTCTGCAACTCTGTTGGCTTTTGCTGATACTCGGTCTTTAAATATGATGTAGGGAGTCAAAGGTGGAACCCAACCGAATCCTTCCAACATAGGCGATTTGTTCACTGAAGGATCTTTGAATCCATATGCAGATGACCCCTATGCATTTGACTAGAGGTAATTCTCATGTCACAGTTCAATTTTAGTGAAAAATCAAAAAGAAACCAAAACAGTTTTTGCTGCTTCAGAAAATGCTGATTTACTTATGATCAAGCTAATAATCAAATTCATTTACTTAATCAAATAAACTGGGAGATCAATTATTTATCTCTACTTGAAGTCTTGAAGATGAAATATGTTGTTATTTTTCGTTTCTCACATATGCCACTCTTTGAAACAACTAAACAAAGAACTTTTGTGACAATGTAACAAAGTTTATGACTCAATATCTGTTCAGGTTTAGGAGTAATTTTAATCTGCATTGTCTAACATTAATGTTTTTGCCCTCATTATAGGCTCTCGGATTAATTTCCACATCAAATGAAGTCTCCTTATTGAAGGCAATATCAGCCGTGCTACACGTACCATGTCTAAACTCTAAAGAATAATCTCAAACATGCTATCTCTTGTGTGAGACATTTTTCTCTCTGATTCCGTCTCACTTACTTGCCATGAATTCTTCGTTTCATCGTTCACTGAAACATTACAGATTCAACTACCTTATGTGTTTCTCATGAGCATATCCATAATCCCATGACTGAATAAAGCTCTATGTTTTTCCTCATCCTAATGTCTTCATAAAAAACAACCATGATACTGTTTTAGAATTTATATAACACATACGATATAAGATTGGAAACTTGTTCACTAGATCATAATCACTCAACTTCCTTTATGCTTCATTTGTTTTCTTAGATTTGGAGCTGTGAACTACAATTTACAAGCTCATAGATTAAACCTCCACATTTAGTTCTCTTGAGTGCTATTTATGATCATATATGGAGTCAGTCAAATATTTCAATCTTAGTTTCCCTCTCAAATTCCTTCATTCAAATATAGTATTAGGTAAATCTCTTCAGTTTTATTGTGTGTAAAAAAGGTGGAATTAACTGTGGAGTTTTATTCCTAATAGCTAAAAGCTGATTGTACGTATTGGAATGTGACGAATAATGAATATGAAAATGATGAAGATAATGAAAGTACAAACCTTTATTGCATAGCATATGATGTCTAATATGATTTTGAGGCATAAGGAATCAAATCAGCTTTCTCATTCAAAGCACCATTAATTATGAAGTAATAAGTGCAATCCTTGTTCTTAGCAATGCTCTTTCTCCTAGATTTCCTAATTTGCGTGCCCACTACTCTGCTTTTCTTTAAAATTAATTCTTCCCAAAATTTCCACACTTATTTCCCCCCATAATTTAGATTTTAAAACTGCAATCTACTCATGTGGATTTCACATTTAAATTGCGAAATAAACAGAAGAATAATATATTCAGTTGAAGTTTGTAGTACCACAATTAATGGTTATCGAGATTTGATTCATCACCCACATGGATGTACTCTGCAATTCGACCTTGGTCTTAATTAAATATGCATAAATATTACTCTCATCTTACATTGACTATTGTTCAGAGAATTGAAGTAGGAAAAGGAACATAAATAAATGAAGCAATTCGAGTGAAATGATATAAAAAAATAGTAGCATAAAGTGAAATGTCCTAGTTATCCGGATGTCCTCTATTGGAGGTTGAAGACATGCAATTAATAGGTCATAATTAAAAATTTTAATTTTTGGCATTGCATTTAGGTTAAAGTAGTTAATTGATTAAAGAAACTCTGAGATTCCTTCTACAACACCAGTCTACTACTATTTAATAATTTACACATGCTCCTTTGTCAGTTTGTGAATCATGTCTTCCTCACTGCCCCCTTCTCCCATTCTTCATTGTTTTCTGTTTTACTTTTCAAAAATAATTATTACCCTTATTAAATCAAGGAAATAAAAATCAATGTTTACAATGAATGTGTAAATGAAACTACGAGTATTTGTTTTGTCCATCTGTAAATACTTCCACTTGTTGATTTGAATAAGCTATTAAGTAAGTTTGTTAATTTTATGTTCTCACTTATTTTATCTTTTGACTTGTGAAGTTTGGGTTCTTTTAATCTCACCTAAAATAGGGTGAAACTTGTTCATTATGTTGTCACTAGTATCAAATACCAATATTTTTATTCATATTTTTATACACTAATACATTTGCAACTATATATATAGTACAATGAATATATAAATACCAGAAAACAAATATAGTATTTATAGATGAGGCCCACAACACCCAAATCCAGGATCAGTGTAAAGAGTAGATTAAGAGAGGAAGGGATATCCCACATTTACTCCATCCTCTCTGTAAAAGTGCATGTTTGTAATTCTCACCACCATTCTCACTCATTCTTGAAGCTCTCTCCTCTCCTTCAATGGCGAAAAGCAGAAACCCCAGAAAGCCCTCAAAGCCAAAGCCCCCTCAGAAGAAGCAGGAGAAGCAGCCACACTCATGGGCTGCTGTTAGAAGCCTGTTCACCTGCAAGTACCTCCACGTACAACAGCAGCAGCAGCTGGTACAACACCAGCAGCAGCAGAAGCAGAAGAAGCAGAAGGTGGAAGTTGGTGAAGGTGAATGCAAGAAAAGGGTAGTGAAAGATGGGAAGAAGATGAAGTGCTCAGGCTCACTTTGCAGCAACACAAAGGTGATGCAGAAGCCTGAGCTGTCGTGCGTGGAAGAGCAGAGAAAGAGAGGTTCGTTAATGGCGGCTTCTTCAGCTTCGTGTGAGAGTGATAGATCCATGAAGGCTGTGACTTTGAATTCTTCCTCGTCTTCTTCCTCCTCCTTCACAGTGCCTTCTGCTTCTCCTTCCATTTCTGGGTCCTTCAGAAACATGCCTTTTAGGAAGCTCTCTGGCTGCTATGAATGTAGAATGGTGGTGGATCCTGTCCTTGGCATGACTAGAGACCCTTCTTTGAGAAACACCATCTGTTCTTGCTCTATCTGTGGTGAAATCTTCATGAAACCTGACTATTTGGAGCTTCATCAGGCTGTCAAGCATGCTGGTATCCCTCTCTCTCTCTCTCCCCTCTCTCTCTCTCATCTTTAGTTTCGGGTCCGGTTACTCCGTGTTTCATCTTCTATTTCAGTGTCGTTAGTACTGATTATGAATTTATGTGAGTGTATGTTGATGATGTTGTTTTATATGAAGGATTTGATGTGTTGATTAATTTTGTTGCTTAAGATTAGGAGTTGATTAACATATCATGAATCAAATTCAAATATCTTTAGTCAAACTTTTTTCTTTAATTTGAGTGAAGTGAGTACTTCAATGCCTTGTAATTCATCAAAAGGTCTGAAATCAGTACAAAAATAATTGCAGAAATGCTTATTTTACTAATCTTGAATTGATCTTAGCCTGGTTGTCACCTACTTAGTCTTATAATAATCTCAAATCTCACTCTCTCCAACATTACATCAATGATGCATGCTTATTATACACACTTCTCAGAACATTAAAGAAAGAAAGGATTACTTTTTAGACTTTAATGTATGATATAAATGAACTGTTGTTTTCACCTGTGTCTCTAACATGATAATTCTTGGACAGTGTCTGAATTGGGACCAGAGGACACAAGCAAGAACATAGTGGAGATCATATTCCAATCAAGCTGGCTCAAGAAACAGGCCCCGGTTTGCAAAATAGACCGGATATTAAAAGTCCAAAATACCCCTAAAACCATCTCGAAATTCGAGGAGTATAGGGACACCATCAAGACTAAAGCCACCAGATTGCACAAGAAACACCCCCGGTGCCTCGCCGACGGCAACGAGCTTCTCCGGTTCCATTGCACCACCTTGATGTGCTCACTTGGCTTAAATGGCTCATCCAATTTGTGCAATTCCATGCCAAGTTGTAGCATTTGTAGTATCATCAAAAACGGGTTCAAGGTCACATCAGATGTCTCCTCAAAAGGTACATAGTACTGAAAACTACGCGACCATCTCATAAAAGTTTTTTTTTTCTAAAAAATTTGATTTTCAATTATGTATCATTTATGTTTTGAATTAGGTATATTAACAACTGCGACAAGTGGAAAGGCTCACGACAGTTGTGGGGTGGCGGTGGACGAGGGGAAGAGGGCTATGCTGGTTTGTCGGGTAATTGCGGGCCGGGTCAAGAAACACCCGGAAGGGAGTTTAGAGGATTACGATTCGGTGGCCGGAGCTGCCGGAGTTTATTCGAATTTGGATGAATTGTATGTTTTTAATCCAAAGGCTATATTGCCATGTTTTGTTGTGATCTATAGAGGTTTTTGATTGAGCTAGCTTTCATATGTTGGTGCAATATGGACTTAGGATCATTCCTCTATTTTGAAACCGTTGTTCATTGTCTTGTATATATTTTTGCATTTTTTTGTACAAGTTGTTCCATTTTATATGGTTACGTGCTAAAGCCAAAATTTTCCAAATTTTTCCTTAAGTTTCATGCCTTGCTAATTAATACGTTTATATCGATAATATTACATAGGTTAATTATCGAAAAAATCACAACACTTGCTTGACCTGTTTTGAAGTAAAATACCGACGTTTCTAGCTGCTCCCGATGTAATTAAAAAACTAGAAATCATATTCAATTAATCAAACTTTATTATTTTTTACATTTCATCAAATCTTTAAATCAAGAGTAGCGATTTATTATCTATGAAATACATGCATCTGCCTTTTTATTTTTGTGGAATGAAAGAAAAAGAACAAGGCACGTGCCATGATGCATGAGCGCACGTGGATCCTTTTTATCATTGAAATGTTTGGTAATAATTATACATAGTAGCTCAAAACAATAACTTTTTGTAAAATGGTCCTGAAAAAGAGAAAAGCAAAGTTTAAAAAAAAAAGCAACCATGCATGACAATAAAAATTTGATGTTTAATTACTGCAATTATTTTATGGGGGCAAGGCAAACTAGCTTTAATCCAACGGTAAAATTGTAACATCCACAATTTGTGAATCTAATCTTGTCCAATTATTTTTTGAATGTTTATTTCAAAATTCATCTTTAATTGATATAATGTGTGTAAACATGTGTAAACCAATAATCAAATCTATATTCAGTGTAATGTAATAGAAGTTTATGGTCTCGACTACAATACAATAAAAGGGTACTGACTGAAATCAAATTTCAACAATCAAATATGAAGGATATCGATAGAAACAAACCATTGCTTATTTAATGTCGGGCTTGAACTCGAGTTCGATTATAAGAAACTAGTACTTAAGAGACAAAGTAGTACGTTCATATCTTGACTAGACATAAAGTCCAAAGATCCATATTTCATACTTTGAATAATAGTTTGATATTAATTCGACGAAATCTTGAGAATTGCAGATTGGTTCGAAAGAGAACATTCTCTGCAACAATCAATCAATTCCTGCAAATCACAGCAACCAATCAATCCTTTTCTTGAGGAATTATTGCAGTGAAAATGGTGGAATATTTTGAAGCAGTTAAGGTGTTTGTTTTTTAGCCTGAAAGAATGGTCGCGCATGAGTTTCTTGGTTTGTGTTAAGTTTCAATCCCATAATAAGACTCTTGTTTTGTACTACTCATTGCTTCATCATTTCTTCATCATCACCTATGTTTCCTTTTACTTTAACACCAAAGTATGGGCTTCTTCCTTTTTTTAACATTAAAATTTTCAAACTCAATTTGTCACAAATGGATCAACTCACCTTGGTTTTTGCACCTATATATGGAGTGCTCCTTTTGTTGCCAATTTGTTCAATGGTTGAAGTTGTTTTGCATGATCAATGAACCATTTAATAACAATGGTTTATGTGTATAAAGCAATGGTAATGTTTTTGGAGTATTAACTATTAGAGATGGGCATTGATTAGGAAAATCTTGATGGATGTTATTATGACATCCTCTGTTTAAAATATGGAGAATAAGGTAATGATTAACATAAGTATGATCGGTTTTCAATTTGCAATGTAATTTTTTTTATTTGATGACAACTTGAAGTTGAGGAGTTTTATCAAACTGCGGCCTGAACTTTTTTTCGGCTACTTTTCTGGTGAATACACGACACGAGACTTTCATTTGACACATATGTCATAAAAAATTTAAGTTACAAATTTTGTAGACGTGTAACTAGATAAAGAATTTCCACATAAATATAGAGAAATGTAGACGAAGAAGATAAGGTTGAGATTTGTAATGATTATATGAGAAAGCAATTTAGCATGAGGCCAAAATGTGCAGAAATGGGACCTTATAATTCAATGATTCATCCCTTGCATATAAAGTCATGTCTATTCTTGTTTGTTGGGTTGAAAATGAAAGTGTTTTTTACTCGGGTTGATAAATATTTCATGTTATTTTTTGAATCGAGTGCAATTTGATGTGATTTTGATCTGGTTAGGTCAGGAAATATATCGATATTCTCATGAACTATTTGAAACTTGATACACCATTTATTTAGGCTAATTAACGTAAACAAACCAATATTTCAATGACTTTTCTCCGAAATTTATTAAATTTTCTTGGATTTGACATATAATTTGTACATAACGTACAAATTTATGGGGTTTTTAATCACTTATAAGACATCAACCACTTTTACTGACTTGGAAAACTATTTTCAAATTTTGTTTCTTCTGCAAATTTCCACATCAAATTAAAGGCATCAAAATGATGTCGGTGTCATCTAAATACTGGAGAGCAAGTCTTGTGTGAGATTTAATTTATGGGTAATAAGGATCCGTTCCATGAGACCCTTGCACATGATTTTTTGTGATAACTTGAAACCCTTTAATTTATGGGTTTATGACATTTCCATTGAGTAAATTTCATTTTTGACCCTATAGGATTGAGTCCGGGTCAATAGTGACCCACAAATTGTCTCTTCACATGGGCTTTGCATGCCTATATATACTTGTTCCAACACACAAAAATTCGTCCCTCTCCTTCAATAGAGCTTTCGGTTTTCCCCTTCATCCTTCCAGCAAGTCGGGCATTCGCTCAGTTCGTTGTTGCAACTACGAGTTGCTTGAAGTCGTTGTATCCTGGGAAACAGACGTCGTGTCGGCGAATCTATTTTAAGGAAACTGTGCGTGCACAGGCCTCGACTCTCCGTTTCCTAAACACTGCCAATTCGCTCTTTACTCCTAACAATAATATTATTCTTTTGTTTTAAATAATTAACTTGTTCGACGCAAAGTAGTAATCAAATTTTGCCATATATGGGTCTCTCTCTCTCTCTCTAATGTGCAACATTTTTAATTTTTTAATTAAGGTCTTGATTTTGGGCCTCACCTAAAATACATCAGTCTTGACTATTTAAATCACTAGCTAGACTATATGTTTTACTAATTGATTACTCAATGTAAGTAATTTCCTTGAATTTTGTAAAGCTTAATTAATTAATTAATTTTATTTTTTCATAAGTGGGTAGACAACCAAATTTTGTAAACAATTTTTTTTCCACACAATTTGTCCCCAAATTCATCTACTCTTCTTAGATTAATGCCAAGTACTTTTCATTAATTATAGGCAAGTTTGTCGTTGAAATGAATCGATTTAATTTGACTCCAATCAAATATTATTTGGTTTCATTTATTTATTGAAGTCTTATCTTATTTAGGTCTTTTGGGAGTAATATCATGAGATCATTACGTCATAGTTTACCATGGTTTCTTATAGTTATTTCTAAAAAACTTTGACATTATTAGTTAATTGTGACTACATTTTCATTAATAATTTATTTATTAATGGAGAATACAATTAAAAAAAAACATATCTTTCAGAAATGACATGATCATTTCCGAGTCATTTTCATATGTGTATTCTGGGTTAAAATTATTTTGTATTTTTCGATGTAGTTTAATCTTATGACGATTTTCAGTTTAGTACTGTAACTTTAATTAAAAATCCATTTGATTTTAGCCCAATTTTGATCAATTTTTTTGAATATAGTTGGAAAAACAAAAATTAGAAGACACCATGCATGCATTGTTTGATGAAAAATGATTTTAACCTCATATTTAATTTTTCATAAGACCAACAAAACGGATAATGCGCATTTCGCCTTTTAATTAGTAATTAATAAAGTTAGTGATGCAATAATAGAAATGTTAATAAAGTGAACGACGCTTCAAACAAAGTGTCCGTAAACCTGCATTTAGAATATCGTAAACCTTAAAAAATACGGGACACAATTTCGTGACGGAAAATTAAGGGCACAATTGATAATGCTTTCAAAGCATCGGTATATTTTTTAACGACACAAAAAAGTATCATCATGTCCAATTTTTTTACGTCGTTAAATGACTTTATTTTTGTAATGACACGTGTGTGGGAAAATTGGTTTTGACCAATGTTTATAATGTGTTATGACACATGTTTGACCACCAATTTAAAGGATCAAATGTGGGCTATTGTGAAAACAAGAGGCACAAGATGAATTTACGTTTTGAGTAGATGAATATAGTGTGTTGAAACGCTCTAAACCGATTTTCGGTGAGTGAGAAATTAATACACGAAAAATGGGCTCTGCCCATTGGTGCTGGCCCAGTTGATGTTGTCTGTGGTGTTGGCAACACCGAGACAACACTGTCGAGTCTGGCCTGTACGAAGCCCATTGGACTTGCGATCCATTTCAGACTTGTGGCCCATTTCTATGAGGCCCATGGTCGTCCAATATGGTAGCCCACTTCTAGGATGAAGTTGTGGGCAAGAGTGGTTGATTGGAAGTTATAAAGAGTGGAGAGGTGGTTGCACCACTCACTTAGTAGGGTAGTTTTTCCCTCCCATGATCTACATGAGTGTGGAATGAAGTCTATATCATAGGGCATCTTCATGCACGAAAATAATAGATTACATATCATCAAAAAGACTCTTGAGAGCACCATCTTTTCATGTTTTATTGCATTAAAGTTCATAGCATACTTTGAACAAAAGTACAAGTTGCATATGATTTTCCATATAGATCATACTTTCTAGTCCATCTCTCATTCTAGTTTGCTAGAGCTTCAAGTTTTGTGGTGCTACTAACTTGAAGACGAAGTCGTTTTACATTTGGGAACGTTACGTCAAACCGTGAGCACTAGCCGGGACGTATTCGTTTTTTAGGGGAAAGGTCTAACCTTGACTCGACTTAAACCTAGTTCGTGTGCTGTTCCTGCTGCTGTAGAGGAGGTCCGTTCGTGGTTAAAGGCTACTGCAAAGTACGAGAAAAGAGGAACAAGAAGACTGTCCCGTTTTTTCTGTTTGTTCGGTGTTGTCCATAGTGTCACGTAACACTAGAGGCAACATCAGTTTCTGTTTTTTCATTTGCTTTCTGTTTTCTTTGTAATTGGGCATTGTTCGGTGAACCTATAAACCCAACAATCTCAAAAACGAATAGATTTGAACAATGTCGACTTCTTCGACTATGAAACCCTTTGTAACTCCTATCCAAGGAGAGAAGCCCGAGAAGTTTACGGGTGCTAACTTTAAAAGGTGGCAGTAAAAGATGTTGTTTTACCTGACTACGCTACATGTAGTGAGGTTTCTTACTGAGGAACGTCCCGTGGTCGCTGAATACGACACGGATGTGGAAAAGCGCATTGCGCTTGACCAATGGTGCGAGGGAGATTACTTGTTCCGTAAATATATCCTTAGTGGATTGGTTGATACGTTGTATAACATGTATTCCGTTGTGAAAACTTCAAAGGAGTTGTGGGACTCTTTGGAAAAGAATTATAAAACGGAGGATGCCGGATCTAAGAAATTCGTTGTGGCTAAGTTCCTAGACTTTAAGATGAATGATTCTAAGTCGGTTGTGGAACAAGTCCAAGAATTTCAATTGATCTTGCATGATATCATTTCTTAGGGTATGACCTTGCCCAAGGCGTTCCAAGTTGCTGCTGTGATCGAGAAGCTGCCCCCCGGTTGGAGGGAATTTAAGAGTTATCTCAAGCACAAATGCAAGGAAATGAGTCTTGATGACTTGATTGTGAAACTTTCAATTGAAGAAGATAACCGTATAATGGACGGTAAATTTGGCCATGTTCCTGAGGAGGCTAAGACCAACTTGTTGGAAGGTTCCTCTAATAAGAGGAAGAGGCCGAATGGAAAGGGCAAGAAAGATCCTTTGGGAGGAAAGCCCAAGTTCAATGGTGATTGCTACAATTATGGTAAACCGAATCATAAGGCAAAGGATTGTCGTCTACCTAAGAAAAATAAAAGTGGTAAGCCTCAATCCAATGCTAACATGATTGAAAAACGTGAGTTGACCGACATAGACATGTCGGCGGTGGTGTTTGAGACCAACTTGGTTGACAACCCAAATGAATGGTTTGTGGATACCGGTGCCACTTGCCATGTTTGCTCAGAGAAGGGATCATTCTCGACTTATACCCCATGCACCGGAAGGAAGCTCAATATGGGCAACTATGCTACGTCTGATGTAGCTGGTATTGGCAATGTGAAGCTCAAGCTCACTTCTGGAAAGGAGCTGCTGTTGAAAGATGTGCTGCATGTCCCAGACATCCGGAAGAATTTGGTCTCCAGATCGCTTCTAGTTAGCCACGGTTTTAGACTAGTGTTTGAGTCTGAAAAATTTGTACTTAGCAAATTCGGACAGTTCCTTGGAAAGGGGTATTTAGACAAAGGACTGTTCAAAATTTCTGCTATTGTCGTTGTAAGCCGTGTTGGCAAGAATGTTGTCTCTGATGTTGCCGGCGGTGTTGGCAACACCAGCCGTAACACCGTCAGCAATGTTGGCACAAATGTTATGATGGAAAGTCATCTACTTTTGCTTACTTGACTGAGTGCTCTTCTTTATGGCATGTTAGATTAGGACATGTAAATCTAAATGCTATAAAAAGGTTAGTAAATCTCGATTTACTTAACATTCCAAAAATTGAAACACCTAAAAGGTGTGAAATTTGTGTGGAAGCCAAAATGGCTAAGATACCGTTTTATTCGGTGGAAAGGAGCACTAAACCTCTAGAATTGGTTCACACGGATGTGTGTGATTTAAAGTTTGTGCAAACTAGAGGTTGTAAAAAGTATTTCATTACTTTTATTGATGATTGCACAAGATTTTGTTACATCTATCTCTTAAGGAGTAAAGATGAAGCTTTGAAAGCTTTCATTCGTTATAAAAATGAAGTGGAAAATCAGCTTAACACTCGAATTAAAATTATTCGAAGTGATAGAGGTGGCGAGTATGTTGCGCCGTTTGAGCAATTGTGTTCCAATTCGGGCATAATACACCAAACAACGGCTCCGTATTCACCACAGTCTAATGGTGTCGCTGAAAGGAAAAATCATACTCTAAAAGAGATGATGAATGCTATGTTAATTAGCTCGGGTTTACCGTGAAACTTGTGGGGGGAAGCCATCTTAACGGCGAACCACATTTTGAATAAGATTCCTCATAAGACTAAGGATGAAACTCCTTATGAAATGTGGAAAGGGTGGAAACCAACGTATGAATACCTCAAAGTGTGGGGGTGTTTGGCAAAAGTTGAAGTGTCTCTTCCTAAATAAGTGAGAATCGGCCCTAAACCGTCGATTGTATCTTTATAGGATATGCACTCAACAGTTATGGTTATCGATTTCTGATTTATAAATCAGAGATACCGGAGATGACACAAGACACCATTATTGAATCAATGAATGCGATATTCTTTGAAGACATTTTTCCTTACACGGAAAAGACGAGTGTTGCCTCCGGTGTTGGCACATTCGAGAGAACACCGGAAATGTGTGTTGACCCGAATGTTGGCACACTCAAGACAACACCAGAAATGAGTGTTGGCCCGGATGTTGGCACATCAAGTTTAACAACACGATGTTGTCGAATGGTTTCAAAATCAACGAATGTGATAAGTGCATGTACGTAAAAGGTACATCAAACGCCTTTTTTTTTTGGGTATGTGTCTATGTTGATGACATGTTGATCATGGGTAATAGCCATGAATTAATCATTGATACAAAACACATGTTGAATCGAAATTTCGACATGAAAGATTTAGGATTAGCCGATGTGATTCTAGGAATCAAAATCGAAAGAACGTCTAATGGAATTGTCTTATCACAATCTCATTACATTGAGAAAGTGTTGAAGAAATTTAACGCATTTGACGATCTACCGGCTAAGACTCCCTTGGAACTAAACGTTCACTTGAGCAAGAATAAAGGTGACTCTGTAGCTCAATTGGAATATGCAAGGATTATAGGATGTGTGATGTACATTATGAATTGTACACGTCCTGATCTTGCATGTGTTGTGAACAAGTTAAGTAGATTCACAAGCAATCCAAGTGACGAGCATTGGAGAGCACTAAAAAGGGTATTAAGATACTTGAAGTACACCCTAAATGTGAGACTACACTACATGAAATATTCGGCAGTTCTTGAAGGGTACAGTGATGCTAATTGGATATCCGACACGAAAGACTCGTTTTCCACAAGTGGATATGTATTCACTATAGGAGGCGGAGCGGTGTCGTGGAAGTCCACAAAGCAAACGTGTATAGCCCGATCCACCATGGAATCTGAATTCATAGCTTTAGATAAGGCTGGTGAAGAGGCCGAGTGGCTTCGTAATTTCCTCGAGGACGTTCTATGTTGGAATAAACCCGTGCCTACGGTAGTGGTACATTGTGATTGCCAAACTACTATTGGAAGAGCTTTGAGCAACATGTACAATGGAAAGTCTCGACATATACGTCGTAGACATAATTCCATAAGACATTTGATCTCAAGTGGTATAATGTCGATCGACTATGTTAAGTCAAAAGATAATCTAGCGGATCCGCTCACGAAAGCGCTAAACCGAGATCAAATGAATAAGTTGCTAGAGGGAATGGGATTGAAAATCCACAAACAAGTAACTGACATAGTGGTAACCCAACCATGATGACTGGAGATCCCAAGAACTTGGTTCAATGTGGAAAACTAAGCTATGAAAGTTCGTTGGAACACTTGGTATTCCAAATCCTTCCCTAGAGAGCACTACACCAAGTGTTGAACCTGCAAATGTGGTGAGGTTAAGTCTTCGACTTTTAATGATTCCTACGCCTAATTGAGGTAGAGTATTGCAAGATACTCGATAGGAGATCACCTATATAAGTGGAAGTGAGGGCCGCTTCAAACGAAACACTTATGAATCCAAAGGGGGTGTTCCATGGCTAAAACAGACACAAACGTGAGAACAGAGGGAGACGAGACTTTGTTGTGTCAATACTATTGTCTCAGTATACACCAAGGGGGAATAGTTCAAGGCATTGTGTCCACTAGGCCGCCGGTATACTCGATGGTATTTGACTAAGAAAGGTTCAAAGCCACAAGCTACCTATCCTGATGCAATAGAGTTTCAAAGGACTAGTTTGTAGTTTGCATGTTTATGGATTAATTTCCACTCATGTGGGGGATTGTGGGAAAATTGGTTTTGACCAATATTTATAATGTGTTATGACACATGTTTGACCACCAATTTGAATGATCAAATGTGGGCTATTGTGAAAACAAGAGGCACAAGATGAATCTACGTTTTGAGTAGATGAATATAGTGTGTTGAAACGCTCTAAACCGATTTTCGGTGAGTGAGAAATTAATACACGAAAAATGGGCTCTGCCCATTGGTGCTGACCCAGTTGATGTTGTGTGTGGTGTTGGCAACACCGGGACAACACTGTCAAGTCTGGCCTGTACGAAGCCCATTGGACTTGCGATCCATTTCAGACTTGTGACCCATTTCTATGAGGCCCATGGTCGTCCAATATGGTAGCCCACTTCTAGGATGAAGTTGTGGGCAAGAGTGGTTGATTGGAAGTTATAAAGAGTGGAGAGGTGGTTGCACCACTCACTTAGTAGGGTAGTTTTTCCCTCCCATGATCTACATGAGTGTGGAATGAAGTCTATATCATAGGGCATCTTCATGCACGAAAATAATAGATTACATATCATCAAAAAGACTCTTGAGAGCACCATCTTTTCATGTTTTATTGCATTAAAGTTCATAGCATACTTTGAACAAAAGTACAAGTTGCATATGATTTTCCATATAGATCATACTTTCTAGTCCATCTCTCATTCTAGTTTGCTAGAGCTTCAAGTTTTGTGGTGCTACTAACTTGAAGACGAAGTCGTTTTACATTTGGGAACGTTACGTCAAACCGTGAGCACTAGCCGGGACGTATTTGTTTTTTAGGGGAAAGGTCTAACCTTGACTCGACTTAAACCTAGTTCGTGTGTTGTTCCTGCTGCTGTGGAGGAGGTCCGTTCATGGTTAAAGGCTACTGCAAAGTACGAGAAAGGAGGAACAAGAAGGCTGTCCCGTTTTTTCTGTTTGTTCGGTGTTGCCCATAGTGTCACGTAACACCAGAGGCAACATCAGTTTCTGTTTTTTCATTTGCTTTCTGTTTTCTTTGTAATTGGGCATTGTTCGGTGAACCTATAAACCCAACAACGTGTATATGATAGACAGGAGGTTGTGTATACAAACTGCCTCGTAGATTACCACTAACTTTTTCTCTCAGTAGTTTTCACAACCCTTTTCTTTTTATTTCCTATATTTTAAAGATATGAACATTATAATGAAAAATAAACATTTAAACCTAATTCTAAATTTTCTCTTTGCAGTGTGTATGTGCGCATATATATATATATATAATATTATATATGCATATATATGCTTAAATCATCCTTCTGGCACACCTGGAAAAGAGAGACCAGTCCAATTTAACCCACCAATATAAATATATTTATTAATTGCAAGTCGTTACAAGTCGTTAATATATACTTATGTAGCTGTCAAGTGAATTTTAATATATACTTATTTTAGCTGTCAAGCACATGTCATCATCAATTAAATTAATCATTGACCAAAAATATAGGGTTTTGTTCATATATATGTGTGTCTATATATACACACACCAAAATGTAACATGCACAAATAAAATTTTCTCCTTGCTTCTTCTTCATCCATCATTATTAACACCTCACTTTTCCCATTTATATTTTCCAAAAATAGAAATTCGAATAATTAATTGTTCGAAATGGAGTGCAGAGTGTTCGAAATAACCATAATATCAGCACACAATCTAGAAGATTATCCAAGAATTTGCAGGATGAGAGTGTATGCTAGGGTTTCGATAGGAGGGTTGCTGGACAGCGGAAAACGGACCCGGACGGACCGGCACGGGGACGAGAACCCGGCTTGGAATTGCACGATGAAGTACAACTTATATGAGTCGATGGTACAACACTACAACACGATGTTGGTGGTGCAGCTGTTTAGAAGGAGGAGGTTTGCATGTGATAGGTACGTAGGAGAAGTGCACATTCCATTGAAAGTGCTGTTTGATAATGCGACTTCTACTGATGGAAGTGCGATTATGACTTTGCCTATCCAAAAGGGAAGTGTGTGTTCTAAGGGTGCTCTCAAGTTCTCTTATAGATTTGGAGAGAGTGTCCCCATTGAGAAGAAGCTGTTGGCTGAAAGTGTTGCAGCTGGATGGAACCAATGTTGAGAGAGAGAGAGAGAGAGAGAGAGAGAGGTTATTGTTTGCAAATATATTTAAGTGATGTTCATGATTTTGTTGTATCTAAATGTGATGCCTTTGTTGTTGTGATTAGATTTGTTTTTGAAAATTGGATCATTTATTAATTTCATGGTGTTTTGAATTTATTTCAATTGGTACTACTTGTATAATTGTAGGGAAATTTTCATTTTTGGTTCTGCCATAGAGCGATGTCTGATTATGTCATATTTCAGTCTTTTTGTCGAATTTTGTTATCTTATTAATTCGGAAAATAAATGCCACGTAGGATAAAAAGAGCCATGTATGCTTAAGGTGAGTCAAATCATGGAATTGGGGTCATTGTGTGACGCTTGCCGAAAAGTGGTTGGAAAATATAACATGAAGGTCAAAAACAATGTTAAACATATCTTCATGTTATGTTAGACCGACCTTCATGTTATGTTAGTGTTGCCTTCATGTTATGATAATGTTACCTTCATAAAGGTAACACTAACATAACATGAATGTATGACTGTCTGGAGCGAATTTTGGTAGGTTTGAGCTAGCGCACCCACCAGGCGTGTGGGAACGCATGAAAACACACGTGAGAGGCGCGTGGGACGGGTCGACCCAGGTGCATGGATCCAGTTGCACAAAATATTTTACCTTTTTTATTTAGGGGAAGCATAATATATATATATATATATATATATATCGTGTTTGGAAAATGAATAATGACATCTTGACCAATAGTACTACTATTTTTTTATACAATTGTGTACAAGTTGGAATTGAATTTTATACATGTGGTATTAAAGAATTATTAGTGCGTCCATCTAACATAAAAATACTAGTACTATATATGATTATTTAATTTAATGATGACATATATATATTAATTTATGCAATATGTTGTAATTAAGTGTACACATAGCTAGATATTCAAAGTTGAAACTTTCATCATACGATATCAAGTGGCCAATAAGTTAATTTTCGTATATGTCAATGTCCAAATAAAAATTAAGAAATGACCATCATGTACATTTCAACATTTTCCTATAATCTTGTCTCGCAACTAGATTAGACCATATATATGTGATGCATATATTAAATTAATCGCATTGATGAGTTTAAAGTTCCCGTTAATTACAAAGAGACAAATATACCATTGGGTCGAACTATGATTTTAAAATTTCTTTTATCATGAATAAATCATTTTTTCTAATGAACTAATCATATGAAATTTAATCTCTTGAGACGAGTTAACCCGCAAATCAGAGATTGAATTATATAATTGAGTTTGAATCGTAATCGATGAATATGAACTTTTACACCCAATGAATTGAAGAAGAAGTCTAGGGTTATCTTAAAATACCCATTATTAGTTATGAATTATCAGCTATTATAGAAATTGGGTGAAGTTACATTAATCCTTAGTTTATTATTGGTTGACACATAGTATAATTTATGTGTTTGTATAATTTAGTGATGAATCTATCAAATTATTACTTTATCAAGGTAGCAAAGGACAAACTATTCATTATATCAAGAATAGATCTTAGATATATTCACTTTTTTTTTTTTTAATATTTCCTTTCATGAATTTGGGTTCCGAGGGCAAAAAAGGAAAATCATTTATATTAAATATACGTATAGGAATTCATTTGGGCTTCACGGACTTGTGGACTGGGCCGGGCCTCGTGGCTTTGGTGGGTTTCGCTTAAGATTATTGGGCATTGTAGAACTTTTTGGGCCCATGGTCTCAAAATACAATATTTGTGGCACCACCGCGATAGATCGGCCGGTTCAACCGGGAATCAACCTCTGGTCCGGTCTAGCAACGAAAAATAAAAATATCGAAAATCTATAGAACCAATAAGATCGAGTAATTCGTGAACATTAGCCAAAGGAGTTCAATTACCACATTAATACAATTTAGGATGACAAATCTGAATTTGAATGCACAAAAAGTTTAGGGTTAGATAGAAAAATGAAGTATTGATTTTTTTTTCACTTTTTAAAACCTAATTTTTTTTATCCGATTGTAATATTGAAGTTTTGGAGTTTATCAAAATGCAACCTAAATCAATTTTTTTTCTCTTTGCAATCTCAACTTAATTTGTTTTTTTTTTTTAATTTAACAAATTGCAACATTTGATTTAAAGTAAATTTTTGTAAATTTTAGCATTTGAGGTTGTAATTAAATAGAAAAAAATTAGGTTGTAAAGTGAAAAAAAATTAATCATTTGAATCGTCTCTCCACTTCACCGATAAACCACTCGCCTAAAATTCATTTACACAATAGCTTCACGACTCGGCTCACTCCTGCTTGCCCAAGGCTTGACTCGCAGATCGTGTAATTGTTGGAAATTGGTTTGGGAAAATTGGTGTTGATCAACTTTGGACCAATTTTTTATATGGTGTTTTGTTTGTTAAAACGAAAACAAGTTATAAATTTGAAATATGCATTTCAAGTAGTTTATTTTCTCAAATCCAATTTCTAATGAATTAGAAATTAATTTATGCTTAAAGTTGACATCTTAAATTGGAAATGTGTGAAATTTTGGAAGTTTTAAAAGATGAGAGTTTGAATTGAATCGATGCAATACAAATTAGAGAGATGCAGCCAATCCGAAATTCGGTGAGACAACCAAAAGGTGTTTAATTATGAAAAAACATCAATTCAACTAAAATTTGTATAATTATAAAAAGACATCATTTCAAACTAAAAAATGTGTATTATGAAAAGACATCACACCTCTTTCATTAACTCTACTACAACTTGCATTGTCTTAGAAAGTTCATAATATCGTTTTCGTTCGTTGGGAAACTTTTGGGTTTGTTGTGCTGCAGTCCTCAACTTAGTAAGTCGTTGTATCTTGAAGACGTTTGTCATAGACCACAGAGCACCGAGTTTCGTCTTGTGGAGAAAGAGTCCAACTCTTACCTCGACTTTTCTCGTTTGCTATTTTAAGTTATAGGGGTCTTTTTGCTTGTTTTTGGTTCTCCTTTGATTGAGTTTTCTGCGTACACCTTCATCTGCCTTAAACATGTAAACGTGTGGAAGATTGTTGGCTGAAATCAGAGTTATTTTGAGTACTTTTCTCCACTCCATTTTTTCTGGGAATTAATTTTAGGTTTACTACTATACTCATTCATGCATGTTGAATCTAGCTTTTATAATTAATATCAAGAATTATATCCACAGTGTGGCCCATGTGAAGACTTTTCTCATTCCTCTCTTAATTTTTCAAGAAATTATTAATATCAAGAAAGTGATGACTGTTGGAACTGAATGTGATGTATTTGAAAATGACTTGGAAAATAAATAGGGAAAGTTGAGGCAAGAGTTGGACTCTTTCTCCGTAAGACGAAATTGCCCCGTATTCAGTGCTTTACGGTCTACGGCACACGTCCCAAGATACAACGACTTACTAACTTAAGGATCGCAGCACAACGAATCCAATAGTTTTTCGGCGAACAAAAGAGATATTTGGAACTTTCTATAACAAGATGAAAAGAGTACTACAATTTCTAGAATGATATGAATACAACTTGTAGTGGAGTGAATGAAATGATTGAATGTAAGACCTATTTATAGAAGTTGAATAGGTGTTGTGTCTTTTCATAATAGACACCTTTTGGTTTGAATTGACGCATTTTCATGATGAGACACCTTTCCATGGAACGATGTCTTTTCATGATTAGACATCTAATTTATATTCATTGAATTGCGATGATGCCTTTTAATTAATATTCATTGAATTGCGATGAGCTTAAGTTGCCTGCTAATTATAGAAAGGCAAATATACCAATATATCTGAAATAGCTAGGATACAAAAAAATATCAAATTTATAGAGCGAAAAGGGATTGAAATTGGATACATTTCTCAATTGTGGAATTAAAATCGATCATAGTCAGAATATAAAAGAACTAAAATCGGATCACACCCATATGATAGGACAAAAAATGAAATTAACTCTGAATAGTTTGAAACTCAACTACAATAGGTATTTGGCAAGAATGCAAGGGGGAACATAAGTAGACAAATTCATTAAAATCAAAACACATAATACAATATCTATCAAACACCTTGTGACCAACATCAAGATTGGCGTGACCAAGTGTTTGGTGCCATAAATCCACACAAACATAATATCTTGCCTAAATGAAGCTACAAAAGCTTTAGGTCTAGTTCTAAGAGAGGTCTCTCTTGCAAATGGAAATCGAAGAGAATGGCAAGGCCTTGATTGAAATGAAGTAGATTGAGCAGGTTGTAAGCTGAACTCGTTAGCTCTGAGTATGATTTCCTTGGAGACTTGGTCCTTGACAAGACAAAAAAGAGGATGAAATTTAAAGAAAACACTTTTATATATCATGATGAAGAATTAAAATTGTGATAAGTTAGGTTTAAGTGGGGGAAAACTCGTTTTTCGTCCTTCTCCAGAGCCACTGTTCGTTATTTGTCCTGCAGAAATGCACTTTTCAATTTTGGTGCTGTAATGCAATTTCGTCCAATTTTGGTCCTTTTTTCGCTAGAGTTTTTTTTTCCCGACCACATTACATACCCCAATCTGTAGCCGAAAAGTCAAAAAACCGGCAAAAAAAAAGACCAAAATTGGACTAGTTTTTAAATTCCAAGACCAAAACTGAATAAGTAGGACTAAAATTGGGCAAGATTTTCAATTACAAGATCAAATCGAAAAAGTGCATTTTAACAGGATTAAAAACGGACAACAACTAGCTTTGAGGGAGGACAGAAAATGAGTTTTTCCCGATCTAAGTGAGATAGCAGTTACCTGTACTCCACCAACTATCACATATATCCAGTATCTCGACGTCGGTTGTGTTGAGCTGGGCCATGGTGTTGCCGAGTTCTAACATTGTCAATTTCAGGATCAAAATTAGTATCACAGCGATACCGACATCTATCAGCTGTGTGATCAAAGCCGAAACACACTTGACATTGATCAATCTCTCTTCTTCGACCACCTTGAGGTTGAGCAGTATTGAAACAGGGTTGACAATCATCACCATGATCACCAAACAGGTATGACACGATTCCAAGAACGATACACAACCCGGCCCGGATAAGCAATCCCCAACCCGTTTCTCCAAAACTGTACGAAATTTTCAATCTCCCATTCTCAGTCCCTTTCACATTGAAGCTCAGAGGCTCGAGAGAGCCAAGCCCCATATCAAAAAGCCTCTTCACTTGAATCTCCACTTCACCAATAAAAATATCACCCATGCTTCTCTTACAAAAGAGCTGCACGACGAGGATCACTCGTCCCCGGAGGAGCATCGACTCGTTGATCGGGTAATCCACCGTGAAATTCCATCTGGGATTGCTCCCTCTTACATTGTCAACTAGGGTTTTCTTGCAGCTTCTTCGTTCTGATCCTTTGATAAAGATTCTTGCATAAACTTGCATCTGCCTTAATCGTGGGACGTTTGGGAGATTCTTGGCTGAAACCAAAGTTATGCTGAGATTTCTGCACTCCATTTTTATTTTTTTCTCTGGGGTTTTTGCTTTAGTTGTGTACTCATTCTTGCATGGAAGAGTAGCTTTTATATCAAGAAAATGATGACATGGTCATAATGATTATATTATTTCAACCAAGAATTAATTATATCACACATTTATTTTCAGGTCATTAATTTGAATCTACGAGTTTGTATTGACTAGATTGTGGTCCGTGTGGGGTTTGGATTTTAAAAGGGAAGACCTTTTCTTCTTAGTCTATCTTTTCCATGAATAAGTTTTTGTGAGACCGTCTCACGGATCATGTTCCGTGAGATGGGTCAACTCATAACCCATATTTCACAATTCACATGTAAATTAGTGGAAATGAGTTTGATTCATGGATTAAAAGAATCCGTCTCACGAAAACACTCCGTGAGATCGTCTCATGCAAGTTTTTGTATTTTTCCATTAATCGTTTTTGACTTTTCTAGTTGGGACTTCAATAGGTCTTCGTCGACTTTGAGGCTTAGTTGTTTGAAACAACACTTGTAGACGTCACTAAAACAGTTTTATATGAATTTTTGTGTAGTAATGCACAATTAGTAGGACAATTTTGTGGCTCGTATGTATGTTTAATTTTGTGAACATCTATCAATAAAAAGGAGACGAACTAACAAATTTCGTCTCGCCATTTGATATTGATCTCACTTATTGCAAAAGTAGTTCATTGAGAAAAATTAAAATAAAAAATCTTGCACGTACATTAATCTAGTTCCAATGAGATAATTCAAATTTTCCCGAATATTGTCTAATTGATCGTCTCTCAAAATTAAGTTCATTTGGTTGGAAAGTATTGAGGAAATTGCAAATTAATTTGGTTTCACAAATTATGAAACCATTTCCATTTGATCCCACATGTTGCATATTAAATAGCTACCGAAAATAATCATACAAAATTAGACCAACTAGAGATTTTTTTTTGCTTCTGATATTGAACAACAAGTTCTACTCACTTGTTCGTTAAGTATATTGCAGATTTGATGAAATAAGTTTTAAGGCAATTGCACTTTATGTATCACTTAATTTTTAAAAATAATTATAACGTGAAACTAATTTTAGAATAAAATAAAGAGTTTATTATCAATTTCCTAGATTTTGGTGAAATAAGTTTAAGGCAATTGCAACTTAAAGAAGAAAAAAAATCTAATTTTGATAAAACCTAGCTAGAATTTTTTTATCTGTCCATTTATCCAGTAATTAGACATTGTAAAAATTCCGAGTGGGTAATATAGAACAATAACTTTTGAAAATTCAAAATTATTGCCCAATTTCAACTAAAATTGTCCATTCGGATCGGATTTTGGAATTTCGGACATTTTCTGTCTAATTCTCTAATATCCTTATAACAAATATCACATATAACTATAATATAAATTTATTATCTTTTAAACAAATAAAATACTTAAGACCACTAAAGAAAGTACATTAATCCAAACAAATTGAGTTTTTGTTTCGATAAGAATTAAAATTTGTATTCCAAATATTAATATAAACTTAATATATTTACGTAATTGGAACTTTTAAATAAATTAAGATTAGTTTTGAAGTTCAATATATTTTGATATATATAAATAAATATTGTATTTTGATATATATATATCTATTACCTATATAAAAGTATGAATATTTCTTACAAAATATGGATTGCCTAATATATCCTTAATAAATATTTTATTTAAGGTTGTAATAGTAATTTATGATTTTCATATTTAAATAATTCTACAAAAGAATTAATGTAAACCAAAATCATACTCTAATTTACTACATCTTTTTTAATAGAAATCTAATTTACTATACATTTTTTTTTGAATTTAATTTAATTTAATATAGATTATATCCTTATTAAAAAATTATTATTTAATGTTAATAGTATTATAATATTTTTTATTGAAATAATTCATCATCTACATGCGACGCATGTGCTGATACTCGTATATATATATATATATCTCTTTTAAAGACAATTAATGTATTTCAAACTATCATGTTACTATAACATGTGTGGATATCAGTGAATTTGACCCCAAAAGAATGCTGAAATTTGTACTCTATGTGCATTTCACGGCGATTTTATCACAATTAGACCATTTAGACTAAAATTAACTAAGTACTTAATGTTATAAATTGATATAAAATGTGGACATTACTTCCATAGACTCTTTATATTCCATGCCCTTTGAAATTCATATTATTGTATATATATTGTACTCAAAGGGAATGAAGTGAGTTGATGAATAAAAATTACCTCGTTTCAATCTTGTCTTCTTCTAGTTTTCGTTGTTGTTACATATTCTGTTTTGTTAATCTATAGAAGATGGTGCACACGAGATCCATATTTTACAACACGTTATCAGCACGAGACTCTACCCGTATATCTGAGTTATGCCCTAGGAAAGAATCTTGTCTTTCCTTCAAGGTATTTTCTTTTAACCAATTCAAATAATCGATTTATTTGGTTTTTGATTGCTAAGATTAGTTCGTGTTCAAGAGACTTGTTTGTGTTTGAAGACATGGATATGTATTCCTACTGCATATATTGCATATGCATTCCTTTGCTTAATGACTTGAATTCATGTTGCATAGCATAGCTATATGTTCAAAATGTAATGATATCTTAATTCAACTAAATGAAAAGGAGAATCATATGAAAGGGAGAATCCTTCTCTATTTTATGCAACTTAATGCTTCTAAAAGGATATATGAAAAGGCCGACCATAATTCCAATATGTGGAAGGAAAATATGATTTTCTGGTTTTGTATCTTTGAGCATCATTTGTTTTTTTTAGAGCTTCCACATAAATAAAATAAAACAGAATTTCTAGTAAAATGGAACTTTGTTATCTGATTTTTTTGTTCTAAACGATATTGCTCTAAATGGAAATCGATTATCAGACTTTTTCGAATAAAAATTTGATGGAGATGAATTTCGTTATATTTTTAGTAATTCATAGCTTATTTTCAATATTTCCCATTATGTGATCAAAGAAAACATGAAATTAATGCCTAATTGTGATATCAATTCAATAAATTCATATGTACATTTACCAAGGGATATGAATATTGAGTCATTACCATCTAGAATTTCTCTCTTTCGTGCTTGTTCCTGCCAATGATTGGGGAGCTTAGATTTCCTTTATCAAACACAAATTTAACTATAGGAATTTATTTGAGTTATGTATTAGAATAGTTGCACATTATTTGAAGGTTTTCTAAGAGGATCAATACTAAAAGGGATGTTATAAATGTATTAGAATATTTATGGATATTTCAAGGTCCTGTGTATTGCAAAATGTCTAATATTACAAGAATAGAACTAGTCGAGCTCATTTTTTTTGATCACATCAATTAATTGACAAGAATTTAAACTTGAAGTTCTCTAATTTGAGTGAAATAATGATACATGGTTCTGATTTTCCTTCCACCTTGAAGGCAAAAGGATTTAATTTTCTTCAACTCTTGTTATGCTAATTTGCTTGAAGCAAATATGATCTTGAATATTGCAAATGGTAATTTCTTGAATATTAAACTAAAAACTTTGGAGAATATTATTGATTCATTGAGAAAATGAGTAATTCATATTTTATATCATACAAGTTGTTTGAAGCGTGTCTCTATATGCTATCACAATTTTGTGATTTATGATTTCTTCTATATTTAATAGCATGCTTAATTTATAAAGAATGAGAATCTTTTATCCTTGGTAGATAGTGTTACTACATACATTATCCTTAAATGCCAGTTATTGTAGAACTTCATTCTTGCTCATTAGGATTGTATCATAATCCGATCTTATACTCCTTATTTTTCGATGAGTATGAAATTTCATGATCCAATTCATTTAAATTATGGCATGAACGGTTGAGTCATCCGAGACAAAATATGATCAACCGAATTTTTTTTTCTAACTCTACTGGACATAGTATGTCAAACAATAGAATTCCTTCTGTAAATGAATTTGTTTGTGAAGCTTGTGCAAAAGGAAAACTTATAGTACGACCTTCTCGTACTAAAGTTGGATTAGAATATTCTATTTTCCTTGAACGGATACATGAAGATATTTGTGGACCAATTCATCCAGCATCAGGACCGTTTCGATATTTTATGGTCTTAATCGATGCCTCCAATGGGTCGACTCATGTGTGTCTGTTATCCACCCAAAACAGTGCTTTCGAAAAATTCATTGCCAAAATTATTAAACTTGGGGCTCAATTTCTTGATTATCCAATTGAATCCATTAGAATGGATAATGATAATGAATTCACTTCGAAAGCATTTAATGACTTTTGTTGGTCATTAATAATTAAAGGGGAACTTTTTCATATGTCCACACTGAAAATGGTCTTACTGAATCATTGATCAACGTATCAAATTAATTGCTAGACCTTTAATCCAACTTACCCATTTCATGTTGGGGTCATGCAATTTTGCCTAGAGCCCATTTTCAACTCATTTCGCTGACTGCACATTGATAAGAAAAATTATCGGCATTAGGGGGAGGTAATAGTTAATAATTAATAGAATGCCGAGAAATTTTATCGGATTTGGAAAATCTATAATATTCCACGCACTAGTCAATCAGAACTAGAAGTTCAGAAAATAATGATCTTGCAGTGTTTAGCAAGTAATCTGCCAGATGTGTTTACAGAGTGACAAAATCATATATATCTGCTATACAAATATATGTGATGCAACTCTACGACAGAAGCGTAAAAGGCCTATGAATTTAAAAGATCAAAAATCCGCGGAAAACAAAAACTAACAAAAATATTCAGTCACTCAAAATATCTCCTAAAGAGATTCGTCCAGAAGACGAAAAATCCTAGTAATAATGCACGTGCACAAAGTAATGAAACTACTAGGATTGCGGAACGACCAGATCAATATATTAACATAAATATCAAAGTTGCAACTAATTTAATTAATACAGAAGAAACTTATAATAGAAATATCATTATCGTCGACGATATATTTGCCTCTACAATTGATTTTTCCATCTTAAACAATAATCTGGATCCAGAACCCAAGTTAGTAAATGAGTGCCCGAAGCGCTTATATTGGGTAAGATGGAAATATGCAATTGAGGTTGAACTAGACTTGCTTAATAAAAGAAAAGTTTTTGTACTATCGTACATACCCCTAATGATGTTATCCCTGTAGGATATAAATGGGTATTTGTGCGAAAAAGAAATAAGAATAATGAGGTGGTGAGATATAGAGCGAAATAAGAGATGATATACAAACAACAATGTTTTTACTTGCGTGTTCTTTTGATGGTTTTTTGTATCGATCATCTCTGTGTACGTTGATCTTATTGGAATGCATAAGAAGCTTTTAAAAGCTGAAATCGAAATGAAAATATTGAGTAAAACCAAGTATTGTCTCGGCCTGCAGATCGAGCATCTCCCTGAAGGAATTTTCATACACCAATCAATCTAATCGAAGAAGGTTTTGGAAAGATTTTACATGGTTATATCTCATTGACTTAGTAAACCAATAGTTGTCTGATCCCTTGAAGTGGATAATAATTCATTTAAACCTATAGAAGATACTGAAGATAAATTAGGACTTGAAGTTCCTCACTTAAGTAAAATTGGTATATTACTTTAACTTACAAATTGCGTTAAATGTTGTTATAAATTAAATGTAATAAATTGGACATTACTCCTACAACCTTCCATATTCTATATGACCTTTGGAGTTCAATCATTGTGTATATATATAATGTACTCAAACATTATATGGTTGGTTTTTTTTCATGAATAAAATTTCTCCTTCCAATCTTATCTTCTTCTCTTACTTGTTATTGTTCATTACATACAATCTTGATATATTGTTTCATAGAAGAGTGATTAACATAGACAAAGCATATTACAACACGTTATCAGCACGATCATCTACCGAATCTGAGTTGTGCCTTAGGAAAGAATCGTGTCTTTCCTGCAAGGTATTTTTTTTGAATCAATCCCAATATCCAAGCTTTAATCTCATGTGACTATATGCAAACTTTGTATGTATTGTTTACTGAATTTGTCTGTGTCTTAGATTAAAAAGTCATTTTTCAATTTCAATACTTTAATTCGTTTGATATGAGGTTTGGGGCTGACTGCTTGAGTTACCATGGTTGCTTTAGTGTTAATTGCGTAAATAATCTCTAAATCACACTACTTGATCGGGAACTAATTTATGTTGTACCATTCTGGTTCGATCAAGGTTCTAGAATTTCCGTCCAATTTTATCCTACGTAGGAATTTAAAGTTCCTATGGAAGAACAATGACGATTGAACAGAAACAGTATAAATAAAGCTAACAATTAGTCTGTAGATTAAATGCTTCCCAAATTTTATTTATTTGTCTGTGTGAATCAAAATTATAATAATCCATTATAGTATGTGTTTAGTGGAGTGTACTGAACAATTTTTTTTGGAATTGTGTGCCACACTTAAGTTCACTTATGCTTTTGAAATAAGGGACCATTTTGGTTGCATCTTATAACCGCTCAACATTTATTTTCTTGAAATTTTGATTATTGAGATTATTTGACAACACAATAGCATTTGTTCTTTTCTGGAATACTTTATTGTCTCTCCATTTCCAATTATGGATTCAAACATGAGGTAATTGATATTATTTATTGAGTTCCTTATCGGAATTGAATAAGGGTTACATCTAAGTTTGATATGGATTACTGATCATAGTCATAGATGTAGCTGATGAGTTTTTTGAGCATGCGTTTGATGTTGAATTCACCCTATTTTATTTAATTTAAATGAAATGCTTATACACGATTTTATTTCACTTTCACCCAGAAGTAAAAAGACCTTACATCGTTGGATTTCTTTGGATATGGAGAATGAGAACATTATTTGCTTGGTAGATAGTGCCACAACTCACACTATATCCTTAAGGATAGAAAATTCTTTCAAACTTTAACTGAGAAGAAAGGGAGTGTTACCACAATTTCAAATGATAATGTCTTAATAGTAGGCTCCGGTAGAGCTTCAATTGTTCTTCCTATGGGTACTGAATTAGTAATTCACAATGCGTTATTATATCCACAATCTAAACATACCCTTCTCAGTTTTAAAGACATCCGGTCAAATGGTTTTCACATTGAAACAGACACCGAGAATAATGTAGAGTACCTCTTAATGACTCATTCTATAGGGTGTCGAAAACAAGTTGTCGAAAAGCTTCCTTCTCTCTCCTCAGGGCTGTATTATACATACATTCGCCCTTCTAATCTCCATATCTCGATGAGTATGAAATTTCATGATCCAAATTCATTTAAATTATGGCATGAACGGTTGGGTCATCCGGGACAAAATATGATCCATCGGATTTTGTCTAACTCTACTGGACATGGTATGTCAGACAGTAGAATTCCTTCCGTGAATGAATTTATTTGTGAAGCTTGTACAAAAGGAAAACTTATAGTACGACCTTCTCGTACTAAAGTTGGATTACAATCTCCTATTTTCCTTGAACGGATTCATGGAGATATTTGTGGACCAATTCATCCAGCATCGGGACCATTTCGATATTTTATGGTCCTAATTGATGCCTCCACTAGGTGGACTCATGTATGTCTATTATCCACCCGAAATAATGCTTTCACAAAATTCATTGCAAAAATTATTGAACTCCGTGCTCAATTCCCTGATTATCCAATTAAATCCATTAGAATGGATAATGCTGGTGAATTCACTTCGAAAGCATTTGATGACTTTTGTATGTCATTAGGAATTAAAGTGGAGCATTCTGTTCCATATGTCCACACTCAAAATGGTCTAGCTGAATCACTAATCAAACGTATCAAATTAATCGCTAGACCTTTAATACAAAATTCCAACTTACCCATTTCATGTTGGGGTCATGCAATTTTGCATGCTGCTTCTCTAATTCAAATACGTCCAACTGCATATCATGATTATTCCCCTTTACAATTAGTGCGTGGGAAAGAACCAAATATTTCCCATCTGCGAGTTTTTGGATGTGCAGTGTACGTTCCAATATCACCACCTAAACGTACATCTATGGGTCCTCAAAGGAAATTAGGTATTTATATTGGATTTGAATCTCCATCCATTTTGAAATACCTAGCTAGAGCCCATGACTGGGGACCAATTTACAGCTCGATTTGCTGACTGCACATTTGATGAAGATCATTTCCCGACATTAGGGGGAGATAAAACTCAAAAATTAAAAGAATGTCGTGAAATCTCATGGAATGTTGAAAATCTTCAATATTTAGATCCACGCACTAATCAAACTGAACTGGAAGTTCAGAAAATAATTAACTTGCAGTATTTAGCAAATAATCTGCCAGATGCGTTTACTGATTATAAAGGAGTGACAAAATCTCATATACCTGCTGTTAATGCACCACAAAGAGTGGAAATTCCTAAAAGTACAAATATATCTAATACAACTCTGCGCCTGAAGCGTAAAGAACCCATGGGTACAAAAGATAAAAATCCACGGAAAACAAAATCTAACAAAAATAATCAATCACTCCAAATATCTTCTAAAGAGATTCGTCCAGAAGACGAAAATCCTAGTAACAATGCACGTGCACAAAATAATCAAAATACTAGGATTGCGGAACGACCAGATCATCATAATATCATGGGAAATGAAGAAGATCTGGTTGATGTGAATATCGAAGTTGCTATGAATTTTATAAATACAGGAGAAACTTACGATAGAAATATAATGGTCGTCGACGACACATTTACCTCTATAATTGCTCTTACTATCTCAAATAATAATCTGGATCCAGAACCCAAGTCTATTGCTGAGTGCCGGAAGCGCTCAGATTGGGTAAGATGGAAAGATGCAATTGAGGCTGAGCTAGACTCGCTAAACAAAAGAAAAGTTTTTGGATCAATCGTACGTACCCCTGAGAATGTTATCCCTGTAGGATATAAATGGGTATTTGTGCGAAAAAGAAATGAGAAAAATGAGGTGATGAGATACAAAGCGAGATTAGTAGCTCAAGGGTTCTCGCAGAGACCCGGTATTGATTTCGATCAAACATATTCTCCTGTAATGGATGGTATAACGTTCCGCTACTTAATCACTCTGGCAGTAAATATGAACTTAGAAATGCAGTTAATGGACGTCGTTACCGCATATTTATATGGATCATTAGATACCAATATTTATATGAAAATCCCTGATGGATTTCAAATTCCCCAGATGAGGAAAGATGAAAATCGTAATATGTATAGCATTAAATTGCAAAGATCATTGTATGGTCTAAAACAATCGGGAAGGATGTGGTATAATCGATTGAGTGAATTCCTCCTGAAGAAGGGATATGCAAACAATGATGCTTTTCCTTGTGTGTTTATAAAAAGGTCCTTAAATGAATTTTGTATCATTTCTGTGTATGTAGATGATATAAATGTTATTGGAACACATAAGGCAATAGAAGAAGCTAGTTCGAACTTAAAATCTGAATTTGAAATGAAAGCTTTAGGTAAGACAAAATATTGTCTCGGCCTGCAGATCGAGCATCTCCCTGAAGGAATTTTCATACACCAGTCAACCTACTTGAAGAAGGTTTTGGAAAGATTTTACATGGATAAATCGCATCCACTTAGTACACCAATGGTCGTCCGATCCCTTGAAGTGAATAAAGATCCGTTTAGACCTAAAGAAGATACTGAAGATATATTAGGACCTGAAGTTCCTTACTTAAGTGCAATTGGTGCATTACTTTACCTTGCAAATTGTACTAGACCTGATATTGCCTTTGCGGTCAATTTATTAGCCAGATTTAGTGCTTCTCCTACAAGGAGACATTGGAATGGCATTAAACATATTCTTCGATATCTTCAGGGGTCACAAGATCTTGGCTTATATTACACGAGAAATCAAAATAAATCATTGGTGGGTTACTCGGATGCTGGTTACATGTCTGATCCACATAACGCAAGATCCCAGACTGGTTATGTTTTTCTATGTGGTGGTACTGCAATCTCATGGAAGTCTGTCAAACAATCTATGGTTACAACTTCCTCAAACCACTCAGAGATTGTTGCTTTATATGAGACCTCACGAGAATGTGTATGGTTAAAATCTTTAATGAAACACATTTGTGAGTCGTGTGGCATTTCTAGAACTGATATATCCCCCACTATACTTTATGAGGATAATGCGGCTTGTGTTGCACAAATGAGTAGCGGGTATGTTAAAGGAAATTTAACAAAACATATAGCCCCTAAATTCTTTTATCCACATGAGCTCCAGAAGAGTGGTGAAATTATTATACAGAAAGTACGCTCTAGTGATAATCTTGCAGATTTATTCACTAAATCCCTACCTACGTCTACTTTTGAAAAATATGTTCATGGTATTGGGATGCGTAGGCTTGGAAGACTGTTGTCTTCAGGGGGAGCGGTAATTTCAAAACAATCCTAAACATTAGGTCTTGAAGACCATTAGTTTTACATCTTTAACCCTGAAGGTTAGGTCCTGAAGACCAGCCCTGTACTCTTTTTTCCTTGACTAAGTTTTTTCCCACAGGGTTTTCTTAGTTGAAGGTTTTTAATGAGGCAGCTAGTGCAACACATTAGAACTTGTATGTCATGTACTCTTTTCTCGTCTAGTTTTTTCCCACTGGGTTTTTCTAGCGAGTTTTTAACGAGGCATGCACATCAAGTCGTAATGTCCAAGGGGGAGTGTTATAAATTAAATGTAATAAATTGGACATTACTCCTACAACCTTCCATATTCTATATGACTTTTGGAGTTCAATTATTGTGTATATATATAATGTACTCAAACATTATATGGTTGGTTTTTTTTCATGAATAAAATTTCTCCTTCCAATCTTATCTTCTTCTCTTACTTGTTATTGTTCATTACATACAATCTTGATATATTGTTTCATAGAAGAGTGATTAACATAGACAAAGCATATTACAACAAATGTGACATTACATTTGTGGTAAACCTACTAACAAATCTAGTGTTCCTCCTACAAGGAGACATTGGAATGACACATATTCTTCGGTATTTTCAAGATAGAATTGATACCCCCAACTGTATTCTATGATGATAATGCAGCTTGTGTTGCACAAATGAGTAGCAAATTATGTTAAAGGAAATTTAACAAAACGCAGTCTCCAATTTCTGTTATCGCATGAGCTCCGGAAAAGTGATGAAATGATTATAAGAAAGTACGCTCTAGTGACAATCTTACAAATTTGTTCACTAAATTCCTATTTATGTCAATTTTTGTGCAATATGTTGGAATGCGTAGGCTTAGAAGACAGTTGTCTTCAGGGGGAGCGATAACTTCAAAATAATCCTAAATGTTGGGTCTTGAAGACCATTTTAACTCTTTTAACCCTGAAGGTTAGGTCCTGAAGGCCAGTGGCTGTACTCTTTTTCCCTTGACTAAGTTTTTTCCCACAGGGTTTTCTTAGTTAAAGGTTTTTAACGAGGCAGCTAGTGCAACATATTAGAACTTGTATGTCATGTACTCTTTTCTCGTCTAGTTTTTTCCCACTGGGTTTTTCTAGCGAGTTTTTAACGAGGCATGTACATCAAGTCGTAATGTCCAAGGGGGAGTGTTATAAATTGATATAAAATGTGGACATTACTTCCATAGACTCTTTATATTCCATGCCCTTTGGAATTCATATTATTGTATATATATTGTACTCAAAGGGAATGAAGTGAGTTGATGAATAAAAATTACCTCGTTTCAATCTTGTCTTCTTCTAGTTTTCGTTGTTGTTACATATTCTGTTTTGTTAATCTATAGAAGATGGTGCACACGAGATCCATATTTTACAACACTTAACTTCTCACTATCCTGAATTGTTAGTCCGAAAAATTACTATTCGAAATTGACAGGTCCTCTAAATTGTCGAACAAAATAGATAAAAAAAACTTATAAATTACATAAAACTTCATAAAATTTATCAAATTTTTGTTGGCTCAATATCATCGTCGTCGTCATCATCATTATTAGATCCTCGACGTAACAAGATCCACGCTCCGACGACCACCAAGAACCGGACCCCGACGGACGATCTCCAACCTTGGGGCCTTGTAACCAAACACTTGTCTCCAAAGCTATACAAAACATTCAATCTCCCATTCAAAGTCCCCTCCACATTGTAGCTCAGAATTTTGTGAGCTTTAAGCCCCATATCAAAAAGACTCTTCACTTGAATCTCCACCTCACCAATACACCTGTCACCCATACTTCTCTTACACAACAGCTTCACGACCAGGCTCACTCCTCCTTGTCCAAGACTCGACTCGTTGATCGTGTAATCCACGACGAAGTTCCACCTGGGATTGGCTTCTCTTTCATTGTCAACTAGGGTTTTCTTGCTTGTTCTTGGCTCTCCTTTGATTGAGATCTTTGCATACACTTTCATCTGCCCTAAACTTCGGACGTTGGGAAGATTGTTGGCTGAGATCAGAGTTAGTTGGAGCTTTCTGCACTCCATGTTATTTTTTTTTTGGAAGTTTTGGTTTACTATTAAACTAAGCTCATTCATGCATGGAAGTCAAGCTTTTATATATATGTATCAAGAAAATGATGACATATTCTTATTTCAACCTTAATTAGATGAACTAACTTGGTCCAAGAATTGGTTGAACTAGCTAGTTGTGGCATTAATTACAGTTTTTTTGGTCATTACCTATGTACACGTGTTGACTGGGTGTGGAGTTGGAATATAGATCAAACTTAAAGAGATGACTTCTTTTCTATAAACTACCTTTTTCTATTTCCTCTTTTCTAGTTCACTTTAATTTGTCTTCTTCTCTGAGGTTTGGTTTGAAATAGGGTCTCGTAGATATCCGTGTGACCGTATCATATGAGTTTGTGACATTTATTAACAGAAGGATAAATGGAGCTTGTTAGTTCACTTACATATATAAGTAAATTAAAACTACTTAGTTACAAACTTACAGAAATGAAAAATTTTGTGCTTAGGTGAGTCTACTAATTGAATAAATAAAGAAATAAATTAACTAATACTCACAAACCTCAAATCTAGGATCCTCAAACTATATATGACCACTTGAGTCTGTCATTGACTTAAAACCTACATAAATCAAACCTACAATTGAAACAGCATGCATGCAGGCTTGTACAAATGATCTGTGTTCTAACTTTTGTTTTTTTCAAGAGAGAGAGAGAGAGGGCACCATGGGATCAAGGAAAGTGCAAGTGGATCTAGACAGATGGTGATTTGAGAGAAGGCTATTCAAGTCCAAAGCCACAAACCTCATAGAACTGTTCTTCAAAGAATCTTTCTTCTTTACCTAAACACAGTTGTTCTTTGTAGAAGTCAAGGATGTTTCATGCTGACAAGTGACAAGCTTTTCTTGATACCTTAGAACAAATCTGAAATGGTGGTTGAGTTCTGCGATTCCCATAGACATCTACATTCTGGCAAAGGGTTCAAATATATGGAACTCTTTCTCGTCGACTTTTTAACTCTAGGCACCATTATGCTCTTCCGATCACTCTCAGCTAGCATCGTCTCCATCTCATCCTTGAACATATCCCAACTGCAAGATCAAAAGTTTTCATACTTTGATTGCTGAATATATAGAGAGTGCCACACATTACCATGAACTATTTTCAAGATTTTGGTGACGGCATTATTACCTTATACTCGTGTTCTGCAGTAAGACAACAAGCTTGGTTTTATCAGGCATGATGGTTTTGGCATGTCCATTGTAGAGGAATCTTCTTTGCCCCATTAGAAAATGAGGGAAGTTTCCACCTTGAGTGGTTACGAATACTTCACTAAACAAGCAAACCATGTAGTCCAAAGCAGCTAGTCTCGAAGAATACCCCTGAAGCAATGAAACAGGGGACGTAAAGATCACTCCAAGAAAAAGGGAAAATGGCCTGCGAGATTTTAGTGGCAAGAATAGTTTCATTGCTAAATGAATTATTGTTGCTGCAAAAAACGAGCGGGCTTGTCTTCAACAATGAATATACAAGAAATTCTACTAAAAGTTTAGCCATTTTGCAATTTTTGTTGCTGTGGATTTCAGTGAAATATTTTGCAATGTCATGAAGGATTGCTGTAAAAGTAAAAGGATTAGTAATCTTTCTCGAAACTGAATGGATATAGCTTCAGACATATGCAAGGAAGGTAATTAAAAAAGAAAGAAGACGAGTTCTTAATAAATTTACCTGAAATGAAGCAAGTTCATCAGGTGTAGCTAGAGATTCCTTAGTCTGTAAAAGTGGAAACATTTTCCCAAGAGGTTCTAAATATCGACCCTCGTTGTAAATTTTTCCAGAAGCCAGATAAATGGGGGTGTTGTTGGAAAATCCCATGCCTCTCAACATCATACCAACCTATGCTGACAAAGAAAAATATGTCCAAAGAAAAGTATTACAAACTGAAACCAATCTTGCATTGTTTTCAAATGTAATAACAGTTTGCACAAAACTAACCTCCACTGGGGTCATAGGGCACCTTCCATTGACTCGATTTATACCAGGTTCTGAGACTCGGTTTTTGAGCATGAACTTCTTGCCCCATCCCTTTTTACGTATTGCATCCATTTCAGACTTCTCTGTCTCTTGTTCGTCATATACGCAGCATGAGAAAGCCACCATGTCCTAAATTTGAAGCCAGTGTGAAGTTGTAGACAGTGATAGGAAATGTTCACCAATAAGTGAGAATCTGGATAAAGATTTTACCTCTTCAAAACGGAGATGAACTGTGACGTACTTCCCACCAGAATCCGAGCTCTTATCAGTCATTCTATTGACTATCTTTCTTGCAAGGTTGTTTATTGTTGAAGAGAATCTGAGAGCTTTATAGTTGGCTAGGCATCTTAAGAACTGAATATGCGGTGGAATGCTCATTGCTAATCTGTTTGCGAATGGAGATATCCGAACAATACTGCAAGAAATAAACCTCATGAGAATACAATGTTGCCTCCATAATATCCTCTGTTTTATTTGCTGTATGATAAAGATATCTTGATGCTTTCGAAGATATTATATGACAATGTACCTTGTTTCTTGCAAGAGAGGATAAACCTCGTCTAAGTAATAACGAGCAGATGCCCAAGCTGGGACTTTCAAGCTTGGAATATTGGTGATGCTAAAGTTATAATTCTCCATCAATTCGTTTGGTAGATCATGAACCACTGTAACAAAATCTCTCAAGGAGGATATGAAGTGATCCTCATCGTAAATATCAGCAAACTCGCTGTAAAGTACCAAAGGAGAGAGTATTTCAAGAGGAAATATTGAAGTAACAAACCAGTGAAGTGAGAAGAACAATTATACAACGTTGAACAATGTCAATGAATACTTTTTATTCAAGATTCTAGCATTAGGAGAGAGCTTTGTTGATTGAAACAAGCAATTTTACCAACTTGATTCCTCTATAATCGAAGAAACAATGCACACGAACCAATTTTCTGCATCAAACTGAGTCTATCTACTTTGTTTCATATGATAGATTCCACACAAGCAACCATGAAGTGAAAAGCCTATTAGATTGATAGCACATTGCCTCTTTTATAATCTCACTAATATATGATTAAAGAAAAGCGTAGCTTGATGAATGTGGGAATAACACACACCTTGGATCCTTCCAAACATTATGAAGATCGAAACGAGGGATGACAAGAGTAGCATTCAGCAGTCCAGCTATAGCCACAGCATTGCAAATCTGAAGTTCAACAACACTCAATATCCAAAGCTATCTAATTTCAAACAAGCAAGAATTAGATATATCAACAATGAGAATTGGTTCAGACCGAAGAGCGTTGTTGGTTCAGACCACCATTAGCCTCGACCACTAGATAGCGTTGAAGCCCAGTCGAGACTGATAGAAAAGGACAGACAGCTCAGTCTTACAACTATCAAAGGTTCCCATCCATAAACATACAAATGGATTTATTAGATATGTAATACTCATACCTGATTGCTGATAAGCATTAGCATTCAAACAGGGTCTTTGCTCTTTCAGCTTTCTTCTGTATCTCCATAGATTATCCAACTACAATACATGAGTTTGAAGAATTACAAATAAAATATACAAATTAAGCAACAATGTACATGAATGCAACACCTCAAAGAATGAGCATCATGCTTTAATTTTTACTGTTTACTTGTTCCAACATAAATGAGCACATGCCATATTTCCAATTTCCCAGAATCGTGGTATTTCCACCTTATGCTTCAAGTTAAAGGCTGAATAATTAAGCTCAAATTTCCATTTTTAAACAGCTCAATAACGACAATTCTCAGCAACCAAAGAATAACATTCTTATTCTTTTCCACTGATATATCCTCAAAAGCCCAGATCAAAGTTCCTCTCAATACAACAAATCTTGAGAGGAAACTCCCATGAATCCATACTACATCTATCTGCTTTATAAAGTGAAAGGAACAAAAAGTTTTTTAAGTAAAAATAAATAAATTATCTACTCATTTAAATAATTTTCCTTATAAATCAAGAAAAAATAAAGCAAGAACAATGTAAGAAGGAAGAGAAAAAACCCATGTGAGACCTCAACAGAGGAAGCATTATCAGACTGGATTTCCGGCCAGAGCTTCAGAAACAGGTCATGGCTGCGGTAGAGCGATCCTGGCGGCGGCGGCGGCGGCGGGTGCAGGATAGTCAACAAGGGTCCAGAGCAGGTGATCAGCCCCAAAATGTAGAGGACTGTCAAGAAAAGTAGGTATCTTTTGTGGAATATTCCAGCGTAGAAGAAGCAGACGACCCCACGGGGGCGGTGCTTGCAGTGGAGGTGCAGCCGGCGGCGGCATCTGGTGGTGGTGGACTCCGTGGTGTACGTCAAAGCCATGCAAGATGGATTCACAGTCTCTTTCTGAATTCTGAGTGTCAAGATTGGATTTTTATGCTCTCATGTGTTGCAGTGACACACCATGTCATCAAATTGTGGGACTCATTTCAAGATTTATAAAATTACTATTTTTTTAATGTTTATTGAAGGGTTTTATGTTGGGATTTGATGTGCAAATTTAATTTAGATATTGGAATTTGATGAAGGGTTTTTTTTTTTTTATATACTATTTTTGATGTTTTTATGTTTGGGTGGAGACACCCTTTGTTCTTGCAATCTCTGTTTCATAGTTTGATTAGTAAGTAACATGATAATGATAATAAATATGGTGATGTTAACTAATAAAATATTGCAAGAAAAAATATAGAATAAAAAAGTTCTCTTGTCTTTGTCTGCAAGGTGGGAGAAGATATTTAGTATCAAGAAAATGGAGGGAATGTGATTGATTTTGACTTACAAAATTATTTTTTTAATAAATATGAAATTAGTGTGTCTCATTTATAATGTCAATGAGTTACTCTCCTGAGCACCAGTTGCATGGATCTCAGATGGGTCTCGTGCGGGCTGGGTTGGCCCTTCCAACTTGCGCCTCTTTACTTTTTTCACGTGTTATGGTCGTTACCTTCACGTTATGTTAGTGTTACCTTCGTGTTATGTTAGGGTTACCTTCGCGTTATGTTAATGTGACCCCATCTCCAGATTTCATACCCTTAGTTTAAAACTACTGAACTAAAATAACATTAAGGTAACACTAATATAATATGAAGGTAACACAAACATAACATGAAAGTAACATTAACATAACATGAAGGTAAAAAACAAGGTTAATCATACATTCATGTTATATTAGAGTGACTCTCACGTTATGTTAGGATTACCTTCATGAGGGTATGACTGCCTGGAGCGAATCTTGGTGGGTTTGAGCGCATCCACCAGTCGCGTGGGGGCGCGTGAAAATGCTCGTCAGAGGCGCGTGAAGAGGGTCGACCCGGGTACAGATCCATGCACCAGTTGCACAAAATATTTTGTCAATGTGAATATTATGTTGATGAAATGAAAAACACACTAAATTAAATAAGGCAAAATATTTTGTGCAACTGGTGCATGGATCCACCCGGGTCGACCCGCTCCACGTGCCTCTGACGCGTGTTTTCACTCGCCCCAACGCCCTCTCACGTGCTCACACGCGTCTAGTGTGTGCACTCAAACCCACCAAGATTCGCTCCAGGCAGTCATACTCTCACATTATGTTAGGGTGACCTTCATGAAGGTAACACTAACATAACATTAAGATAACCCTAACATAACGTGAGAGTCACTCTAACATAACATGAAGATATGATTAACATTGTTTTTTACCTTTATATTATGTTAATGTTACATTCATGTTATGTTAGTGTTACCTTCATGTTATGTTAGTATTACCTTCGTATTATTTTAGTTCAGTGATTTTAAACTAAGAGTATGAAATTTGGAGATGGGGTCACATTAACATAACGCGAAGATAACCCTAACATAACAAGAAGGTAACACTAATATAACACGAAGATAACACTAACATAACGTGAAGGTAACGACCAAAACACGCGGAAAAGTAAAGAAGCGCGTGTTGGGCGGACCAGCCCGACCCGCACGCCGCCCAAATCCGTGCAGTTGATGCACAGAATAGTAACTCATTAAATAATAGCGGAGAATTTTCACTTTCCACCGAAATCCAAGGCAAAATTGTTAAAGACTTTCACAAAGAAAGGCAAAGAAAGGACCTCTATTCAATCAACTTATTTAACTTTTGTCAAATTTGAGCCATTTCTCTATACCTTTTGTCCCTTTTCTTGAAAATGCAATTCTAACACCAATAAAGCTCAATGTAGATGAGAATATTTAACTCTCTCATCTACCCTTTATCATGAACTTAGTCCCACACCATACACCTTTTTTGGACCACCAATTCTCTCTTTCATTCATGAGATATTTTCTTAGTTTTTAGTGTGCCCCGATATTTGTGGAAGACACTTTCTACCAGTTGAAGTGTGTATCAAGTTGAAATTTTCATGCTCGTTTTACTTATATGTGTTTTTTCTGATATATTTTAACCATAAAGTATTGTTAAGTTTCCATTCGACTTGCAAATTGAAATAAAACGATAAAGCTAATGTGGGATTTGAAAAAAAGAAGATGAATGTTGACCTGGTTATGGACAATGCTTGTGTGCATCTTATATAGTATGTTGTGCTGCCTCATAAATAGAATATGGAAATAGTAACATGTGATGTTTTTCCATTTCCTAATGGTAGACATGGTCCTAGGTTGCTAGCTATTGAAAAGTGGATTCTTGAAAGCGTTGTACAAGATTTATAAATGTGGTATTATCAATCTACATATAATCTTGAATTATACGAGTTACATTTTATTCCTATGTGTTCTCTAAAAAAAAAACACTATAAAAAGTTGTAATTGTTCATTAAAAATGTCGAAAAGAAAAAAATTGTGACCAGGAATCGAATGTGTGAGTCAATTCAAAATTTAAAAGAAATTGAGGTTTGTTAAATTACATAATACATCACATTTAAAAAATAAATAAATTGGACACAATTAAATTAGGGCCTGTTTACTTTGTAGTTTTAGATTGATTAGGGTTTAGGGATTACATCACATTTAATAAAGAGATTCCATTGTAGTTGTATGGAAGCATTTGGCACATCATAGAAAAGACCACACAGTTTGATTTAACCTTTTGCCTTTTAATCACCTTAATCTCATCATTATAAAGCTAATAAGCACTTGATTATAGATCACCCCACCTGTCCAACACTTTTAACACTTTTTACTTCCACCATCAACTTCAGTCACTTTTTCCGGTCTCAAATTCTCCGGTAAAACAATACTTTCATCATCGATACATGTTTTCGTATCATTGAATAGAAAACGGAACATTATTTTGAAACATCGGTTGAAACAGACTTTTTCGAAGGTCATGTCACAAGACTTTCTTACCTGCCACGTGTCATGATTTTATCAGTTCATTCCCATGGAGGAGAAATGAGAAGGGCCCTGAAATTGCACTATGCACATTCAATATTCATATCAGAAAAGCTTAGGTTGAGATTCAAATCTAATGAAATAGTGGAAAGCATTAGTACCAACCGACAATGGTGTAAAACTGTGGGACCTTCAACTTACTGCATCACCTTTCAATGACTTTAAATGGCAATTAAGTTGGGCTTCAAAACCTGGAGCTTATCACATGCATCAATCTACCCTTGTTGTACTATGCTGTCATCTGTCCAAAATGAAGTTATGCTACATCTAGTGAAGTCCACTGAAAGCAGTAATATTTATTGAGCATTTATATGTAACACATAAATGGTAAATCCTGCATCAGGTGAAATCCACCACCAATGTAGTGTAACTATTCCCATGAATTAGGTATAGATCTGCAAAGGACAATAAGGCAGGGTTTGCAGATGATTTCGATGCATCAAATGCTTGTTATCTTTTAATAAATTTATTTCAAGAACAAGATGGTCAAAAGTAGAGGATGAATCCATGATGACAGCGTGGTGATCAGTAATCACAAGGGGGTCAAGAAGTTTTATTTCTATTAAATGAGAGTCAATTCAGTACAACCGTCACGTTTTGCAGTTTGGTAGAGAGGAACAAAGCAAAAAGTATGGAGAGAACAAGCTCTGAAAATTCGATCTGTATGTTTATAGTATAACACATGCTGAAATGTGGATGGGGAAAACCATCTATAACTCGTGCTTAGGCTGATATATAAGCGCCAACCCTATCGCGAGGAATCAAGCGCAGTTCTGAGCCATGTTTAAGGAAGACATTTCCTGAGAAATCGATTGAATTCATGAAAAGTCAGCAGTGTCTAATCAAGCATTAGAATCAGAATAATATGCATATTGAGCTAGCATTTCAACTTTGCAGAACGGCAAAGATAAAGTGCCACAAAAAGGCACATAGTAATAGGATTTCTGTCGTGCTTGGTAAACTATTATAATGACTTACAGATATAATATGGCACTTAAATAGATGTCATGCTATACGACATATAAACAGGTCCTGACCCTATTATAAACCCAAGCTACAAATGCCTAGCATGCTTATGCTTGAAAAACAACTTGGTAGCTTGAGCATAGAATTAAAGGAAATGTGAGACACCTTGAGTGTTGATGTTCTAACAGAGGCCTACTGGTGTATAGACCGAAGCATGGGAAGAAATATTAATTTTTCCACTCAGTAGCATCTCCTCATACCCCATATAGAATGGTCAAGTGGAAAGGAAAAACAAATGGCATCCATCTCAAGCCGGATTGGCATGGATTTGCTGGAGATGTCACGCTTAATGCTGGGATTACAATGCAGTTATACAAATATAGATTGAACTATCAATGCTAAGTGTAATAGGTATTCTGTTCTTCGAGATAATTGCACCTTCTCATCTTCATTATTTCCATGCAAAGTAGTAGGGTGTGGTTCTGGTGGATTCATTTGAAGTAAATGATTAGAAGTCATCAATAGCAAAGCCAACCAGGAGTTGACCCAATAGAAGGTTACCAGACTCCCAACTCTTTACAAAACTCCACGGGCCTATCTTCAACTAGAAGACTTATCTGATGACCATGTCGTGTCGCAGCACCCTAATATATGTTTTCCATATTGATTGAGTGGTTACAGATCAAGAAGGCAAGAATATTGCATAAGTGATAAGGACTGGAAAGTCTGGTTCAGAGCAGGTGATCTCAGAATCCCCTCTTGCCTCCGGTCATCCCGATGACGGATTGCAAGGGGAGGGTAGTTGAGGGTATATGTGCCATGTGGTGCACAGAGATGCGCACTACATCAAATTAGGGAGGAAGAAGGATGTTATTATGTTACTAGTTGCCTTCTCAAGCTAGGATAACCATGCACAAGCAACTAAGACTCATGAGATATGTCACTCCTGGCTCTAAAAGAGACTGAGTGTGAGGGAATGATGAGAAGACATTTGAAGCACTATCAATCATTGACATGATGAGTTCAAGGACAGGAAGGAACCCATCGTTGCCCAAATGGAGAAAATTACTCCATGCAGAAAGAGTACCTCACAAGTTTAACTTGTATTACAGCATCCTAGTAGATGTTTGTCTTACTGCTCGTGCTCAAGTCAGAAGGAGGTAGGTAGGGAACTTGCATGAGTGACGAGGTCCAGAAGATTTCAGCAGGAAGCTAATGCACTCATTGGAAAACAAGGGGTAAATCACAGTGCAGTTGCAAACATGCCTTTTAATGGGACATACAACATGGTACTGAACATTCTAGACGTACTGTACAGTATAGACTGGAACATATACTACATGCAAAAAGGAGGTTTTGCAACTGCTAGAAGAAGTGCCTCATTAGCCTATGATCAGCCAAAAAACAACATTGCATGACAACTCAGTAAAAGACCCAGGGTAAACACAATACACGAAAAGAGACAACATTAGCACTCTAATAGCATCGTTCTTAAACGGAGATACAAAGGTCAAGAAAAAAAAAATCTAGCTGGCATGCAATCAATGCTGAAAACCCAAGAGACTCCAGCATAGCAACATAAGATGATGCAGAGTACAAATGAAAGACAAACCACAACAACAATATTCTCTAAGTAGACAAAAAGAATACGTGTCTCGCCAATCATGGATAAAAGAACAACTTAAGTTGACAATAAACGGGGAAGCTATAATAAAGCAAAGAAACCAAGTACCTGCACTCTGTTGAGGATTGATTCCCACTCCATCTGCATAAACAATTAACAGTGAACAGCCAAAACAAAGAAATGTTTAGACTTTAGACACATAACATGGAAAGCCCAAACAGAGCAAATCTAGCTTTCAAATATCTTGTTTATTCCATGGATCATTTAGCTTAACTGAAGCACTGCCAATACATACCCAATGACATAATTAAAATTCAAGAAAAAGGGCACAAGTGTACAGAATTCACTACATCATTTACAAAAAAGAAAAAAGAGAAGGGCAGAAGATCCAACATTTGAATTTTCAATGGCGTGAACGGAGGAAGAAAATCTTCAAAACCTAACTCGTCCTTAATTGAAAATTTATACATTTAGCAAAAGCCAATTAAGAATTTTAAGAAAAATACCGTTTGTGATGATGGCACTGGTTTCGGGAGGCACTTTGAATTCCTCGGCAGAAAATTTCAGAACTGCAGTGAATGGGGCCGCCTCCGGTACGCTAAATCTATTTCAATTTTGACGAAAAAAATCAGATTAAATGCAAACAAAAAGTTCTTTAGAGATGATGATATAATTCAGAGTAAATATTCAGAAAACCTTACACTTTGAAAGGAAGTTTGGGATCAGAAGTAAGCGTGACTTTGAATGACACCTTTCCGCAACCACCATCACCACCGCCGCCGCTCGCCATTTTTGTTCTGTTTAATTTCTTCTAATTTGAATTTTAATTTCACAGAATAATAGGTGGGCAGATTATATACGGAATATCAACTGCTTATTATATACGCGCGGCTGCTCAGCGAATCAGATACAGCCACGTGTCTCAGGCTTTGAAGACATACGTGTCAATTGCTATTGTGCCACAATATGAATGTTGAAGTTTCGAAAAAAATATTATTTAAATAAAAATAAAAATAATCATGAATAAATTGTAATAATAAGTTAAACGAATATTATAACCAGTCAACATAAATTATTATTTAAGAAAACCATATTTAAGAATATTATAAATATAAATTAAAAGTTCTTACTTTTTTATAATTAACCTGCAAATATATAATAAGATTAAATACTGTAATCTTTTTAATCAAGTAAACATGTTGAAAATGATTTTCTATACGTACAAAATCATGAAAGTATTATATTATTAACACAATTGACTCAATGAGTAAATATATATATGAGCCAATATTTTCAAGTTAAAATTAATATTTAATAGATCAGACTGAAGATATAATTTTATTTTTAATAATTTCCAATATATAATAATTTATAATATATTTTTCTCAAATATAAAAAAGTAAAAACAATTTCTCTATAAATCAAGGGAAGTAAATGATGTATTCATGTACAGAAATAGATGGACAGAGAAATAGAAGATGAAATGAATTAAAATTCATTTTGTAACCTCAAAAAATTATCCAAATTCCCATGTTAGTGTTACATTTACATTACATATGACATTAAATATTGAAAAAAATGGGACAAAAAGATATATTACACTATAAATATACAAGAATTAATACAAGTAGTTAGGAGATTGAGAATGTTGTGATAAGATCTCTCACTCAGGCACCTTTCTGTGGCAAAGTTTCAAATGCAGAGACAGTGTTGTCAAACTTGATCCGGTGCAGTGGTGCACCACTTTGCTTGATTGCACAAGCTTGCTTGTCCTCCAACGGACAACGCGCTTTTAGCATCGAGAACACGTGATTGTTCAGCCTCCTCGCTTTCTTCATCGCTTCCAGTAGCCCTTCCAATGTCTTTTCATCAATGTGTACAACAGTGAGAAACGAGATGAGCGAATGCATACAGTTACGAGTAGGAACACTCAATCATAGGTTATTTTTCTTGATTTTTGCCCTTGCGCTTTCAACTTTTCTTCCCGACTTGGCACAAGTCGAAAAGAATGTATGAACAAGGACGAGAGGCGAAGGTGTAGAGATTAATGGAAAGTATAGAAACTAGTATCAAGATTGTCAAGTGATTCAAACATGTTTTTCAGAATATAATTTCCTGCAGAAAGAGCAAAAAGATGATGTTGTGTTAAGGAAATATAGGTGTTTACCTGGATCGAGTGTGCATTCCTATGTGATGTGACAGATGCAACCTCAACCTCTGCAATGTTGAGGACCTGATGGGAGAAGTCGAACAGTTCAAAATGCAGTTGTTGGCCGAGCAAGTAAATCATCGTACAGCCACCCCAAGCAACTGAGTCGCCCAACATTCTGTGATGGCTTGGTTGTACCTGAACAGCATCCTCTAAGTATTCCTGTAATAAAAGAGTTGTAAGAAAACAAGGATTTCTCAGTTTGTAACTTTGCAAAAGGATCACTCGCTTCGAATTGATAATAATCATTTGACTAAGTACAGGAAATGATCAACCGCTTTATAGAACAGTGGGAGTTTGTACCGTTGATCATGCTTATTCTGAGGCCTCTCTAGGGCCTTTGGTATCATTTTATTACAGCATTTCATATAGCATAATAACTGACCAATTCATTCTAACACTGTAATGTTTACCAACTTCATAAAATACGTCGAAATTGTCCAAGTCATTATGCATATCATAGTAAACATAGAATAGCAGATTGAGAAGGATATGTGCTTTGGTGAGAAACAAAAGAAAACGAATTTCCTATTACCATTTGGAGACCGCTATATATGCGATAGAAGTCCTTGGAGGTTGTAATGTCCACAAACCCCGTCTTGGGAGCCATGCTCCATTTACTACAGTATTTATCTAAAACCGCACTTGTAAAAGCAAGTGAATATTCCAGCACACTTCCGGCATTAATGTTGGACTTGTATAACAAATCTGTGCACAGAATAATAAACCAGTCATACTTACAGTCATACTTACAGGACATAAGAAAAAATAGGAATTATAGGAATAATCAAGGAATATTTGGTTTATATATTAGTAAAATGGATTGGCCAATGCACAATTTCAAGGAATAATAAAGGATTTATATTTTCTGCACAATAAAAGGTTGTCACCATTTTGCTTTCAATGTCATGCACTGCTGTTATATAATCTTGGAAAGAATAACCTAAGAAGCATGACAAATTTACAACATGTGGCTACTCATAAATATCTTAATCCGCTTTGAAATATACCCTTTAATGTTCATCGAATTCCAGATATAACAAAAGCTATGTCATCATGCATCAGTTCCTCTCTGATGGCGACAGTGATGATGAGGTCGAGAATAACATAATGCATATGCCAGATACCAGCAAAATTTCTCAATGACTGTTTCCAACTTTTCCTATTTATGGCCTTACTAATAATCATGCTCGCTAATTGGATAAAGACCAGAAAGATGTACATACCAGCAGCTTCTGCCTGTCTTGACAGGACTCTAAATGACGATGAATTTGATAAGGTGGGATTCGAAACACTTGCAGCTGCTAGAGATTTGAAAAGACTAATGATAGGGCTATCTTCACTATCTTGGAACTGCATGGCTTGTCCATCTACACCAGGAGTTACACCAAGCCAGGGCGCAGTTTGCATGAATTGGCTAGTGTCTACTTCTCTCTGTAGAGTAAGTGAAGTTGGAAGTCATGGAGAAAAAAAAAGCTGAAAGCACCGTCACCAAATCAATTTTTATGAAGCTTCTTTATCAAACAAAGTAACCATGATATGATTGATACATTCATTACAAGTAGGTAAAAGATTATGGATCAAAGATTTTAACCTCATAAGTCATAACTTCTACCTGCTTGTTAATATTTTCCTGAAAATATCCCAAATTTCATACAATAACAGTAGGTTACTCACCAAAACAATATCAAGCAGACTCATCCAGTATAAGACACTTCCGATTTCCTTAATACTGCGTAGAGCCTCAATCTTCAGTTCCGATTTTGACTGCCAGCAATTGAGATGGTCTTGAACAATCCTTATGCAACCTAGACAAATACAAGACCTCTTAAGAAAATACGACTCCCAAGAAAAGAAAAGAAAAAAAAGACAAAACATATTTTAAAAATATACATATGTATAAATTACAAATGGGAAATTTATTTTTCCCAGTACCAAGAAGAAGTTAATTCTTGTTTGAAAGCCAAGAAAAAATATATTCAAGACCGAAGAATCTTCGTATGAAAGCCAAGAACAGAAATGTATTATCCTTTAATTGAGTGAAATTCAAATCATTTAAAAGACTTCTAGGGATCAATCCTGGACACTCCTTGCTTAGAAAGACCACATAGACAGAAGTTCTAATGATAACATCTAGCTCCAAAAAGCAAGCAAGAAGCACAGATAAAACTACAAGAGGAACTGAGAAAAACAATTCCCATGGTAAAAATTGACAGCCTGATGTTTCAAGCAGTTCTTATGATAATCTAGATAAGATAAGGTGCTAAAATATGTCTACAGAAAGGACAAATACATAAGATTTTCATATACATTCTTTAAAACAATTTCTGATGTATATGAATGCAACAATTTCATTGAATCACAATTACAGTTAATCACAATTACAATTTCATTGATCTAAGATATGTCATTTACCTGCTACACCACCATCAAAAGGAAGCAAACCTATGGATTTGGGCAAAGCCTCTTGCAGTCCAGTGATCATTGGCTCAAGGGTTGTTATCTGAAACAGTAATTGCAAAGGATTAAACACTTGTACTAAATGTAACAGCAGAAAGCCATGATGGTAACAAAAACCTTACAGGTGTAGGGTTTACCAATTTCATGATAGAACTACAAAAAAAAAAAAAGGATTGTATCATCTTTAATAAGGAAGTTAACAAGGCAGCACCTTCTAACAGGAGATGCAAGACACACAAGCCTTTTCAAACATATTCAAGAAACACCCATCATGGACCACTATAAATATACCATACAACAACATTGCCCCACTAATATCGCCATCAAGGTTCATTTGAGAAACAAGAGAATGATGAACAAATACAAAATCACTGTTGAAGAAATTCTAGCATTGAAAAGTCACCTACTTTTTACAACTGTTGCTGCATGTAAACAAAAAAATACAGAGGGCCTCCACAAGTCCATGTCACCACATCGATTGGTCCTAATTTACTTAACCAGATATTTATATGTGAAGTTGATATGTGATGGCTGCTATCAGAAACTCTTGTGAAAAACTAGTATACAGGTAATGAATCAACATGCCACCAGTCAAGAGAATAAAAGAAAGATTTACTTATCATCGAGGAGATGAGGAGTGATCACTAACTAAGAATACAAGTGTTACACGAACTAAGAATATTTAAGTCTAAAAGAACCGATCCATTTGAAAATTTCTCTGTATAAAGTTCAAGCCAGATTAGAGATACCTTATTTGACAAATGATCCAACAGAGCTCGGATGAGCCATGGTAATGATCTGGACCCCAGAAGTCTGACAATGGAGTACATGTGAGGCATACCAAAAAATGCACTGTGTAATCGGGCAAAGCTCTGGTATGCAGTATTTAGGTCCTACATTGACAGCCACAGCAGAGTTAAAGTCAATAAATTACAAAAAAAAAAAGGACGTATAAATTCAACCAAAAAAAATCAAATAATCATGAAGTAAAAAGATTGCGAAGGATGATCCCTCCTCAAAACTTATTATTGGCCTATAGTGTAGCTAGATTTGATGGACAGCAAACACAACATATATCTGCCCCGAGGTGCACTTCTATCCATGTTTATGAATGGTGAATTTTTGTAATTGAAAAATGAAATATACAACTTTTCAATGCTGACATAGGGTTATAACAAGATAAAATAACATGAAATCATAACAAGCTATGAGTATTAATGTGCACATTCCTGAGAGCTAGTTAATTTAGTGACAATGGCTACTTTGAAGAAATAATGAAGCAATATCATGATATTAAACAATAGGAAAGCTAACCATTACCACAAGGTAAAATTTCTTACTTGAGTACCACAATAGAAGTTTGGCTTTGCATGTGGGACGGATGGCTTCTGAATAGGAACAGGAGGCACTCTAGATGATCTAACAAAGCGTTGGGTTGTATTACACAGGATGAAGTTTGGTAAGAAGTCATTTTGCATCTCTGTCCAAATCTGAAAGCAATTTGTCAGGAATGGAACAATGGATAAATAGTTTCATTGTGAAGTCCTTCTGCGAAGGGTACACTGGCGTGTGCTCTAAGCAAAACATAAAGGTGGGAGATTTAGCTCTCTCAGAACCCAAGAATTATATTATCATACCTGTGATGCAAGTCTGCTAGAATAAGAGATAAGAGATACATTCTCTTGCATCTCACTCAACATGAGACTAAAAGAATCAAGAGTCAGATCTTTTGATAGTAATTCATGAGCTAGTTGCAAGACATCAAGGAGCTTTTCCAATTCCTGAAATCAAAGTGCTCATTTAGAGAAAGGAAACTAAGAGAAGACAGGTATAGGTTGTCAACTAAATCACTCACCACAATAGCACATATATCCTGAGACTCAAACCAATCAAACAAAAATTCAATGTTCTCCCTGCATACTTTGTTTATTCTTTCAGAGATCAAATTTCTCAAGTTGATAGTCCTTCCAAGCAACTGCACAGCATAAAAATTCAATTTAGTAGGAGAGATACAAAGGGGGATTAGAGTTCTCCAAAAGAAGAAAATTAGTTTTAAGTACAACAGGAGCAAACATAAGAATGTAAAAGATTAATAGATGCATCAGTGCAAAATAGAAATGCAGCAAACAGAAAAAAGAGGAGTTAACAAAAATACATGTTCTGACCTTCACTCTTGTCATCTTTAACAGTGCGGTGAATCTCATCGGTTGGACTGAAAACTTCTCACCAATGTCTAAGGCGAAAAGGAATGATGGATCCAACAGTTCACTGTGAAGTTGGAACAAAAAATTACATATAACATTTTATTGAACTGATAGTGGTTCAAAAGCTGTCGATATTACATGTATAAAGTATAAGGCAAATACCTAGCAGCCCAACTTTTGTAGTATGTGAAAATAGTGTCACACAGTTTTGATATAAAGATGTCAAAGCAATTGTCCACCTGAAAAGAGAACATAAACATACTATGTAAACTTTGCATATACATGGAGAAGAAAGTTAAAGAAAGGCAGGTAACAAAGAGGTGATTGAAATATTCATCTCTGAAGAGCTATTTATCAAATTTATCATCTGTATAAAATTCTAAATACTTAAAATACATGGTAAATCATCTAAATTTAGATGATAACCACAGCATATCAACTCTTACAATGCATAATCAAAAACTAATTTCAACTGCTTTACCTCAGCTTCAATCTCATCATATAGGAATCGCTGCTTGAGGACCACAAGTGCATGTTGGGCAGCATCATTATAGATGTCGAAGGGCATCAGAACACTTTCAAGAAGACCGGCATTTTGGGACTCTATTACATGATCCACCAGCATCCAAGGAAGGGAACATTCAATAGGAAACTGCAGTAGAAATATCATGAGAATGTTCTCAACATTCAAGAGGAAGAAAACCATGTGAGAATAGTAGCATGCATAATGGATTAGCTGGACTACTAGAAATAAGACACAAAGGGGGCAAGAAACTTTAAGAACTATACATTTCAAATATTACAAAGCTTATGAAAACCACAATTAAGCCACAAAAGAATTTCCCGAGCCAATCTTTATGTGCAGGCACAGTGATGATAAAGTAATGAAGGAGATTACTGGGGTGGTACTCATTAATGCTCATGGGGATTTATGAAGCACATTTGCAATGGTATAACCTTCGAACTATTACTAACCCTAATTCTGACAAACATCTATAAGAATCCTTTTACCTGGATCACACGAGAAGATTCCAAATAAAACTCCCTGAACCATAAGAAACCAACATCTGTCAAATTTGCAATTGTCGCTGCAAGAAGAAAAATAAGTAAGGTGCATTCAACTAGAACAAAGATATACATGGGTTTTAGTGACAGTATGATATACGAATAAGTGAACATAATGTGTTATGGCAAAGTTTGATGGTTTGAGCATTGACTATCCTATTACCACTATACTTTTCTCCATGGTAAGGTTTTCATAAGGACTTACAAGAATTTACATGCATAAACAGAACATATCTAATATAACACATCTATACATGCATCTTTTCCAAAGGTCATATAGTAGTGGGGTCTTACATGTTACGGTAATAAATTTTCATGCCCATGAAACATGCGTAGTTGTAGAAGAACATTAAGAAAACAAAGGCCATCTTTAACAAACCTGTATAGTCTAATATATGCAAGAAAAAACCAAGCTTGTAGAAGAAGTTTTCCAGCTGTTTTAAATCATTGACTGGAATTTCAGAACCAGTATTGCCGAAAAGGCCACCAGGCTTCCTCATGTTGCCACCTGATACCACCTCGTATATCAAGAATTGTAAACAGTGGACCTGGGTGCGTGAGGGTTGTGTGTGTGTGTGTGTATAAGAGAGAGAGTTAGGTTCAAGGTTGCAAATTGCAATATATTCAAAAGCTAAATGTAGGTATCATAGACCAAATGTTCTATATATGGTATGAATCAATTTAAACTAATGCATGGGAAATCAGGTATAGATATGTGTCAAACAACCTTTACATGGGTACAATGAAGAAACATTTCCTACACTTCTAGAGAAATATTACCACTGGTGCCATCAATTGGTTCAAAGTACATATCGGACTTCATTAGAAATATTTTGCAAATTAAAACAAACTATGGAAACTTTTGTATAAGATGTGAAGCATTTGAACTAACAAGAGTCACTGAGTAAGCTTATAGTGTCCAATATGTTTTCCTCATTTTTTTAGAGTGAATGAATAAACTACTAAAGAAGTTTGACAGCATCAAGAGTTCATAGCAGATTCTTATATTTCTTCTTTTAAGATAGAATTGTAAAAAATGGCTATACATTAGAATAAACTGCTAAAAAAAAAAAGGTTTCATATTCAGGAGATAATTAGAAGTTAACATGAAATAATGGCTTTGAGATTTAAAAAACACACTCACTTAATAATCCAGGCTGCTTAGAATTAATGTTCTGGTTCACACACACAACTCATGTGGTTATCCAATGTAAATTTCCTAACTCATATAATACACAGACCTGTGCGGCTGTAGGTGCTACCGGTCTTGGATAAAAGAAGCTCCCCCTACTTTCTTCACCACCATGCTGGAACGCTTGCATTTCGGAATCAGGTTTGCTTGTATTTGCCATCCAATCCGCAGAAAGTGTTCGCATATCAGAAAGAATCCTACAAGTAGCAAACTGATGAGCCCAAAAGTTTATAAGACATTACAGAATGACAGCAAAATTGTGAAGTGACACACTGGAACTTTACAGCACCAAAAGAGATTAATATTATCAACTCAGACATTAGTGAAAAGAACAGATAAAGGTAAGAGAAACAAATGAAGTGATGGGAAATTGTTCAATCCCATGTTATCATGGACGCTTTTGTCTGAACTGTCATTGAAAATAATTCATAACTGAAATATGGCATATTACATTGAGGCATAATTTCAACATATCAAAGAAAAAAGTAAGGAATGTGGGTTATATACTTGTATTTCAAGAGAAACCACATAATTGGCAGTCTGACAGTCATTCATATTTATATAATATAGATATATATAACTAATAATATAATTACCTAGAAAGATCTTTCTTCTTCCGAAAGGTAGTCCGCAGCATAGAAGCCAGTATATTTTGCACAAAATCTTGAACCTCTGCATGAACAGTTTCCCATAAGGCATCTGCCACCAATGTATCAGACTTCTGCATCAATGCTCCAATTCCCTTGATGTAGCTCACAACTTCTACCATAGCTTTTCTTTCGTCAGCATTGTAATTATATCGTACCACCTAAGCAGGAATTAAACAGTTTAAGTTTAGCGGGTTACTAGCATCAAAAAAGAAACTTCAGGTTCTACTTAGATTATGCCAAGAAGAACTGACGTGCAGACTGTGAACACTGTAAACAAGTGCATAAACAAGTTTTGTAGGTGTAAGTTATGAGTAAAATGGACACTGATAGTACACGGACTTCCTCCTGATAAATAAAGAAAAGAAAATTAAAACCTTCTCATAGTCAGAAAATGAAGCTGGATCGTGTGTTTCTGTAGATACAGGATCTTTGCAAGGCCGTGAAAACTTCCATGCACACTGCTCCCATACACGTGCAGTCCATCTACTTAAGAGTTGAAAACCTTCAACAACCATGTCATAGACATTTCCTTTAATTTCCTTTGCCCATTCCATGTCAGTACCATCCATTGATCTCAATAATGCAAGCTGTAAAATAGATAAACGACAACATATATCAGCATATAAGAAAAAGGAATAGATCAAAAATGCATTAAATGACATTCTAATCATACATGTGGTGTATGTGTGTGTCTGTGCGTGCGAGATAGGCACACACACGCACACGCGTGCACACACACACACACAGAGGGGGAGGGGAGGGGGGGGAGAGAGAGAGAGAGAGAGAGAGAGAGAGAGCACTTGATTCAAGGCGGAAGCAAAACGAATTGAGAAGTCATCATGTTCAGCACGAATTGCCCCAATGTGGTTGATTATTAGAAGTTGACGCTGATAAGTAAACTAAGTCAAGGGACAACTACTCATGTCACTCTGAACTAAATGAAAACTAAAATGTATCCATCTAATTATATTTTCAGGAGTGTTAGTGAATAATAAGATTCCAGAGACATCAATAAAGTAACTTATTATTCAGGCATTTATAAGTCATCATTATATATAAAATAAAAATAAAAACTCAAGGATATTCTTGTGCCTCGCGATGTGGCAGCTCCTGCGGTGAAGGGAGAGTAAGAAGTCGAGCTTGAGCTGAAAATTTTGGGAAGTATGTTGCCAACTCTTTCATTATTGTCGCTGGAGAAAGATGAAGATCTGGAAATGCAGGGATGACTGGATCGTTCTACATAGAAAAGGATTAACTCATGATAATCTTATCATACTTTTATAAAAGAACTTTGAACTATCTTGTACAGTTGTACCTTAAATATAGTAATCAATCTGTTGATTTTCACTCTCTTATACAGGGACTCGCTATCCTTCTCCGATGAAGCTGCCAAGACAACAAGAACAGGCAAAACACGGAGAAGAATGTGGCGTTCTGGAAAGAGAAGGGCAAAATTTAACTCCAGCGACTCAACAGCAAAAACTATGAGAACTTGGAGAATGTCCTCAACACTGTGGCAAGTTAAGGAATTCAAGGCTGGAATGAAGGTTTCAAGAAAAAAGAACAAAAACAGTGATTCTGAGAAAAATATTGTGGAATATTTTATTAGATATTATACAATGCAAAAAAGAGATAAGAAAATCATATGTAGTGCTTGAAGATATCACATATTAACTTTCGAATAATACCAAAGAAAGCAGAACTAGTAAAACTCTGCTTCCAATAATACCAAAGAAAGCAGAACTAGCAAAACTCTGCTTCCATTTCTTCATTCTTGGACAAAAGCAAAAAGAAATTATTATTTGATGGCACTCTCATGGGTTTTCAGTTCAATACCATTGTTCGTAATGTAGGTTTTGATCCAAAACAGGGAGAAACCTTACATCCAAGAAATTGAATAAAAAGAGAACAAGTGAAGTAACTATAAGCAACCAACACATATGTAGAGTGGGACTTTAACTCTTAAATATAAGAAAGGGTAGAAGTGCAACCATAATCTGTACAACATATGACATAATTATTGGCATAAGCTGATTTGGTATGCCTTTAACAACAGAAAAAAATTCATATGAAGGATACTTGTTCACCCGGAACATTTCAACGTGCAAATTCAATAAAATTGCCCACCGTGTGCTCAAAAAGATCTGCCAAAATACATAATGGTGAAAGGACTCAAATGAGGAAGAAAATAAGATTGTCAAATAAACTTCACTAGTATTAACCTGCTTTTTCACATATATTTAAGGAAAAAAAAAACACTCATACCTGTAAGTCATCTAGTTCTTCCCTCATTGAATCGGTATCTTGCCACTGCACACTTACTTGTGTAAATGTCCTGATCATTAAATACAATTGCAACATCAGCAGAATATTTTCTTGAAGGCTATGAAGCTATATATATAAAGCCCATGAAAAAAAAATTAGGACAGCAAAGAGAAATTTCCAATAAGGTAAATGGAAGAGCAAAAGCTAAATCACAGCACACATGCAATATTTTTATGTGATGAATCAGCAGACATTTTTCAGCTATGACTGATAGGGAAAATCAAAGATACCACTAGAGTATTTGACCTCAGCTGAAGCAAGATGGGAACCAATAACCCAAAAAATATGTAATGAATATTTCTTTTCTTTGTTCCCGAAAAAAAAAAAAAAAAAGGAATCCCTTGTATCAATTGTTAAAGTAAATCCTAGTTGACATTGCAGCATTACCAAATACCAACCCAGGAAAAGGGACATGAAGATGCACCAGCCTTCACTTCCTATGTTAATGATCCAAACAGGAAGGAGATAACAATTTCAGGTGTAAAAGCAGCTCTTGTGAACAGAATATAATGAGAAATGAAATAAAAACAAGATTTTTTCAAATTTATCACCAATCGAATTGCTTATTCCCAGCATATGATCTATCAAGTAAATTATCTGTCATCTTTGCTTGGGCAACACATCTAGTTAAGTGCAATAACCAGATGTGTTTAGATAGAACATGCATTACAATAACATCCCAAAATTAAAAATTATCAGATTGGAGGTGTAAATTTTTCCAGAACTCATACAAGAGATATTAAAAATAATAACAATAAAATGCAAAAACAAATTAGAAGTGTAAGTTATGTTCGTCCACTGGAAGTATCATACATACCTTTTGTACCAAGAAAAGTCATTAGGAATGCTAGCCTTCGCATTTTTCAGATGATCAAGTTGGACCAACACATCTAGTAGCTTTAGCATGGACCTGCAGTGAAGCATGTGATTAGCAAAATACCTTTTCAGATTAGGAGACCTGAGTGAGCCTAAGAAAAAGCTTTCCAACACTATCAGATGTCAACAAGATACATTGCCAAAATATGCCCAACCGCTAAAACCATGATATTAGTTTTGACAGCCCTTCTAAGTTTTAAAAGAATGTCTGAATTTCAAGCTACTTCATTATATGGATCCCTAGATTTGTTATTTTATAAAACAGAACTCTTAAAATGTTTTATTAGCCAAGCTACAATATAGCAGCTGAAGAAGGCTGATTGGAAACAAAAGTAGTCCAGAAAACAAAACTGGTAGGTAAAGCTGGCAAGATGGACTTGAGTTTTCAGTTTTTAAAATGAACTACCATCAACCTTTAATTGTATTCACGCAGCTTTATAACATGAGAACTCAGAACCTATAACTAAACATGAGGAAAACTTAGTATGGAAAAAAAGATATGGTACCATCCATACCAAAGATGAGTTATGGTAGGACCATTGATGCGTCGCTCCGGCCTAGAAAAACGCTGCATGTCAGCTGCTAGCTGTACCAAGACAATCATCTTCAAAATCCACATAAGAGTATCACAATGACAAAAAACACTGCAAAAAGACAATACATACTTTTGATGCAGCTGATGCTTGCCATCGCTGAATTTCACGCAAACGGCTCATCTCTAGGTCTAAAACTTGGTAAGTTTCTAAATACAAGTCTGCCTGACTTTGCTTCATAGAATCTGGAAGCTGCCATGACATACACTTAATGCTATTATCACATCAGAGCAAAATATTTGAAGATCAGAAACAGATATTGCTGGCAGACATCAGATTTTCATTATTAGGCCTATACATGAACGTGGCATAAGATCTCTAGGGACTGTGAGCTTGCTCAAACTGAGCCTCTCATGTGCTATAGCCAATGAATAAACAATTATTCAACAAACTTAGGAATTTAAAGTAAGCTATTTAAGCATGATTTGACATTTAATATGGTTCGGCACAACAAAAGAGTTCTAAGAGCCTAATGCCCTATGCTGATGTTTATTAGGAAATTTTCATAGGTAAAGTCACAGAAGCCAAATCAGAAGTAAAACACATTTAAATCCACCTGAGGCAGAGCTTTTACGCAACTCCTGTATGTATAAAGAACTGAACCCATTTCCTTGCCTTCTCGTACAAGTAAATTCTGCAACCATTTTGAACAATTTACATATAATAATAATAACACCACCACCAACAACAACAATACTTTAAGTCAATAAAAATAAACTGATAGTAATTGGAAACCAATTAGAAATGAGAAATGCTATAATGACATTTCATCACACTTAGAAAATCTGATACCCAAAAGAAAAGAAAAGAAAAGAAAAGAAATGCCGAATTATGATGAGATATTACACGAGAACAATGAAGAGTATTGATGGGTCAGTATAAATCATACCAGCTGATTAATGGCTTTAGTGTCCTCAGATAAAGATAACCGATATGCAGAAACATCGCTATATTCTGTAATGGGAAAGAAAGAAATTGCAGATTAAAGGACAATATATACAGTTCAGCGCAGATGACTCCATTTCATTAACTCTCTCTCTCTCTCTCTCTCTCTCTCTCTCTCTCTCTCTCTATATATATATATATATATATATATATGTATGTATGTATGTATGTATATTCACATTCAAACAACTAATTAATTATCGACATCTTGTTACTGGATAAATGGCAATCTATCTAGATTCTATGAAGTGAATAGCAGATAGTTGTTGTCACAAACACATGAATTGATGCTCTACCTTGTCTATCTAGGCACATAATTCTTCTACAACATAATTGTCGTTTTTGCAATTCATGGACGTAAGTTTTGCACCAAAATCAAGTTACTAGCCACAACAGGGAACATCAATTTAGTATGATTTTCTGGGGCAAATTCTGCACCATGACAGAACATCTTCCTTTTCCATTGGCTTCTCAGTTCCCATAAACATAAATTCAAGTTTCTCACATTCAGAGACTTCAAATCAAGAGATAAAAGCCGCAAAATTATTAACACGTATTACAGAATCTCATAAAAACACTTCAACAAAGCATACAAATCTGACTTTAAAAAAAAAAAAACTAAAATTCAAGAATGTGAAACTCACCAATGGGACTAACAGTAGCACCTCTTTCTGTCGACACCCACAACCCAGGTCCCTGAATTTCTGGTTGCTCATCCTAAATAAAATCAAATATTAGCATTTCCTTACCCATAAGATTAATCACACACACAAACGCACACAAAAGCTTCAATTACTGAATGCTCAATTACCTCCAATGAGAATGTAGATAGTGCAGCAATTGCTTCCTCTACTGGTACTGCCATTGGAGATCTGCCGAAAAGTTTAAGCTTTTCCAAGAAAACCAAAGATTTCAGAATGTGGGCACAAAAAATGTACTTCAATTACCAATTTTTCTCCAGCTTTAAGTGGTGGGGTGCCATAAATTTCCAATTTTGGAGATAAAAAATGTAATGTCGCGTTTCTCCCAAAGAAAAAATGCAACAGAGTCGCGTTGAACTAAAGTCGTTGGAATTTGGAAGAACCAAAACACGTTTTTAGATGCTCATTCAACAAGTAATAATGATTATGCCATATAATGATTTTTCTTGATTTTGAAGCATTAAATGAGATATATACTTACCAATATAATTAAAAAGAAATTAGGTTTTTTAATTCTTTTTTGTGAATACACATCCAAACATGGACATGTTTTAATATTTTTATTTTTACTTTTATGTTAGAATCAAATAGAAAGGATCATGATCTTTTAAATGAAATTTTGTCTTTTAAATCAAGAAAATTTGTGGATCAAACATATAAATGAGTGTCTTAATGCATAAATATAATAGCGGGTATTGAAATGATTTATTCATTTCAGAAGTCATTTGTAACTTTTATTGTTATTTTTTGATCGCTATGGAGTATTTTTCTAATATATGGAAAAACATTAAATATAGATAATAATAGTTATTATAATGAGAGTAACTAAATATCAAATGAAAGTTAATTCATTTAGTAATTTACTAAATAATTTACTAATTTGAAAATTTATGAAACCTACCAATTAATCCCTTCCTCTTTCTAAGGGTTGTACTCAATAGTTTTTAATATATCCACCACGAGGAAACAGGAAAATAGGTACATAATTAATGAAAACTCCTATTTTATTAGGAGTTAATTAAATTTTAAAACTTACTTTTCATTTTGTTGATCTTGAAAATGTTACATGCAATATTGTTAATACTTCTCTCAATATTTGAATTGAGTATTGTTAGAGATTGTATATTGTTGTTGAAATCTCATTTTACAACTTGTTTGTGCATGGATGTTAATTCTAGGTATAAGAATAATCCAAAAATATTTGTGAAGGAAATAAATCTATTAAAATTGGTAAGTATAAACTAATCAATTTTTTACTAATTTTGTGGGGAAAAAAATTTATATACGTGGCAGATGTCATTTTGTGACAAAAAGATGATGAAAGTGCTAAAGTTTGTTGCTAACTACTATTTGTTGGTGATGCAATGCTAAGATTTTCCGTTAATCTTTCAATAAAAAATAAAAAACCAATTTCGTTACTAAGTTGTAGTTAGAGTCGCACTTTGAAATAAAGAGTGTGACTCTATATTTGATTAAACTATAACATTTTATCGCTAAACTATAGTTTTAATGAAAAAACAAACAAACAAACTCTAGTCGCTGTTCTAACGATGAAATCTCAAAAACTCGAAGCTAGGTTATGTTTTAGCAACGAAGAGAGTGCATTAGGTTTTCTTAATTTAGTGCATTTGGAAATAATACACTATCTAATAATACTAACTTTTAGTTGATGCATTTAGCCATGAATTCAACAGTGATTATATTGTTAGTTTACGTATGTTTACATATACTACATAATATATGCAGGCCTCAACATTGATAATCGATCAAGAATTTATTGATGCATTTTACCTAATAAATCATCCACAATCCTTCGAATCATCCAAACCACCAATCTTCCTTAATTTTTTATCCACTTTAAGTGAGACTTTAAGAGTCGAAATTCATTTTATAAATGTTTGATAAGGTTGTAAGATCTTCATTATGCAAAACAATCAAAAAGAGTGGAAGGAAACCCACCCTAAGATGATCAATGAATCAAACTAGCTAGCTATATGCTTACATTATAGGTAAATTTGGCAACGTACTTACCAACCATTATTCTCAATATTCAACAAATATAAATTTACAACAGATTTATGTATTCCATACACTTGCCTAATCAATGATTATCTTAAGAGTAGGTCTTGTGTGAGACCGTCTCACAAATCTTTTTTCGTGAAACGGGTCAACTCATAACCTACACTTAGCAATTCATATGGAAATTTGTGGATATGAGTTCAATTCATGGGTAATAAGGATCCGTCTCAAGAAAACTATCCGTGAGACTGTCTCACTCGAGTTTTTGTGTTATCTTAAACATTAAAACTAGAAAGACAAAATAAAATAAGTCGATATCAGTCTACTTCAACCAAGTTCATTAAACAATTCATACGTAGTAACACAAATTAATAGTTCAAGTGTATTATGTGTGATTATAATGTTTACGGTGGAAACGACCTATAGATGTGTATGAATGTTAATGCATTATCAGATTTGTTTAGTTAATGCATGTGTTTGATACTATTTTTTCCATATATAGGTTTTTTTTTTCATTGAATTTTCTTATATCGGAATGTTAATAAAGCCTAACATAGTTCCTTTTTCTTTTGTTTTAATATAGTTGCTGATTTACTTAAAAGAACTTTAGCCATGAAAATCTAATATAATATTTTTCATGTTAAATAAAATAATATGGATTTAAGACCAACTTCCAAACCTTATATTAAGCATGTGAATGATAATTAAAATATATAAGCAATTTAATAAACCAAATTTGTTTGCATGGGTTACAAATTAAGTAAAATTGAGACGTAATACGTAAACGAACAATTCGATAAATGATTGTCAATTGAGTAGTTCTACTTATATAACTTAACCATAAAGAATAAAATTCATAAAATATTGTGAATTATAAATACAATATTCAGAATGCAATTTTCATATTATGTGAAACAACCAAATTGACAATATTGAATTATTATTACTATTATATTATTATTATTTTTCGTAAAAAAACACACATGCCAAAAGAAGAAGAACACAAAAATTCATATGAGACGGTCTCACGAATAGTTTCCGTAAGACGGTCCTTATTAATCATGAATTGAACTCATATTCACAAATTTTCATATGAATTGCTAAGTGTGAGTTATGACGTCTTACGAAAAAAGATTCGTGAGACGGTCTCACACAAAACCTATTCAAAGAAGAAACGGTTGACCCGTCAAACCAAGCTAACCCGACCCGACTGATTAGTCAAAAAGCCCTATGCTAAGCTTCTTTTAGCAAATCTCTCGCTCTCTCTCTCTCTCTCTCTCTGAGTCTTTCTCTCTCTTCCCCCCAGCCTCTTGTTAGCTCCACAGGCTCCAGCTTCACCTCCGGCCACCAATTCTCAGAGGCCAAGCGTCGACGGTGAAAATTATCAATTGTTCGTCGTTAACGTCTTTTACAAGATTTTACGCTGTTATATACACACCTTTACTTTCACAGCACTCAAACATTCAATGCACAGTTTTTGTTTTTGTTTCTTAATTGGATGATAACTGGGAGAAATGGATTCCTCAGGTATAGCAGCAGAGAAATGTGAGAGATGATAAGCTTTTTTCTCCATAAAAAAACAGTAATTTTGGGGTTTTTGGGACTTGGGGGTGTGTTTTATCATGAAATTTACGTTTATGCCGCCTTATCGTTATTTTTGTACACTTTAGGGCAATTTTCAACTTCGAAGTTAACTATGATTTTGGTTTATCTATGTTGTTAGGTTATCGTGTGGCTTCTATAATTCTTGATTTCTCCACGTTTTTTTTTTTATTTTGTTTTAGTAATACATGTTTTGGAATCTTAATGCTCCAATCTACAGGGAGCTGGATGGCAATCATACCTTGTGGGAGTTCATGGGTGACAAGGTGTGGAGTTCAGCCTCAGTGCACTATGAGACCCTCTATTATCAATATACTATCGACACCCTCGAATTGGTAATCATTTTATGACTTTTCTTTCAAAATGTTGGAATTTGCTTATTTTAGGAGTGTGGAATCAAATATGGGATGCCTTGCTTCTTCTTTGCTGTTGTGTTTCATTAGTGGGTATTTTCCTTGTTCTGGTGATGTGTAGCTATGAAATTTATGGTGGTTCATTGACTTCTTTTGGGGTGTGTGCCTTTGGCTTTCTTGGAATCGGTCTCATGACTTTTGCATTTTATGTGTAGGAGCTTATGCTGGTCTTACTGTAAAATGTAAAGATTTTATTTGAAAAAAATATTAAAAATAGGAAAAGAGTAAGTGTGTTAATTTTCATGGAGAATGAGATTTTATCTAGATTATAAGGTCCGGGTTGGCTCCTATCCGTAGTCAATTGTTTGAAAATCTAGATGCAGCATGGTAAGCGTTAACTACTATGTATTTGCAATAAACTTTTTAATTCTTTATTAATGATTTCTGAAGGAAAAATAAAGGTTTTTGTATAGCACAGAAAAAAAATCAGATATGCTTATTGCTTACTCGATAGTAACATAAAACAAGAGTTTGTGGCCGCACACCATTTAAATGAATTGACCAATAATTAGGCTTGAAAAGACAGAAATATTCTTCTAATTAATTACATTCCGCATTAGGATCAAATTTCTGACTGCTTCCATCTAAATTTTATGAACTAGACTGTGATAACTAACTACTAGTTTGCTACTCAAGAATTGCTCTGTTGAAGTAGGCCAGCTCCTCTTCAATACTTTATTTCTAAAGTTGCTAGATACCCCTTTTGAGATTGATGAAATTAGAGGTGTTCTCTGTGCGTTATTAGTGTTACAGTTAATGAGTTTGAATGGTACTAAACAATATGGACCTGTCCTCTAGACTAATGAATTCTCTTTCTGTATAGTTGTAAACTGGCTTTTCAACTATCAAACTAGGAAAAGTTTTGGAGCTCATAATTAAATAGTGATTTCTGTATGAAAACAAACGAAAAATCAGTGTATTCCTAACATTTATTTTATTTTATGAAGACAATCTAAAATTATTTAGTCACTACACCTTGTACTTCTACTATGATTCACGTTGAGTAATTTTCAGAAGAATTTAATAAAACAAAAATAAATGTAGGTCTTAGTAAATCAATATTTTAAAGTTTTAGGGCTTAATAAAACACGATAAATGTATAAAAGATCTCTAAAGTAAACCTTTTCAGAGGCAACAAAATTGGTTATACCTAAAATAGTATTGTCCTATTACTATAACTTGATTTCACTGACGCTCACCTCCCCTCCTCTGACTTCACAGTTCACATACATGTGTGGATAAATACATATATATATATATATATATATATACACAATTAATTCATTTGTACATTTACATATATTTTCCTTGTATGGTATAGTTTATAAAGGGAAACAGATTTTAAGGGCTTCTCCTTTTTCTCCTTGCTCTCAAGTTCGAATTATGTTATTATATTGTCTTTTATCATTTACATACTCATGTCATTGCTTAATCATTTATGGGAAAATATCTTTTATCCAGCACATCAGGCAGGTGTAGATCACTGGCATCCCAAAGTTCAACCTTCTACTCTCAAAAATCTTTGAAATCACTTTTCAGTTCAAGACTGTACAACACTCCATGTCAGAGAAGAGGAACTCGGCTTATTGTTAGAGCTGACAGAGTAAGATTTTTTAGATGCTGTTTTGGTTTTCATTGTTGCTGCAGAGTTCCTTGCCTTCTCCCCCACCCCCATAATCATCCTCTCTCACTCCTCAAGAAGAGGACGAGCAGATCACCATCACTCCCACACTCGAAGAGAGAGAGGGAGGGTGGAAGGTCATGCAAGTATGCATAGTTGCACTTTGTAAAAAAAGTAGTTTTGTTTGTGCCATATCTTTCTATACAGTGACAATTTTTGGAACAGATTTCCTTTCTCTTTTCTATCATTTTATACTTATACACAGGTAAACATTAACTACTCTATATGTAATATGTATAGGATTACTATTCTGTGCTTGGTGTGTCAAAAAGTTCGAGCAAGGCGGAGATAAAAAGTGGTGAGTTTTACCTTTGACTCTTATTTTGTGTGAGCATCAACTTTCGTAAAAAGCTTGAACTTGATTAAATTGCTGAAATTTTTAATGTGCCATGCAGCTTAGTGATTTCTAGTGTTGTCCAATTAATTCTTACCCATGCAATATCTGATTGCCCGTGTGATTTCTTTTGTCCATGTGATCATCTTCCAGTATAGCATCCTCCATGGAGTTTTAAATCTCAGAAGTTTCATTTGTTTAACTTTATCTTTTCCCTCTCGCATCTACAGATTTTTGTTATAAATTTTTAAAAATCCATATATGTTTCCTTATTTTGGTTGGTAAAAGATTTTCGTAAAAAAGTAGTTCCTAGAGCATTTTCATGATGAGGAATCTGTTATTGTGATGAGGTGGTGCTGCATTGGTACAAGAAGCTATGCAATTGAATCATTTTATATTTTACACTTGATTTTTGCTCTAGTAATTGCTTCTTTGGGTGTTTAATTTTCCCCTTTAGTATCATCAGTTAAATCCTTTTGCATTGAGAAATAATATTCCTCTTTACTGTCTTTCAATTATTACTTTCCCTTTTTATTGGTGAAGTCTATGGCATCTGTGTTCGTTTATGTTTTGCTTTCTTTCTGAATAAGAGCTTGCTATAAATCTGCATTTTGGTTTTATTCAAGGAGAACTGCTTATACTCTAAATTTTGAGACTTTGTATGGTTGTACATGTGGAGTTATTGGGAGGCATTTTGACTTCGTTCCTCTTCTTGCAAGTTACAACCAGAATATGTTCTCTGTTCTTTTCTTTTTTTCCATCTATTTGTTTATAAGATCTGAAAAAGTCAGGCCCAATTTGTTCGCCGAATGCTGTGGGGTCCTAATTAGCCTTTTTGCATCTTTGGAGCATCAGTTAAATAATTATGACTTTTGAAACCCTTCAATAACATTCCTGGCTGGCTGATGTTGAAATTTCTTCATTTCCTTTACATGATAATTGCATTTCATGATGGGTGGATATGGTTCTTGTCAATTCGAATTTGGTATATTTGATTATTCTTTCATTTTTCAGCATATCGAAAGCTGGCCAGAAACTACCATCCAGATGTGAACAAGTAAGTCATAATCTCACTTTTATTTTGATTGCCTTTCAACCACCATGTTGATCTTTTGCTTAGTTATCCTTTATTGCTTTCTCATATGTATGCTGTACCTGGACTCAAATGTTGTACAGAGGATTGACATCTAAGTGATTCTTTTATAAAAGAATAATCATTGAAATAAATTAACAGTAGAATATTAGATGGGGTATTTGTAGAGAATTTTAGAATTAACTCTTTACGTACAAACTTTCTATTGCTGCGTAGCAAGTGTCTTAGAAGGCCCAAAGAGTGGCATCTTTTCCTATTTACACCATCATGCTTGGGAGAAAATTGCTGTCTATTCAGCATAATATCTCTAATTATATTCACGGATTTCTATCTTATGCTGAGAAATAGAATAAGCAAAAGCTTACAAACTGGTTTTTGAGATACCAACTGATTCGCATGCGATGAAACATTGAATTTATTGCTGAGCTATTTTATCTCGACTGTAGAGAAGCTGGAGCAGAAGAAAAATTCAAGGAGATCAGCAATGCTTATGAGGTAGAATGATGTTACCCCTGTATGATATATGGTTGGTTACTATTTACCAAGATCTTACCTCTGTTGTGACAGGTTTTATCAGATGATGAAAAACGTTCGATTTATGACAAGTATGGGGAGGCAGGGCTCAAAGGTGCTGGCGTTGGCATGGGGGTAAGTCTTTCTGCTATAAAAGGAGACTGAAACTCATATACAATGAATTGAAGAAGATATAGAGCACTGATCTTGGATAGTGGTTTATCCTGCAATAGTACATTCTAACGTCTGTTTTGCAACTACAGGATTTCAGCAACCCATTTGATCTATTTGAGTCATTATTTGAAGGAATGGGTGGCATGGGCGGTATGGGCGGCATGGGAGGAAGAGGCTCCCCTAACCGAGCCACTGAAGGTGAAGACCAGGTCTACAATCTGGTTCTAAATTTCAAAGAAGCTGTATTTGGTGTTGAGAAAGAGATCGAGATAGCTCGTCTCGAGAGCTGCAGCACCTGCAACGGTTCGGGTGCAAAACCAGGAACAAAGGCATCTAAATGCAGCACATGTGGTGGTCAAGGGCAAGTCGTCTCATCAGCGAGGACCCCACTTGGTGTTTTCCAACAAGTAATGACATGTTCAACCTGTGGTGGGACTGGAGAAATCTCAACTCCTTGCAACACATGCAGCGGTGATGGCCGAGTAAGGAAGTCAAAGCGTATAAGCCTGAAAGTTCCTGCTGGTGTAGATTCTGGGAGCCGTTTGAGAGTCCGTTCCGAAGGAAATGCCGGACGAAGAGGTGGGCCCCCTGGAGATCTTTTTGTTCTCATAGAAGTTCTTTCTGATCCCGTTCTGAAACGAGACGATACCAACATCCTCTACACCTGTAAGGTTTCCTACATCGATGCCATCTTGGGAACAACGACGAAGGTGCCAACAGTAGACGGGATGGTTGACCTAAGAATACCATCAGGTACCCAACCCGGCACAACCCTAGTTATGGCAAAAAAAGGCGTACCATATTTGAACAAAAGTAGCATGAGGGGTGATCAGTTGGTTAAAGTCCAAGTTGAGATTCCAAAACGGCTAAGCGGGGAGGAGAAGAAGCTCATTGAAGAACTCGCGAATCTTAACAAGGAGAAGGCTCCCAATAGTAAGAGATAGTCGCGAATTACTTGTCTATCGTCACCAAAATTGTCGTCGATGAATCCACATCGTTACCTTGGTCAATTAGCTGGACGCAGAAGGCAGAGTCCAAGATTCTGCTGATCAATTTTTGTCTCGTGTTTCAACATATATACATACACACAAAAGAGTGGGAAATACAGGGTAGTAACCAGTAAATCGTATTGCTTATGTGGAAGTCGATTATTTTCAAACTTCACTTCTCTATTCTTGATCATCATTTATTGTAGTCAATCTCGATCAGCAGCTTATTGGGGGTGAAATCTCACACTCTTTTCCATTCTTTTTTCCTAATGTTGCTTGAATGTAAGAAAGGAAAAGACTGTTACAAAGGTGGGGAAGTTTTGTCCGAGTCCCTCCTTTTGATTCAAGCCACTGCACATGATAACTTTTAGTACGATTGCTCACTTAAGTATCGAGCGTTGGTCCGTGTCAAAATCACATCAATTAGTCGGTGAGATAAGTAGAACGCTCGTCTATCCTATGTAGGTACTCTTAATATGTTCGTAGCTGATATGTCTAAGTCACAGACATGTTAATATTCGTAGCTGATATGTCTTAAGTCACAGACATGTTAATATGCTAATTATTGGTGTGTGAAAATCAACAGATGTGATGCCAAATATATTGAAAAGATTGTACTCAAAAGAAAGGGAAAGAGGTCTAATAGTGAAATGTCACACATGAATAAGCATGATATCATTTCTTCGACAGTCGAAATCAATGTCTTAATAACCTAACCAAACTAATTATTTAATATATAGAAGTCTTGGTAAAATATTTGATTGAATCAATAGAGTTGGTGGAAACTAGGCCAATTTTGTCGCGGTTTTGAGAAAATTTAGTAATTTTTAGTTTTAACAGTATTACAATATACACAAAGATGTTACATACACAGAGATATTACAAAATGCTCGTAAATCCGTTAATAAAATTTATGTCTTTTATCTTTCATATTAGTGTGAATCACATATTTCAAATGTACGTTACAATTTTTTTTTTTAAAGTTGTTTTATTCCTTCTTAACATGACTAATATGCATGCTTATAAATTGTTTTGGGTTATAAATTATATATTTACTCATCCCATGAAATTAAATGGGTGAGAAAAGTGTCATAACTAGCATATTTATGTTGGTAAAACATGACAAAATAAAGAGAAAATCGAGGTAATAGCAAGATATTTTCTCTTCCAATATTAAAAAAAGAAGAATTATAAGAAATTATATAATTTATCTTTAGGCTAAAAAGGTAATCATATTATTTCTATTTAATTAAGATCCCCAACCTGGTGATCATGATTAGTAGAACTTCATTTGGGGGACCAAAAGCAGAAATTCATCATAAATAAATAAATAAATTCATCTTAAATAATTTTTTGCAAAAAAAAAGTTCAAATAAAGTAGCTTTTAATTAGATCTCCTTTTGTGAATCCAGTTGGCACACGTGTGGCATTAATCATGTTTACCATTAATCATGTTTACCACTAAACCCTATCCCCTATGCCATCATTCTCTCCATTAAACGACATTTCAATTCTCTAAAATAATTTTAGAAAATTATAATCAACAATTAAAATATATTTTCCATGTCTCTTTTTATTATTTTTCTAAGTATATTAATGCCTAATTGGTAGTATAAAATATATTGGGCTACTTTTTTGGAAAAAAATAGTGATAATTGTGGGCCACCCGCTCGTGCGAACATGGGTGATTAGGCCCATTAACCTTACCATGAGGCCCACCCAAAAAGAGGCCACGACTTGAGGGGTATGAATGTCATTTTCAATGGAAGAGAGGGAGATTTGGACATATCTTGTTGAAATTAGTTAAAATGTACTACTCATTAGCATATGAGAATGTGACAAGAGTCTAATAAATACTATTACATATTTATTTTATATTTATGTGTTTGATTATGACATTATTTCAATTAATTGCCCAAATTTCTTTGAGGAAGGCATGCATATTAGTTGATCATTGCTATTTGGTCATGCCCAATTATATATAAATGCACCAATTTTTTCTCTACTTCTTTATTATTAATCCATTAATAATTTAATGAGATACATGCATAATATAATATAAATGCAGAAAAAAGATTGATAAATAGTATGATCAACATTTTTGTTGGCTTGGCGAAGCATATTAGTTTTGTGATAAAAGTGTGGCTCTTTATATGATTAAATAGATTGTTTCAATACTTGAAGAATTTGTGCAAGCATTAAGCTTCATGCCTTTAAGATGACACTTCACTAATATACTTGTATTCGATAAGTGTTGTTAAATAGTATTCCCTCCGTCCCTTGCTATTTTGCCTAGGTTGACTCGATATGGAGCCTAAGAAAAGGCTGTTGACTTTAATTGGATGTGTTATTTTAATGTTTTTGAGTGACAATTTTGTAAAATGAAATAAATGGAGGGGTAAGGGAGTAAATTTTTTTTTTTTTTTACCATTTTTGGGATGGTAAAATAAGATGGAACAAAAAAAAACGGAAAGTAGCAAAATAGAGCGGGACGGAGGGAGTAAATCACAAAGTATAAAGTTCATTGAATATGGATATGTACATGCCAGAATATCAACTTATTTGATTACTTATTCAATAATTCAAAAACTTTGTTAATTCATATGAAAATTCCAATCGATTTATCTATATGGGACGAAGAGAATACAATGCTGACCAAGGTGACCTAATTAGCTAGCAAGGTCCCTTGATGGGTGGCCCAATCATTGCTCAAGAAAAACCACAACACATGCAACAAAGCAAGCAAGATTAAAGTTAAAGAAGCAGCTATATATCCCCATCTATAGTAGCAAGATTTAAAAACAAAAATCAAAGAAAAGAAAAAAAAAAAAAGCCAATTGTTGCATCATCTATTATATATGCAAAGTCACTCAAAGCCCTCCACTGCATTTCTTGCAAAAAATATCCAACAACAGCAACATGGCTGCTGAGAAAGTTGAGACTGTGGTTGCTGGAAACTATGTGGAAATGGAGAGAGAAGAAGAGGGCAAATCCAACTCTTCTAAGTCTCAATTATCAAGAATTTTTTGGCATGGTGGTTCTGTTTATGATGCATGGTTTAGCTGTGCTTCTAATCAGGCACTTCTTCTTCTTTTTTACTACAATTTTGCACTATGTTACTCGACATTAATGGTGCAAATTTTGATCAAGAAATTGGTACTATGTTCTTGTTTTTTTTGGATGTATATAGGTTGCTCAAGTGCTGCTTACACTACCTTACTCATTTTCACAACTTGGAATGGTTTCCGGGATTGTTTTTCAACTCTTCTATGGATTGATGGGAAGTTGGACTGCTTATCTTATCAGTGTGCTTTATGTTGAGTATAGAACTAGAAAGGAGAGAGAGAAGGTTGATTTTAGAAACCATGTTATTCAGGTAAAATTTTTGTTTTTTCTTTCGTTCTTTAATTTGCTCGAAAAAACCCTAAAAATTAGTCAGACGTAAGCTTGAAAACCCGATTTTTTTTTGGTAATGTGTAGTGGTTTGAAGTTCTTGATGGGCTACTAGGGAAACACTGGAGAAACATAGGACTCTTTTTCAACTGCACTTTTCTTCTCTTTGGATCTGTGATTCAGCTCATTGCATGTGCAAGGTACTTTTGCAGTACTGTCTCATTATTTTACATTTCTCTAAATCATAAAAAGAAATAATATTGTTTAATTTGCATTTTTGGTTTGCAGTAACATTTATTACATAAATGACAACCTTGATAAGAGGACTTGGACATACATATTTGGAGCATGCTGTGCTACAACTGTTTTTATCCCTTCATTCCACAACTACAGAATTTGGTCCTTTTTGGGACTTATTATGACAACTTATACAGCATGGTACCTAACCATAGCTTCCCTCATCCATGGACAGGTACATCTATATTAATTTATTCTATTTAGTTAATAGTCTCATTAAGTTAAATTAATTAATGATCATGGTATTAATTAAAGTGGAACTTTGGCTTGATTTGGATTGTGTATGATTAGTTTAGTGAAATAATTAAATGTTTTGACTGATATTATTTGGCAAGTGAAGGTTGAAGGAGTGAAGCACTCAGGACCAGCAACAATGGTTCTCTACTTTACAGGAGCTACAAACATTCTTTATACATTTGGTGGCCATGCTGTCACTGTGTGAGTTCTTCACAAATATTTGGTATATATATTACGGTTAATTACATAAAAAAAATCACGCGTTTTGGGTCAAATTTTATTTTAACATGAAGTTTTAATTGTATTAGTATTAAGTATCATGGACTTTGATTTTCTCAATCTTGCGACACCTAATTGAGATGCCACCATGATCATTGGATGAGCGCGTCTCAATCAGACCATCTCAAATCTGCCATCGATAACATCATAAATTCGAAAATGGAAGGTGTGATACACCTAAGTAACTAACCTCCTCACTCGACTCATGATCGTGTGGTAGCACCTAATTCCAAAATTGATGGTGGATTTGGGATAGCCTGTTTGAGAAACATTCAAAAATGGTTGTGGTGCTGCAATCTAGGTGCCAGAAAATGAAGATAATATCATAAATGCAAAAAATTCAATGTTGATGTTTATAGTTGATACAAATAAAACTTCGTATTGTAATTGAATTTTTAACCCAAAGTCCGTGCATGTTCTCTTATATGATTAATCTTATATATTATTGTATATAAAATATCATATATGATGCAAATAATCATGTTGTCTATTTATGTGAGTGTATTATATTAATGGGAAAATTAAATATTATGAACAAGTTGCTTATCTGAACATGCATAGATTATAGATAAAACACTTTTTCTCAGGAATGGGAACATGCTTCCTAGAAACATGGTTTCATGTTTTTTCCTTTATTTTTCCTGAAATATGATCTTATTAGACTAATAAAAAATATGAATTCTCTTTTATTGTTTAAAGGGAAAAACTCTTTTTTTCGTCCTCCCTAAGAGTTACTGTACATTTTTAGTCTTGTAAAAATGCACTTTTTCAGTTTGTTCTTTTAATTGAAAAATTCGTCCAAATTTGGTTCTTTTTTCTCCGGTTTTTTTATTTTCTGGCTAAAAATTGGAGGCGAGTGTAGTGCACTCGCCAGAATGTGGTCAAAAAATTGAAAATCCAGCCAAAAAAAGATCAAAATTGGATGAAATTGTCAATTACTGGACCAAAATCGAAAAATGCATTTTTACAGGATTAATAGCGGACAGTGACTCTGGGGAATGACGAAAAATAAGTTTTTTTTCTAAGTTTAATTATCATACTAATTCATTTTTCTTTTCTTTCTGGAATAGGGAAATAATGCATGCAATGTGGAAGCCACAAAAGTTCAAGCTAATATACTTAATAGCAACAATTTATGTGCTAACACTCACACTTCCATCAGCAAGTGCTGTTTATTGGGCATTTGGAGATAATCTCCTAAATAGATCCAATGCTTTAGCTTTGCTTCCAAGAACTGGATTTAGAGACACTGCTGTAATCCTCATGCTCATTCATCAGGTACAAAACAACTTATATATATTTGATCTAATTCTTGAAAATAATTTCTTGTTCCACTCCCAACTAAATCAAGAAAAATTGTCTGGTTTGCAGTTCATAACATTTGGATTCGCTTGCACGCCTCTGTATTTCGTATGGGAGAAATTGATGGGAGTACACGAGACGAAAAGCTTGTTTAAACGCGCGCTAGTAAGATTGCCAGTGGTTATTCCAATATGGTTCCTAGCTATAATCTTCCCATTCTTTGGGCCAATCAACTCCACTGTTGGATCACTTCTTGTTAGCTTCACTGTCTACATTATCCCTGCCATGGCACATATGATCACTTTTGCTTCTGCATCTGCTAGAGAGGTATTAAATAACTTCTATTCAATAGTCTATAGTATTACATTTCAAGAAACTTTTATATGATTTTAATTAGTGGGATAGATGTGTATGCATGTATATATTTCAAGGCAACTATTTCTTTTTGTTAGTGCCAAAAGTGCATTTGAGGGGCATGGCACAATCCTTAGCTTTATCAACATGTTAAGCAGATAATGATATAGACCACAAAGGAAAAGAAAAAGGTTAATAGAGTTGTAAATGTTGTCAAGAAACCCCTTTTCAACTTTAAAAAGTAGGCCTGACGCTCTATTCTTTATCATATTCAGATCTCGTATTTCATTTTACCAGCATTGTTTACGAGCAGATTGAGATATCATTTTATAATCTTTTTTTTTTTTTTTTGGAAATGAATGCAGAATGCAGTGGAGAGGCCTCCAAAACAAGTTGGAGGTTGGGCAGGGTTATACTCAATGAATATATTTGTGGTGGCATGGGTTTTTGTTGTAGGGTTTGGATTTGGAGGGTGGGCTAGCATAATCAATTTTGTCCACCAAATTAACTCTTTTGGCCTTTTCACTAAGTGTTACCAATGCCCTAAGCATAAAGTTTGATTAAAATATTTACCTACCCTTCACAATCAAGAGAGAAAGTTTTAGCATATCAATATTTTATACATATGGAAGTGTGTAAAGATTGTAACTCTTTTTTTTTTTTTTTTCTTTTTTTGAATTTGGGTTTCTTGAAGGGTTTTCTTCAACATATGTGTGCCCAATTAGTACTGTGTTAAGAAGTGTAACTCCCTTTGTTTTTCTGGGATATTTATATATATGTTAATGTTTGATCATTCTTGTTTTGACTAGATATATTTTTGTTGTGTTTGGAGTAGAATTAATCTGGTACTTTTGTATATATGGTAATTTGCCAAAACTCATATTATGTCAACAAATTATCTGCATTCGAACCTTTTAAATCGGACATCACGTACAATTAATTAAAATTCATGACATGGTCTCCAAAGATATAGTGTGTTATTCTTAAGTTTTGATCGGTGGTACACATTAGTGTAGATGATATATACGTGTATATAAGAAAGGTAAAATGTCCATATATATTTGATTGAAAAAGAATGAATATTAAGTAGGTTTAGGTTAAGATTGGATTAAGTAATTTGAAATATAGGATTTGAAATGAATTTATATGAAAAGGTCAATCCAAACTAGAACGTATTCAAAATCCATCTAAAATACTAAAAAAAATAATGAAAATGAAACCGACAAATTTCAATATCAATTTAAACATCAATAATTTGCCATATTAAATCCCAAATCGTGTTTGTCCATCCGAACACAACCTCATTCTTTATTGTAATCCCACATAGAGCTAGCTTAAGGAGACGTGTCTTAGATGATGTCATGCAACTTTTGTGTTGGACAAATTGATGCAGAATTACATGCATTAAACCATCTTATGAAAATTGAAACATATATGATTAAAATTGAACAACTTGTCTAAAATTGAGAAAAGTAAAAATATATTGGGCTAAAATTGAAAAATGTATACTCAGTTGCTAAAAAAGAGAAAAAATCTCACATACAGGATCAAAATTTGAAATTAAACCCAAACATAAAACAATGTCTTTTGAATTCACCAAACATATATACTTATATGATAATTAGTGGTGTTAATCATTGGAAAAATCACATTCAAATTAGCTCCTAATGATATTAATTTCATATTACTTTATCTTAATTTACATTGAAATTATTTTTATTACACTATCAGAATTGTGACTAGACTAGTATAGTATAAACCAGACAACGTAATATTCACTCTTTTTAGAATATGAATATTTTTATTTTTCTTCCCCATAACACCGTCAAAATTTAGGTTATGTTCTATAGTAGTTGAATTAATTTGGTCATTCAAAATTTAGGTTATCTTCTTTAGTAGTTGAATTAATTTGGTCATTCCATTTACATTAGTTACCATCCAAGTCTGAGTCGTATGTGGGAACGCCTGGCACTGAAACGACCTTAAGTTTAAGTCCCACGCCCGGCACTGAAACGACTTTAAGTTTAAGCCGTATGTGGGAACGCTGGGAATGCCTAGCACCGAAACGACCTTAAGTTTAAGTCCCACGCCCGGCACCGAAACGACCTTAAGTTTAAGCCGTATGTGGGAACACTGGGAACGCCCAGCACCAAAATGACGTTAAGTAATCATATGTGGGAACGACCTTAAGTTTAAGCCATATGTGGGAACGCCCGGCAATTGAAAGAGCTTTAGCCACCAAGTGAGCATCCATCCTAAAATCAATTGGTAATAGGAGGAGTGACTCACTAGACTTATAAGGAACTATCTCTTCAATTATTTTATCAATGTGAGACAACTCACATGTGATCATTTATAAATTAAATTGGAATAATCCAACACTAGTGTATCCCGAATCAACATAACAAATTATTTCATTTTCATCATCGGCCACTCAAACTAAGGTCGGACCATCCATACATGTTAACCAAAGTGGAGAAAAAAAAATGTTAACTAGTCAAGAAAAAAGAACTTTTCTCATTGAATTCTGACTAGCTAAAAGATGAAGGAATTGCAATTTTTCTTTTAACACATCATATTTAAGATTTCCTAAACCATATTGCAAAAAAAAAAAAAAAAAAAAATCCCATCAACATAAGATGTTGCGCACACACACATACACACACGAGTGACAATCCAGGTTTTTGGCTTTGCATGAGTACAAGAAACCAGCTAATCCATTGAATCAAGTTACAAGATCACTTCAAACATATATACCCCATACCCCAGTACCCAACCCAACCCCATTTTGTTGTTGGCTTTTTGCCATTGTAAGTATATGATGGAGAGAACCAAATCTGCAATGAGGGCCTTGGAATCCTAATAACAGTGAGGATAAGGTACACATGTGGGGTGGGGTGGGGTGGGTTAGGGTGGGGTGGACCCTTTGTTTTCAGTTAATTTCTTTTCCTTCAATTCAGAAACTTGCAGACATCAAAGTCAGAGAAACTGCATGTGATGTATGTATGAAAGTGTGCATTTTGTGTCAATTAGTGCTTATTCATGCATCATGCATTTCTGTTTGGTATTATGGAGTTTTTCAGGATTTTCTGTTTGTTTCTTAGTATTATTTTCTTCATTTTACATGTATATATTATGGGCTACCAATTGATCATTGTTTGTTTGATTTCCTCACTTTTTTGAAATACTTAGTCTTTAACCTTATTCAAATGAGAAGAATATTGAATATTGGAAATTAAGTCTATTTGATTTGAAATAAGAGATAAAGATAAAAATGGTAAGATCATGATGTTTAATTTTTTGCAAAAATACTGAATTTTTTTGCAGCTATATATAACTTAGCAAATGCTGCCGCAAAATGTTTTTGCAACTATTATCAATATTCTTGATACAACATTTTGTATCGAACTAATGAAAGTCCAATCGAAAACTAATATTGGTACTCAAATGTCTCAATATAATATTTGCTTAAATCTCTCTCTCACACACATAAGTTTTAATCAAATATACACCTCTAATATATGCATTCTAAGTGTATTTAAATTAGACACATACCTCCAAAAACAGAAGGAAGAGAGAATTTTTTAATTTTCCATATATGCTGACCCTAAAAAATAAATTTCTTTCTTGAAATTCATAATTCTTTTATGAAATTAAGATTTTATTTCAAAACATGGGCCCTAGATTGAGAAGAAGATCACTCATTTGAACAAGTATAGTTGTGTCTAAATCCAACTTTGGCCTGATAGAATGATCTGATATTTTCTAAACTGAAAAGTTGAAAGGGACTATCAATATCAATATCAATAATCTGTGCAATACTTGCCACTTTTTTTTTTCTTTTTTTAAATTTGCTTTCATTGATTTTTTCAAAAAATCATTTCACCTTTTCCTTTAGCCTTTAGAAATTGTGATATTTGCATGTGGATATCTGCAGTTGATAAAAAGACTATTTAAAATCTAGGCCACTATTATTTAAAAGCTAAATTATCATGTATGGATATATAATTTAAAATTTATTCATGCATGTATATTAATTAAAGTAAAAATCAAATAAAAAATGTCACAATTATCGACTCTGATCCATTTACTATAACTTTATTTAACTTGGTTTAACTTTTAATACACATATAAAAATAAAATGTTACTCCCTCCGTCCCGGCCTAATTTGCCTACTTGCCATTTTTGTTTGTCTCATTCTAATTTGTCAACCCATAAATGACAAAAGAAAAATTCCCTCCTTACCCCTGCATTTCTGCCATTTTACAAAATTGTCACCCCAATTCCCCTTTTAAATTCTAATTAAAGTGCAAAAAACATAAAGTCTACATATCCAATCAAAGTCAACTGCATTTTTTTAGGCTCCGTGCCCGGTCAAAGTAGGCAAATTAGACCGGGACGACGGGAGTATAAAATTTGAAATTCAGCTCGTAAAAAGATTGAGCCACATTAAATTGAAACAAGAAATGAATGGATTGCAATGATAAGCAATTCACTTGCATTCCACTATCAATCTCTTTGCAAAGCCAGTTCAAACTTTAAAGTTAATATATATATATTTTTTTTACAATTTGGGATAAATTTTACAAAAATCATGTAATTTTGAACAATAATACATTCAAATATTCATCATTCACCATCTTGTTTGAATCCTAATGTGGATTTGCCAATTTGTATTATTTCGGGTTGTTTCTCATTAATTCGAATCCAAGAAAAGCTGGCCAGACCAATTAATTTGGAAAGCCCAACTTTATGGCCCATTTAGTCTCATATCAAAGAAGAATAATTTCCATCTCTTTTTGGGCTTTGCTATAGAAAGCCTATTGGCCATAAGGAGCCACCCTATTTTGGGCCTAGGACTTTTTGCACTCAATATGATATGTACACATTTTGAGGTCTGTTTAAAACTTAAAATTATCAATCTATCTCAAATGTATGAAAAATATAACTAAATCCATTTTATGTTAATTATTTTTAAATACACGATTAATTCAGAATTTAGAGAATGATACTACAGTATCATTTTGATATTATTAAAAAAAATCATATCAAATTATCATACTAATTAGTTGAATGAAATGAAAAAATGAATCTAAATCAGTACAAAATTTTTATTCAATTAATTAGAATTTCATTTCGTTCATTTTAATATTTTTATTACATATATTATCTGATTGTAGATTAAACTAAGTAGTAAGATATTTATGATTTATCAATACTTATGCATTAATCAGTAAGTTAATTCAATTTCTACTTTCTCCTGCAATGTCAATTAACCAAAAAAAAAACATTTTCTTTTCCTGTGTGATTAACTTATGCTGAGTTTATCAATATCCGAAATTGATAAGCCAAAAATCAGCAAATTTGTCCCTGGCATGGAAAAACACTTTTTCACTAATAAAAACATGTCTTTGAAAAGGGTAAAATTCATTTTTGGCCCTATAGGATTGGGTCCGGGCCAATAGTGGCCCACGAATTAGAAATGTTAGCCCTCTTTGTTATTTTCCGTCAAAAATTAACTGTGAAACATCACGTGAGATGCAAACTAACGGTCATATTGATCGTTCTACTAAAACAAACGATCATCACATGCTGTGAAACATCACGTGCGATGCAATAGTGCGATTCAATTAACGTTTTCTGTCAATTCAAACTAACAGAGAGGGTACTTTTCGGTTTTTTCTGGGCCATATTGATCTTGTGGGGCCAAATAAATCGGCTCGGGCTGAATCCTACAGGGTCACTATTGAAATTTACCCTCTTGGAAAATCTGTTATGACAGTTATTTTTAGCAGAGTTCAGAAGCTAGGATTTGGCTAAGTCTGTTACATACATACAACTGATTTGAGGAGTCATCTTTGGAAAGTCATCTCACACTCATTTAAGTCTGTTTACTAACTTCATCACTATTTATAGAGGTTTACATTGATACAAATCAAAATACCTACAACTTCTAATAATTAATGCTAGATCGCCATGTGTAGGAGTTGAGTGGAATTTGTGCACTATTATTTTAAGTTATTACTATAATATACGATTCATCACCTGCCACGTGTATTGTGCATGATGTTCGACACGGTGATTTTGACTTCCATCTTTTGGAGAGCAGCTGCCACTTGTACCATGTTCATTCTTTCCTCTGGCAAAAATGCTAAACATTTCATAGCCAAGTCAAAAATGGATGAGACAAATTGTTCATGCATTGAGAAATGTTGATCTTCTCTTGCAAGTAAACCTGGGGCAACAACTTCACTTGTTGTATTTTCTAGTATGGCTTCGCTCACCCACTCTTTTATGCCATTTCCCTCGACGAACATATCATCTGTCGGCTTCTTTCCTGTAAACATTTCCAGCAACAATATTCCGAAACTGTATACATCCCCATTTGTGGATACTTTTCCTTCTGATCCATACTCTGATTGTATGACATGGATGTTCATTATAATGAAAAGATCAAAACGTATAATTCAAGTTAGAGAATTAGGAAATAAATATATAAAGAGAAACTTGAATCAAAGATTTACATGAACATTTTATGTTACCTGGTGCTGCGTAACCTATAGTCGCCAAGGTTTGAGTTTGAATCATAGACTCTCCTTCATCAAAAAGCTTGGAAATACCAAAATCACCAACATGAGCCATCATATCTTCGTCGAGCAAAATATTGCTAGGCTTTATATCACAATGAACAATAGGGAATGTATGACCGTGATGAAGATATTCCAGTGCAAATGCAACATCTATTGCTATTTTCAATCTTTGCACCAAATTCAAACAATAACTTTCAGAGTGTAACCATTTCTCCAAACTTCCATTTGGCATGTACTTGAGAATCAAGGCTTTGAACTCGGTGTTAGTACAACAACCAATTATTGGGACTAAATTCCTATGGCGAATAGAGCTCAATATTTCACTTTCAGTATCAAAACTCTTGGTAGCTCCTTCTAACTGTAAATTGAAGACTTTTACTGCAACGATAATCAGCCCGTTGGAAAGTATTGCTTTGAATACTGAACCATAGCTTCCACTTCCAAGAAGGTTGGATTCACTAAAAGAACTTGTTCCTCGTTCAAGTTCTATGTATGAAATTCTTTTCCATTCAATTTTTTCCAGCGGATTACTCGTCGGAGAATCCAGTTTTATTTGTTTGCGTCTTCTTATAAGCATAATTAGGACAACCACCAGAATGATTGTTGCAATGAAGGATGGCACAACATATTTCATTAATTTAGGAATACTCTTCCATCTTGATCTTCCATTACTGCAACGTCGTACTTGAAATCTTGTGGCACCACATAGAGCAGAGTTGTGAAGAAACGATTTATCAGTAAATTTAACAAAACAGCCCCCATTTGGAATCTCTCCTTCCAATTTGTTGCAAGACACATTAAAGTATACAAGATTGTGGAGATCCTCCAAAGACTTTGGTATCTTTCCAGAAAGATTGTTGTTTGATAGATCCAACTGAGTCAAGCCTTTGATACCTTCAAACGATTGAGGGATAATTCCTCTGAATCGATTATTGGACAAGTTCAGATATTCTAGTGATTGACAACCGCCAATTAAGGTTGGAATATCACCAGAAAATTGGTTACATGAAAAATCTATTTGATATATTGCCCTGAAATTTGTAATTTGTGATGAAAGTTGTCCACTCAAATTGTTTGAAGACAAGTTTACTGTCAAGAGGTCTGTAAGACTCCAGAAGGTAGAAGGTATGGTGTATTGCAACTTGTTTGAGTTTAACCAAATGTGTCTTAGGGATTTAAGTTGACTAATGCATTCAGGAATTTCACCTATTAGCATGTTTTCATTCAAGCCCAAATAGCCCAAATGACTCATCTCACAAACTTCATTAGGTATGGAACCTTGCAATCGATTACCATTGAGGTATAGTCCTTGTAAATGTGTTAGTTGTCCTATACTTGTGGGGATGAGGCCTGTAATTTGATTTTTGCTAATACTTATTTCGATCAAACTGCTTAAGTTTCCAATCTCTGAAGGAATAACACCCTGAATGTTGCAATCATCTGCAAGGAATTTTTGAAGAGAAGTGGAAAAATTACCAATTGAGGTTGGGAGAACACCGCTAATTAGTGGATTGCCTGATATTTCCAAGTCGATCAAGTGTTGGCAAGTAGTCAACGAAGAAAGAAATGCCAATTCTTGAGTTGGTGATTCTACACCACCACTCAAATTATTATCCCAAATGTGAAGTATTTGCAAAAGTCTTAAATTCCCAAAGTTGGGTATGGAGCCACTGAATGAGTTGCTGTTCAAGATCAATTTAGTAAGCTTAGAAGCATTGGCGATAGAAATTGGAATCGGCCCACTTATTGTATTATAGCTTAAATGAAGCCCTTCAAGATTGAAAAGTGAAAGCCCAATGTTTGAAGGAAGACTACCTGATAGTTGATTAAATGAAAGATCTAACATTGTCAAACTTGATGTATTGAATAAGGAATTTGGAATGGAACCTGAAAATTACATAGAGAATTGATTAGAGAATTGTTTCAACTTTTTTACATTGTTTTTGAATATGACCTTTTCCTACGTAAAATGAGTCTCCAATTCTACCACAGTTTTACCACTATTTTCTTATTTATATATGCTTTTTATCTCCAAATATTTATCACGTTATTTTCTGATTATTTAGAAAGGTTTGGACTATTTTAAATATTAAAGAAGCTAGCAAACCGAGTGAAGAAGTGATACACGTTCATAAAAAATTAAAAGATATGAAAGAAGTGCATAAAGTGCTGCATTTTGAGGTATACCTTTTAGACGACAAAAATATTTTTTAATTAAAAAATTATATTCTACTTGCTATAGCACGTTAGAGGACTAAAATTTTAAATAGAGAAGACTAAAAAAAGAAAAAGGTAAAAGATAAAGAACCAACAATCTAATGAGCCAAACTTAGAGGAGAAAAAAACTTTTCTTTCCCTAATTTTATCCATTTTGAATTATTAAAAAGTTTTTTTTTGTCCTTTTTTGAGTGGTTCAATATGTAGATGAGATTGGGAATTGAGGAGGTTATAAGGAAAGTTTTGCATTAGTTTATTCAGTATTATATAATCACCATAAAATTAATGCATTGTTTGAAAAGAATAGAATCTATAAGATGTGTAATAGAAAATAGACTATCATGAAAAGTAACATGTTTTCATAACATTTGTAATAATTTTCAGCTTTTAAAATGCATTTCGTTATAGTAGTAGTATACACTTAACAGCATACAATGTAATGCTTTTACATAAAACCTCAAATCATCAAAGTACTATTTGGACCAAATTAAATCCAATCATTGCTTAGTAAAGGATTTAAGCAATGATATTCTTTTCCATAATATATATTGAAATAAAATGGGGTCATAATATCAATATCATAATCGATATAAAACTATAATGTATATATATTGAAAATATTATAATCGATTGACCATTTTTTGTAAAGTCAATATATGCATAAAATATTCTTATTCATAAAATGCTTGATGTTTTTTTTTTTTTTTTAATTTCTAATGATTATACTACCTCCGTCCCAAAATAAATGGCGTTTTAGCAACTAAAATTTGTCCCAAAATAATTGTTGTTTTCGTATTCCAAAGCATATTTACATGCAATATACCAAATATGTCCCTATTTACTCATCTCAAATTAAATGTGTTAAAGAGATAAAAGCACATCATTAATTAAACTAAAATAGGGTAAATTTGACTTTTTATCACATTTCTTAATATATGTGCAAAAGGCTAAAACGTCATTTATTTTGGGACGGAGGTAGTATTGATTTACATATTATTTTAGTACTATATATAGTTAAATTTGATATCATGTCTTTTTATACTTGAGATAAAATTTTGAATGCACTTAAAATTTGATTTTTATTAATTTTATTTGTTTTAAAATTTTAGTTCTCTCATTTTATATAATAAATGAGATATATTATTAGATGACTAAAAATCAAAAGGTGAAAGATAGAAAATCAACAATCTAACGAGCCAAACTTAGAGGATAAAAAAACTTTTTTTTTTTGAGTGGTTCAATAGATGAGATTGGGAATTGAGGAGGTTATAAGGAAAGTTTTGCATTAGTTTATTCAGTATTATATAATCATCATAAAATTAATGCATTGTTTGAAAAGAATAGAATCTATATGATGTGTAATATCTGTAAATGTGAAAGTTTTCCTAATTATGCAGGAACTCCTCCTGAAATTGTAATGCATCCAAATATCACATGAAAAATAAAGTAAGTATCCAAACAAATGAATTTCAATGATTTGTTTGACAATAATGTTGTAAATTCTTGATTAGAAGCCCAATAAATATAATGAAGAATATATATAGTTTAATTTGATAAATTGATAAATATATATTGAAGCAATGATACATGCTGCCTCATCAAAACTTTTTATGTATACCTTTGAATTGATTTCCGCCAAGATATAATATCCTCAGTTTGCTCAAACTTCCAACTTCAGTTGGGATGCTTCCACTCAAATTGTTGACAGATAATACAAGATCTTCAAGTTCTCTGCATTTCCATATATTTGCTGGAATTCTCCCTTCAAAGACATGCATGTTATAAATTCAAAATATCCATGTTGCATGAATTTAATTAAATATTGGTGAGTGAAATTATATGGATAAAAAATCGATAAATGCTAAAGAAGCTAGCAAGGTGAGTACGCTCATGAAAAGTAGATAAATATTAAAAAAAGTGCATAAGGTGTGAATTCTAGAGATGTTCACTTCTGTTGCCTGATCAAAATTAACTTTTTGTGTATACCTGTGAATTGATTTTGGTTGAGATATAATTTCCTCAGTTTGCTCAAATTTCCTACTTCAGTTGGGATGCTTCCACTCAAATTGTTGGCCGTTAAGCCAAGGTCTTCAAGCTCACTGCATTTCCCTATATTTGCTGGAATTCTCCCTTCAAAGACATGTCATAAGTTCAATTTAAAATATGCATGTTGAATCAATTTAATTAAATGTTGATGATGAGTGAAATCTTACATACCTGTGAAGTGGTTTGACCATAGAACTAAAATCCTAAGCTTACTCAAACTCCAAATTTCATTTGGTATTTCTCCGCTGAATTTGTTGAGTGCCAAGCGCAGGTCCTCCATCTCTCTGCATTTTCCGATATTAGCCGGAATTTCGCCCTCTAGTTTATTCCCCGACAGATACAGAGCTCTAAGTCTTGGAGTATTATAACATATCTCATCTGGAAGCTTTCCTCTTAGCTTATTGGCTCTCACATTTATTTCTATCAAAGATGAGATGTTGAAGAGAGTAGGAGGGATTCTACCCCAGAAGGAGTTATTACTCATACGCACATTTTCAAGTTGAGATAACCCTCCAAGCCATGATGGTATTTCTCCACTCAAGTCGTTAAATCCAACGTTGATCTCCTTTAGACGACGTAATTTTGACAGTTGAGAAGGAATCAAACCTGAGAAATTGTTGTAGCTGATGTCTAAAGATCGAAGAAATGTTAAATTTCCAAGATGTGGAGAAATGGTTCCTTTGAGCTCAAAGCCCGAAAGGGTTAAGGCAGTGACCCGACGGTGTTTGATGCCACAAGAGACACCAATCCAGTAACAAATGGATAAGTTACGATCAGCAGAGGACCAATTACTGGTCAAAATAACGTAAGGATCAGAAGTGATGGAGTTTTTGAAGGCAAGTAATGCAGATTCATCGGTGCTCAAATCGGAAAAAGACTGGGAAGAAGAAGTACTGAGTGTAAATATGATGAAGAGCAGATGAATAGCAAAAGAAAAGAGAGAATATTCCATTAATACAATCATTATAATGATCTTCACTTCCTGAACTTGCTGTGTGTTTGCTATATATGACAAGCTAGTTGTAGTGTAGTACATGGAATTGAATGCTAGCTATTATATATACTACAAATAAAAAAGGTGAAGACACTCTGATCGAAATAATGAAATGGAAATGTGGGGATCAGTTTTCAAGTGGGAGCAAATCATAATTGCAAGTTGGAAAAGAAGAGACATTAAGTTGGAATTAATGAAATGAAAGATAATATAGTTTTAAGCTCCACTTTGAGATTTGGAGGAACTAATTAAAGCGCACATTAAGCTTCAGTGGAACACCAAGAAGTCTTTGCTCTTCTTTTTCCATATTAATTCCACAAATGCTTGCAGTCATCTCTATCCAAGAAATTTCCTCGTTTTAACCACTAATATTATATATACATTATAGAGTTAATTACTTTTTAGCCATTAATTTATTGGTTTTGTCAAGTTTACGCATTATCTTTTCGGGTTGACGATTTTACCCTTTATCTTCTGAAAATTCGAAAGTTTGACCCAATTAATTCAGCCTGAACTGCCAAATTTGGCTAACTTCGTATGTGACTAGCACGTGCACCTTAGTTTTCACACTATTTTTGCCCAATAACTTATCTGTTCTGGCAATTTTACCCATTAACTTATTTGTTTTGAAAATTTTGTCCATTAACTTTTTTAGGTTTTCTGTCCTTATAGGGTGTCACGTTTTACTCACATACGAATTAAGCCCAACCGATTCGACTATTCGGGCTTAATTTGGGTCAAATTTCCGGCTTTTTAAAAGATAAAAGGATAAAATCGCCAATCCGAAAAGATAATTGGTAAAATTTCCAAAACTTAAAAGTTAATGGGTAAAAATAATAAATAACTCTATATTATATATTATAGCACTTAAAGAGAAATTTGTGTGAACTTATTTACATGAAACTCTACTCATAAACACAAGATTTATATTCCAATCAAGTTGGTACTATTTCCTTTCTATCATTTGTTTAGCATTCACCCACCAAATTAATGGAATTTTTTCATTGCCATGTAGACTACATAGTAATTTCCTTTTACTCTAATTTTGGGCCAACTGGTTTAGGCACGTGACTTTCTCTTGTCAATTAACCCGAAATTCATTGATTTGGCTAATTTGTCCTAAACTTGCCCGTCTTTGAAAGATATGCTCTTAATTTCAAAGACCGAGAAGATAATGTCCCTAAATGATTGAAGGGCTAAAGTTACCGTCTTAAATTTACAATTTCCCTGAGTTAATATTCCAAGAACTAGAAATTAAACTTATATATATGGTAAAGGGAAAAATTCATTTTACGTCCACTTAAAACGCTACTGTCCATTTTAAGTCCATTTATTTTTAGGGTTTCACATTCAGTCCAATTAAAACCAAAATCGACCAATTTTGGTCAAATGGGGGCGATTGCATCTCAATCGCCCCCAATTTTGAATTTCTAATAGAAATGCCACGTGTGCTCCGATAAGCCACGTCAGCTGTCACGTGTGCTTCAATAAGCCACATCACCTGTCATGCTCCGATAAGCCACGTCAGCTGAACTTAGCCGGAAAATCGATCTCCGGCGGCTAAAGGATCAAAATTGGTCGATTTTGATTGTAATTGGACTAAATGTGAAACTCTAAAAATAAATGGACTTACAATGGACAGTAGCGTTTTAAGTGGACGTAAAATGAATTTTTCCCATATGACAAAGGTGCAATTATTCCAAAGACTCTACTCTTTCTGTAATGTTTGGAAATTTTAACTCATTTATAAAAAAGCAAAAATCATGAACGTGGTGGTTTTGCATTATTTGTTGAGTGGAAAGACTAGATCGAAGTCATATATCTTTCCATTCATTAAATAATTTTATGAAGAATTAATTTTTAAATTTGTTACATACTTTCTTTTTATATCAATACATAAACTTCAGTCATGAGGATACTAAAAAAAATAAACATTTACAAAAAAAAATATTTTGGGACAATAAAATTAGTTGCAATGAAAATCTATTTTTTGGCAACATTTTAATATTTCTAATAGGCTTTGAAGTTTTTAGTGACGGATTGAGTACGTTTCAGATTCTCTCATTCTAGATCGGATGCTTTGTTGTTCCAATCTCATCACTTTTGATGTTTGGGGGTACTAAAAGAAGTCATGCAAAAAGAAAAGAAAAAGAGTAAAAAGCAGGTTACTTTGTTGCCAAAGAAATAAGAAAAAGGGTGTAAAAAGTTTGTGCAATAAAATAAATAATAGTACATAAAACTTGCAATGCAAATGAGGTATTAATCAAGAACCAGATTTACTTATTATCATATGCATCAGTAACTTGTTGTAACAGATATGAGATAACTTGATGTATGCTTAGAGACTTTTCCTAACTTTTGTCTGTGTCAACAAACAATTTGAAATAGCTTTAGCTTCTCTTAATTCAATAAAGCTGTCATGAGTGGTACTTCGATGGAAATATATGCTCTGTTATTTATGTTACTAGCAAGATCATTCATCACCTACTACGTGTATTATTGACCTCCGTCAGTGTAACTTTGGCTTCGATCTTTTGAAGAGCAGCCACCACTTGTACCATGTTCATTCTTTCCTCGGGTGAAAACTTCAAACATTTCATAGCCAATTCAAAAATGGAAGAGACACATTGTTCATGCATAGAGAAATTTTGATCTTCACTTGCTAGTAAACCGGGGGCAACAACTTCACTTATCGCATTTTCTTGTATTGCATCACTGATCACCCAATCTTTTAAACTCATTTCCTAATTAAACATGTCATTTGTCGGCTTCTTTCTTGTAAACATCTCCAACAACAATATTCCAAAACTGTACACATCGCCATTAATGGATACTTTTCCTTCTGATCCATACTCTGATTTAAAATATATGAGATGTTTATCATTGTCAAAGAATTAATATATGCATGGCTTTAAAGTATATAAAGAGGGAGACTAAGATTTACCTGGTGCTGCATAACCTACAGTTGTCAAAGTCGTAGTTTGAATCATAGTCTCCCCTTCATCAAAAAGCTTCGAAATGCCAAAATCAGCTACATGAGCGGTCATATCTTTGTCAATCAAAACATTGCTTGGCTTTATATCGCAATGAACAACTGGAAATGTATGGCCATGATGAAGATATTCCAATGCTAATGCAACGTCTTTTGCTATTTTCAATCTTTGCACCAAATCCAACCAATAACCGTCAGAGTGTATCCATTTTTCCAAGCTTCCGTTTGGCATGTACTTTAGAATCAAGGCTTTGAACTCTGCGTTCGTGCAACAACCAATTATTGGGACTAAGTTCCGATGGCGAATAGAGCTCAATATTTCACTTTCAGTATCAAAACTTTTGGTAGCTCCTTCCAACTGTAAATTGAAGACTTTTACTGCAACGGTAATCAGCCCGTTGGAAAGTATTGCTTTGAATACTGAACCATAGCTTCCACTTCCAAGTAGGTTGGATTCACTAAAAGAACTTGTTCCTCATTCAAGTTCTATGTATGAAATTCTTTTCCATTCAATTTTCTCCAGCGGATTACTAGTCGAAGAATCCAATTTTATTTGTTTACGTCTTCTTATGAGCATAATTAGGACAACCACCAGAATGATTGTTGCAATGAAGGATGGTACTACATATTTCATGTAATTTCGAACAATAATACATTTAAATATTCATCATTCACCATCTTGTTTGAATCCTAATGTGGATTTGCCAATTTGTATTATTTCTGGTTGTTCCTCATGAATTCGATTCCAAGAAAAGCTGGCCAGACCAATTAATTTGGAAAGCCCAACTTTAAGGCCCATTAGTCTCATATCAAGAAGAATAATTACCATCCCTATTTGGGCTTTGCAATAGAAAGCCTCTTGGGCCGTAATGAGCCACCCTATTTTGGGCCTAGGACTTTTTGCACTCAATATGAAATGTAGATACTTTGAGGTTTGTTTAAAACTTAAAATTATCAATTTGTCTCAAATGTATGAAAAGTATAACTAAATCCATTTTACATTAATTATTTTTAAATACACGATTAATTCAAAATTTAGAGAATGATACTACAGTATCATTTTGATATTAAAAAAATAAAATCATATCAAATTATCATACTAATTAGTTGAATGAAATGAAAAAATGAATCTAAATCAGTACAATTCGTTTGAGGAAATCGAAACAAAATTTTTAATCAATTAATTAGAATTTCATTTCGTTCATTTTAATATTTTTATTATATATATTATCTGATTGTAGATTAAACTAAGTAGTAAGATATTTATGATTTATCAATACTTATGCATGCATTAATCAGTAAGTTAATTCAATTTCTACTTTCTCCTGCAATGTCAATTAACCAAAAGAAACATTTACTTTTCCTGTGTGATTGATTTATGCTGAGTTTATCAATATCCGAAATTGATGAGCTAAAAATCAGCAAATTTGTCCCAAGCATGGAAAGACACTTTTTCACTAATAAAAATGTGAAACAATATGGCTTGATCCATGCATATAAGTCTTGTTAAAATCGTTTGCAGATGATTGGAAAGGAAAGAGGAAAAGCGCTTTTGACTTATAAAAGCGCTTGTGCAATTTTGTTCAGAAGGGTGTGTGAAAAACGTGTCCACTTGAAGAAGTGCTGAAGGGTAGTTTGCGTTTTTGGCTTGGTAATAGGCGTCAGACACGTGGAAATATTGCTGTTGGATTCAGTTGATATAGCCGTTGGGATTGAAGCTGATTTTCAGAGATTGAAAACAGAGTGTCAAGCACGCGTTTTGCAGAGCTGATTGCGGTTTCGTTTCTTGATCTTTTTGAGTGTTTTCTTTTGCATTGTAAACCCGATATATAAGGGTATCTAGATTAGTTTTAGCTAAGTTTTTCATTCCAGAGAGAAATAGAAACTGAGAGAGAAAGTTAGGTCGAGAGTCATTACTGTGATTCTAAGTTTTTGCAGATTGAGTTGTAATCTTCAATAAGGCTGAGCAATAAATCGATTGATGTAGGCTGTTGATTTTAGCCGAACCACGTTAATTCTCTGAGTCTCTTTCAGATCTTGTGTTGTGTTTTGTAATTGATCAGAGAGGTGGGTATTGAAGGTTCCATTAATTGTTGAATCTTGTGAGTGTTGTCTAAGTGTTTGATAGATTAACACTGAGAAAAAACATGTCTTGGAAAATCTGTTACGTACATACAACTGATTTGGGTTTACATTAATACAAATCAAAATACCTACAACTTCTGATAATTAATGCTAGATCGCCATGTGTAGGAGTTGAGTGGAATTTGTGCACTATTATTTTAAGTTATTACTATAATATATGATTCATCACCTGCCACGTGTATTGTGCATGATGTTTGACACGGTGATTTTGACTTCCATCTTTTGGAGAGCAGCTGCTACTTGCACCATGTTCATTCTTTCATCTGGCAAAAATGCTAAACATTTCATAGCCAAGTCAAAAATGGATGAGACAAATTGTTCCTGCATTGAGAAATGTTGATCTTCTCTTGCTAGTAAACCTGGGGCAACAATTTCACTTGTTGCATTTTCTAGTATGGCTTCGCTCACCCACTCTTTTATGCCATTTCCCTCGACGAACATATCATTTGTCGGCTTCTTTCCTGTAAAAATTTCCAGCAACAATATTCCGAAACTGTATACATCCCCATTTGTGGATACTTTTCCTTCTGATCCATACTCTGATTGTATGACATGGATGTTCATTATAATGAAATGATCAAAACATATAATTCAAGTTAGAGAATTAGGAAATAAATATATAAAGAGAAACTTGAATACCTGGTGCTGCGTAACCTATAGTCGCCAAGGTTTGAGTTTGAATCATAGACTCTCCTTCATCAAAAAGCTTGGAAATACCAAAATCACCAACATGAGCCATCATATCTTCGTCGAGCAAAATATTGCTAGGCTTTATATCACAATGAACAATAGGGAATGTATGACCGTGATGAAGATATTCCAGTGCTAATGCAACATCTCTTGCTATTTTCAATCTTTGCACCAAATTCAAACAATAACTTTCAGAGTGTAACCATTTCTCCAAACTTCCATTTGGCATGTACTTGAGAATCAAGGCTTTGAACTCGGTGTTAGTACAACAACCAATTATTGGGACTAAATTCCGATGGCGAATAGAGCTCAATATTTCACTTTCAGTATCAAAACTCTTGGTAGCTCCTTCCAACTGTAAATTGAAGACTTTTACTGCAACGGTAATCAGCCCGTTGGAAAGTATTGCTTTGAATACTGAACCATAGCTTCCACTTCCAAGAAGGTTGGATTCACTAAAAGAACTTGTTCCCCGTTCAAGTTCTATGTATGAAATTCTTTTCCATTCAATTTTCTCCAGCGGATTACTAGTCGGAGAATCCAGTTTTATTTGTTTGCGTCTTCTTATGAGCATAATTAGGACAACCACCAGAATGATTGTTGCAATGAAGGATGGCACAACATATTTCATTATTTTAGCAATACTCTTCCATCTTGATCTTCCATTACTGCAACGTCGTACTTGAAATCTTGTGGCACCACATAGAGCAGAGTTGTGAAAAAACGATTTATCAGTAAAATTAACAAAACAGCCCCCATTTGGAATCTCTCCTTCCAATTTGTTGCAAGACACATTAAAGTATACAAGATTGTGGAGATCCTCCAAAGACTTTGGTATCTTTCCAGAAAGATTGTTGTTTGATAGATCCAACTGAGTCAAGCCTTTGATACCTTCAAACGATTGAGGGATAATTCCTCTGAATCGATTATTGGACAAGTTCAGATATTGTAGTGATTGACAACCGCCAATTAAGGTTGGAATATCACCAGAAAATTGGTTACATGAAAAATCTATTTGATATATTGCCCTGAAATTTGTAATTTGAGATGAAAGTTGTCCACTCAAATTGTTTGAAGACAAGTCTACTGTCAAGAGGTCTATAAGACTCCAGAAGGTAGAAGGTATGGTGGATTGCAACATGTTTGAGTCTAACCAGATGTTTCTTAAGGATCTAAGTTGACTAATGCACTCAGGAATTGAACCTGTTAACATATTTTCACTCAAGTCCAAATCGCTCAAATGATTCATCTCACAAACTTCATTAGGGGTGGAACCTTGCAATCGATTACCATTGAGGTATAGTCCCTGCAGTTGTGTTAGTTGTCCTATACTTGTGGGGATGAAACCTTTAATTTGATTTTCGCTAATCCTTATTGAGATCAAACTGCTTAAGTTTCCAATCTCTGAAGTAATAACACCCTGAATGTTGCAATCATCTATGTCGAATATTCGAAGAGAAGTGGAAAAATTACCAATTGAGGTTGGGAGAACACCGCTAATTAGTGGATTGCCTGATATACTGAAGTCGATCAAGTGTTGGCAAGTAGTCAACGAAGAAAGAAATCCCAATTCTTGAGTTGGTGATTCTACACCACCACTCAAATTATTATCCCAAATCAGAAGTTCTTGCAAAAGTCTTAAATTCCCAAAGTTGGGTATGGAGCCACTGAATGAGTTGCTGTTCAAGATCAATTCAGTAAGCTTAGAAGCATTGGCGATAGAAATTGGAATCGGCCCACTTATTGTATTATCGGCCAAATGAAGTATTTCAAGATTGAAAAGTGAAAGCCCAATGTTTGAAGGAAGACTACCTGATAGTTGATTATATGAAAGATCTAATATTGCCAAACTTGATGTATTGAATAAGGAATTTGGAATGGAACCTGAAAATTACATAGAGAATTGATTAGAGAACTGTCTCAACTTTTTTTCATTGTTTTTTAATATATATGATCTTTTCCTATGTAAAATGAGTCTCCACTTCTACCAGTTTTACCACTATTTTCTTATTTATATATGTTTTTTTTATCTCCAAATATTTATCACGTTATTTTTTGATTATTTAGAAAGGTTTGGACTATTTTTAAATATTAAAGAAGCTAGCAAACCGAGTGAAGAAGTGATACACGTTCATAAAAAATTAAAATATATGAAAGAAGTGCATAAAGTGCTGCATTTTGAGGTATACCTTTTAGACGACAAAAATATTTTTTAATTAAAAAATTATATTCTACTTGCTATAGCAAGTTAGAGGACTAAAATTTTAAATAGAGAAGACTAAAAAAAAAAAAAGGTAAAAGATAAAGAAGTGCATAAAGTGCATATTCCACATCAGATGTGTGCTGCATTTTGAGGTATACCTTTTAGACGACAAAAATATTACAAAAATATTTTTTAATTAAAAATTTATATTTTACTTGCTATAGCAGGTTAGTGGACTAAAATATTAAATAGAGAAGACTAAAAATAGAAAAGGTAAAAGATAAAGAACCAACAATCTAATGAGCCAAACTTAGAGGAGAAAAAAACTAATATATATAACGATGAAAAATTGATAAATATTGAAGCAATGATACATGCTGCCTGATCAAAACTTTTTATGTATACCTTTGAATTGATTTTGGCCAAGATATAATTCCCTCAGTTTGCTCAAACTTCCAACTTCAGTTGGGATGCTTCCACTCAAATTGTTGGCAGATAATGCAAGGCCTTCAAGCTCACTGCATTTCCCTATATTTGCTGGAATTTCCCCCTCTAATTCGTTCTCCAAAAGAGAAAGCATTTTGATGTTTGGCATTTTGTTGCAAATATCACTAGGGATCCTACCTGTTAATAATCTCTCTAATTATATACACTATATAATTTCAGGGAAGATAAATATTGCGTATATAAATACCTGTCAACTTGTTCTGATTAAGATACAAGTTCTCAAGCTCTGGAAGATTGATGATACTTAAACTTGGGAAAACAGAAGATGTAATTTGTCCTGTTTAATCAAACCAACAAATAATTAGCATGCAACCATATTCGCATATATCTATTTCCTTATGATTAAATTTAAAATCCATATTTAATGAATGGATTTAATTAAATGTTGATGATGAGTGAAATCTGACATACCTGTGAAGTGGTTTGAGGATAGAGATAAAATCCTAAGCTTACTCAAACTCCAAATTTCATTTGGTATTTCTCCGCTGAATTTGTTGAGTGCCAAGCGCAGGTCCTCCATCTCTCTGCATTTTCCGATATTAGCTGGAATTTCGCCCTCTAGTTCATTCCCCGTCAGATACAGAGCTCTAAGTCTTGGAGTATTATAACATATCTCATCTGGAAGCTTTCCTCTTAGCTTATTGTATCTCACATTTATTTCTATCAAAGATGAGATGTTGAAGAGAGTAGGAGGGATTCTACCCCAGAAGGAGTTATTACTCATACGCACATGTTCAAGTTGAGATAACCATCCAAGCCATGATGGTATACCTCCACTCAAGTCGTTAAATCCAACGTTGATCTCCTTTAAACGACGTAATTTTGACAGTTGGGAAGGGATCAAACCTGAGAAATTGTTGTAGCTGATGTCTAAAGATCGAAGAAATGTTAAATTTCCAAGATGTGGAGAAATGGTTCCTTTGAGCTCGAATCCTGAGACGTTTAAAGCTCGAATCCGATGGTGTTTGATGCCACAAGAGACACCAATCCAGTAACAAATGGATGAGTTACTATTAGCCGAAGACCAATTGTTGGTCAAAATACCGTAAGGATCAGAAGTGATGGAGTTTTTGAAGGCAAGTAATGCAGATTCATCGGTGCTCAAATCGGAAAAAGACTGGGAAGAAGAAGAAGTAGTGAGTGTAAATATGATGAAGAGCAGATGAATAGCAAAAGAAAAGAGGGAATCCATTAATACAATCATTATAATAATCTTTCACTTCATCAACTTGCTGTGTGTTTGCTATATATGGCTATTAGTGGTGTAGTCCATTGAATGGAATGATGCTATTATATATATACTTCAAAATGTAAAGGTAAAGAAGATACTCTGATTCGTTTTTTCATTTAATAAGTCAATTGAATAATAAACTAATAATTTTTCTTATTTTTTCTTCCAATTTTAGTTTGAGACCTTAAATTATGAGTAATGATAATTTAGTGCAAGCTTGAAAGACGATGAACTCTTGCTAATTCTTGAATATTAATAGGCGTAAAATAAACTTGAGGCCCTAATTAACAATTTATGTAATACTTGCGATTACTTATAATTTTGACACAAATAATATATTATGCCATTTATGCACATATAATATTATAAAAGTATTTCCACATAGCTGAAAAATATGGGATGCAATTATAATTAACCAACTATAAAAAGAAACACTGTTTTTCAACCAAAAGTTTGAAATTATTATTAATTTTTAGCTAAGAGAACATTCTTCTACATCATTATATCTTTAATGAACTTGACCCAGTACTATTCTGTACTATCATATTTCACCCCATATTAAGTCGTACAAACTTATTTCACTCTGTATAAGCTCGTACCGATATAGTACACTCTGCATATCATTATTAATGCAGTTCGTACCACGACATTTCACCTTCCGTACTAGTATTAGTATAACACGTACGACAAAACATATAAACCTAGATGAGATAAGTTCTCAATTAGAATAATCAATGCTCACATTACCAATAAAAACTCAGATTCTCTCAAATTGAACACAAGTTTTTCAATAATCATAATTTCCCAAATTCTTAATGGTCCTCTATTTCCCAAAGTCTAACAAATAACTCATACTAGTGGCTTGCCCTAAAAACTTTATTAGAACAAAAATGTTCGAGTACATTAATTTAACTCCAATTTTATAGCTTTAAAATACATAATTCCCACCTTTTTTTACAATCAAATTGGAACAAATTATATACTTAGAAAATCAATATTATATAATATGCATTAAATCGAACCAAGAAGTTCCATCATACTTGTTGTACCCATATATATAGTGCCTTTCCTTTTCCAATAATGCATTGAGCCAAAATAATTAGAAACTTTACAGCTATTTTGTTTGAGTAGGAAGACTATACTTAATTCCAAGTCAATGTCTTTTAATTTGTTTGATTTGCAAGACTTCATAATTTCCAAGTCAATTTTTCTTTTTATTGTTGATTTATAAATTCCATCATACTTGTTGTACCCATATATATAGTGCCTTTCCTTTTCCAATAATGCATTGAGCCAAAATAATTAGAAACTTTACAGTTATTTTTGTCGAGTAGGATTTCTTAGATAATGAAATTAAATAGTTCTATTGTTTAGTGGATTAATTAATTTATAAGTTTATCGAGGAAGCTTCACTTATAGGTAATAATTATATCAAAAGCAATTTTTTGAACAGAGATATATATTATTTCCCTTTTGTGGTATTAAAATTGTGGAGAAAATAAAAGTAACGTTTCTTTTCCCTCAAAAGGAAAACACATGTTTCTTTTTTTTAAATAGAAATTGGACAATGGTATTTGTATAAAAATAAAGAATGAATTAATTATTACATTATAGTATCAATTAATTATAGATAAAAGACTACATTCCGATGAAGCTTTTGGTTCACCAGTAGGACGAAACTTGAAACAATCAAGAATCTTCACCTTTTCAGTTAGAAAAAGTCTATTTTATTTAATTTCTGGTAGAAATCAAATTGTTCTTTTTATATTAAAAACTAATATTGGGGTCAAAAAGGGGGGAAACTGAAAATACTTGTTTAAGTAGAAAAAATAAAAAAGAACTGAAATGTTGACTGGACTTCGATGAGTTTTGTACAAATACAATAATCCACTAAAATTAATCAATATTTAAACTAATATAAGAGAGATGAAAAACATCAATTTTAAAACAATGATCAGTCCCATTTCAAAATATCTCTCTTTTAAAATTATATAACAAAGATTAAAAAATCGTTATACATGTATACTTATTTTTATTATATAAAAAAATCAGTAAGAAAGAGTTGGGACAAAATTGGAAAAGTCATTAACTTTTCCTGATAATCAAAAGACAACATAAAAGAGAAGCAAGTTTTTGTAAAATTTATTTTAAGAAAATGCATATATATTTACACACACAATTTACTTTATTTAATTATATGACAAAAAATATAATAATATTTCACATACATCTCACACAATTCCCCACAAAATAAAAATAATTAATTTGCAGTTAGGCTAAATAAAAAATAATTAAGAAAACCCAAAGATGCACTAACTCATGTGCATCCAACTAGTGCTCATCTTTTTATGCCTTCTCACCCAACTTTCTTTATTTTCCCCCCAAGAGAATGTCACACCCTCTTACCTATATTCTAATCCCCTCATTTTATTATTTAATTAGCTTAAATTAATTACATTAAATTTTATTAATACAGATTTTATTAGCGTAGGAAGACTACCAAATACAATATTCATGAGACCATCGTATATATATTTTTTCGCAGTCGAAACATCAGATACATTAAAAGAAGGAAAATATATATCATATATTTTTTTTAGAATGTATTTAGGTCTTATTTTAAGATTTGTGATATGATAACCATATTGATAAGTTGAAATAAACTTTAATGATTTATAGTAGAATAGAAGCATCATAGTTTTCGCAATTATCTATGAAAAGCCCATTTTATAAATACATGGAAAAATGTGAGTATATTTGGGTTTTATATATATGTGTATGTATAATATAAAAATTAGTGCAGACAATAACTGGCTTTGTCAGCTAATTACTGTCACAACACGGTATAATTTGAACACCAAAAGAATAGAGTTATAGAACTCGAGGTATTATTTTCTTTAAAATTAATATCATTACTTTTATTTTAAGTTTTATTTGCCAGTATTTGAGAAAAAAAAAACATATACTACAACCGTCCACGAATTAAATATTAAAATAAGAAAGAATTTTCATCTAGTCTAAAAAAGAATTAGTCACATTTAGTAGGTAATAGATCTAATGATTTTACTTTCGTAATGATTTTACTAGTTAGTGATAAAACTACGAATAAGAGTCATGAAGGTACATTGGTTTGAATGTAAATGATTCGATTTAGACTAAATCATAAAATTAAATGGACTGGATGTGCCTTTGATAGGTTGAAAATGTATGCATTTAATTGTTGATTTAATCGGATTCTTATTATCTTTTATTCGATTGAATACATTGTTTTCATACCTATTTGCATTGTTGAACTTGAGATACTTCACATGTTATTTTCTCAATTATTGTAGGAATTTTTGAACTTTCTTTTCTCGATTATAAAATACTCGTTATTTTATTTGTGCTTTAATGTCATCTTTGCATGTGGTGAGCATTCCCACTCACATGATCACGATCAATAATCATAAAACACAAGTTTTTCAATAATCATAATTTCCCAAATTCTTAATGGTCCTCTATTTCCCAAAGTCTAACAAATAACTCATACTAGTGGCTTGCCCTAAAAACTTTGTTCGAACAAAAATGTTCGAGTACATTAATTTAACTCCAATTTTATAGCTTTAAAATACATAATTCCCACCTTTTTTTACAATCAAATTGGAACAAATTATATACTTAGAAAATCAATATTATATAATATGCATTAAATCGAACCAAGAAGTTCCATCATACTTGTTGTACCCATATATATAGTGCCTTTCCTTTTCCAATAATGCATTGAGCCAAAATAATTAGAAACTTTACAGCTATTTTGTTTGAGTAGGAAGACTATACTTAATTCCAAGTCAATGTCTTTTAATTTGTTTGATTTGCAAGACTTCATAATTTCCAAGTCAATTTTTCTTTTTATTGTTGATTTATAAATTCCATCATACTTGTTGTACCCATATATATAGTGCCTTTCCTTTTCCAATAATGCATTGAGCCAAAATAATTAGAAACTTTACAGTTATTTTGTTTGAGTAGGAAGACTATACTTAATTCCAAGTCAATGTCTTTTAATTTGTTTGATTCGCAAGACTTCATAACTTCCAAGTCAATTTCTTTTTATTGTTGGTTTATAGATTTTTAAGCTGTGAGCACCAAAAACTAATTATCTACCATCCTTAGCTGGAAATAAAATTGAGTTATCAAGTACATGGAGTTCAATGATTTGAAATTTAAGAATGGGAAAATTGCAAATTTAGGACGATAACTATACCCATTCATCATTTAGGGACATTATCTTTTCGGGCTTTGTATTAGGGACTATAACTTTCAAAAACGTGCTAATTGAGGACAAATCAGCCCGAATTAAGGAAATTCGGGCCAATTCACACGTGAATGTCACGTGACTGCGCTATTTCGGGCTTTTTGCTTATGTGTCATCTGATTCATTTTCTAATTCGTTTTTTTAAATTAAACTTACACTAAATTAGAGGACAGATCACCTATTAAATAATACAAGTCAACATTTTGAGGAGGGAAAACATAATTTCATTCCCTCCTAAATGAAGAACACCTTCTTCCGCAAAATAAAACCCTAAGCAGCTTCTACCATTCGTTTCTTCAGGCTTCTCTCCTTCTTATATCTTCTATCCACTCAAAAAATTTGTCTTCACCAGCCTCTTCAATTCACTGGAGAATGTCACAAATATCTGGAAACATCGATTGTTATTGTGGAAGGAGGGCAGTAATTAGAACATCTTGGACAAATGAAAATCCTGGAAGGAGGTTCAATTCTTGCGTAAATTCCAATGTAAGATGTTCTTTTCATGTTTTATGGTTACAAAAAACAAAAAACAAAAAACAAAACATCTCAGCTAATCAACTTGTGTATCTGCAGAGAGGTGGTTGTGTGTTTTTTGCTTGGGAGGACCCCCCAATGTGTCAAAGGGCTAAGTTGATTATTCCAGGATTGTTAAGGATGATAAGAAACACTGAAGAGGAGGTTCTAAATCTGAGAAGAGCAAAAAAAAAGGCTCATGCGTTGTTAATTCTGCCTGTGTTGTCGTTGAAATTAAAAAATCTACATCAGCAAAAATCGAAATCACGAGCAAAATTGGATGAAAAATGGAAACAAAATGATAGTTAGGGGACCAATATTGGAATACGTAAAATTGGTGGTAATAAATAGATAATACCTAAGTTACAGGGCAAAAACTGTAAATTTTCATACCTGGTGGAGTACCACAACACATACTGCGTTCATCAATGTGCTCGACTTCAAGACCAATAAATCAAGAACCAAGTGACACGTCTTCATTCGCATACTTGTGCAATATTGGCCTATATACAGAGTTATAACCATACATTGTTAATTCCTGTGAAAGTTTTGCGTGGTTTGTAATCTGCAAGAAAGCACAATAAAAACGAATATCAAAATCAGAGTACACAGTGTTGTCTCGACAACACCAGTGCAACATGCAGCGGAATAAAAAAATAAAAAAATGAAGAGACATAAATTTATCCACGAGTATACAAATAATCGTGGACTGCCTTCAGGGCAAAAACTCCTCTATTAGATGATCATTGCAGTACAAGGAGATAGATAGAGTAATCTCAAAATAAGATTCTCTTTACAAGCATTCAATACGTCCTTTGAGAATAGCAAGGAACCCTATGGACGTATGCAAAGACTCACAAAAGGTCACAAAAATCCCTATCTTTACTAAAAAGTCACGAGCATACAAACTCCATGACATAGAGAAAAGAAGACAAGGTGGTGTCATCTATGGTATGAACAACACGGGCATGACACTGGCAGACTTAAAATATTGAAGCTCTTCTTGTCCATTTTGATATTCAGTCTTCTCGTCCTATTTATAGACTCCATATGATTCTTCAAACTTGCACCACACTCCAGCAGAGATCTCTCAAATCCAATCCTATCAAATCCTAACAAAACAAGCACACAAAGATATGATCTTCTTTGGGTTAAATCCTGAAGACCCCCTCCTGTTATGGTAAATTTGCATCGGTCCCCCCTGTGTTACGGTAATTGTGGGGAAAACACCTGTGATTTGAAAAACTCGGCACGAAACCCCCAAAGTCGTCAGACTTCACGGGTGTGCGGGCGACGAGCCTGAAGTGCGATGTTTTTTCATTTTTGACCGTTATATGGGGTTGAAAATACAGAATTACCCCTGCTTTTGTATTACCAAAACAAAAACAAAAATTGTCCCAATCAAAGTACACGGTGTTGTCAGTGGTGTCGACAACACCAGCGTAACACGTAGCGGAAAAAAAAGATCGAAATTAAAGTTGCAGAACACAAACGATTTATCCACGAGTATACAAATACTCGTGGAATGCCTTCAGGGCGAAAACTCCTTTATTGATTTGTGTATGTGTACAAAGGAGAAAGAAAGATCTCTAAAAGAGACTCTTTCGAACAAATGACTCAATACGTCCTATGTGATGTATATGAAACCTAGGGACGTATACAAAAACACTCAGTTGAACACTCCGAAGAACACCTATACTAAAAGTCAAGAGTATGCAAACTCTATGACACACAAGAAAACGATGTTGTCTATCGGTGTGAACAACACAACTCTTGACACCAGTGTACTGCCTATACTAGACTGCTTAAGCTCTCGATTCTGTGTATCCTTGATCTTCAGCAGCTTCACCTATTTATAGAGCTCGAAGTACACTTGGTGTAGACTCCACTTCCCATGATCTTGAAGTGCTCCATGAACTCCATGACTCCATAACTAACGTGCATGATGGGAAAGAGGTGGAGTGGACTTGTTGTTGACATCTTCAACCTTGCTTCATGATCTTCATCTTGACTTCTTCTCTGGACTTTGTTCTCTCAAACCCACGTTCTCCAATGTCACGTTCTCATCTCTCTTAAGATCACGTATGGACTCCTTCAAAGTTCACTTGTTGGATCTTAATATATATATCTTTGAATCCTATCAAAAAAGAGCACATAACAACTTCCTAAGACTTAGGAAAGTTTGTTAGTTAGTCTTGTGATTCAAAAATATAAAACACGTGATTTTAACAAGTCAAAACACTAGGAGAAGTGATAAGTGTCGTTTTTACTATATTTTTACGTATGTTTATGTGTTCATTTGAGCATGTTTATGTACGTTTATATAGTGATTTAGATACTTTTGATTTATTAGTTGCATTTGATGGTTTTGTGTTTAGTTTTGTGTTTTTAGTGCAAAAATCGCAAGTTTCAGCTCACATGCGCAGTTGTCGAAGAAATGATATATCTCACGATCTATAAGTCCAAATTGGAAGATCTTAATTTTGTTGAAAAGCTAACGAAGAGATCTACAACTTTGATGTTGAACACTTTTCCCAATTCGTTCCCCAAGAAAGCAGAATATTAAGGAAAAACGCAAGTGTTGCGTTCGGTTCTTCGTCGTGACAGGGATCTAGTATTTTGATCATAACTTTTTCTAGAAGACTGATATTGAGGTGAAATTTGTAGAATTTGAAAGCTAACTTCAAGACCTACAACTTTCATGAAGACATCGAAGTCAAATTCGGAACTTTGCACCAGCGAACGACCGTGTCTTGGGACACGGTCGTGTCCCACTGCACAGAAACACTAGCACTGGAGCACGGGTGGCCGTGTCTTGGGGCACGGTCGTGCCCGATAGACTCCTATTCGATCCCAAACTCGATTTTTGACGTATCTCACACTTCTAAACCATCTAGGAGACCTCCAAGATGCTATATATACCCAAATTCGTCCCAAAAAGGAGCAGACAGATAGGGAGGACAATCATTAGGGTAGGAATAACATCTATAGAGAGAACATATATTCTGAGAGCATCCGGAGAGGAGAAGAAGACTTCAAAGATCGAAGAATCGAGAGATCATCGTTCATATAGAGTTTTTCTTTATCTTTCCCTTTATTGTTGGATTATTTTAGTTTGATATAATATTTTCAATCTTGTCTATGAGTTTGTTAATATTCATGTCTGGCTAGTTTTCCATGGGTTTCTAGGGCTTGTTAGTAGTCTGATTCGAATCTGATGGATCTTTGATTTCAATTCAATTTCTTGATTCTTTATCCTATTGATGTGTTTATGGTTTGATTGCTTGTTTGATTAGAGGGCCCCTAATTGAGCATGTTTAAGTAATTAAGTCAAAATTCGAGAGAGGAGATTTAATTACGGAAGAGTAAACACATGACATATATGCAGCATGAGATCGAGAGATAAATGACATATGTGATGAGATTTTCAATCCTAGGTGCTTTTGGGAGTTGTTGTGTTATATCAGATCGAGTAGAGATACCTCTGGTAGCATAATAATCAACCGGTTAAATTGACTCGAGAGAGCTTTTAATTTGATATTCGTGATTGCTCATATAGGATAGTTAATCATTGAAGTGGATTGGTCAAGTGATATCGTGATGAGAATTAGATGAAAGCATGTTCTAGAACCTGTCTCAGATATATCTGTTTGTCTCCGTGTATTTATTTGTTTTTGTTTTAGTATAGTTTATTTGACATCTTTGATATCTGATAGCCTAGATAAAATTAGAGGTTGAATTTGGGTAATCGATTATTCCTAGATAATAGTCTCTGTGGGATCGACCTTGCTTACCGTGTTCTGCAATCTACACCGTACACTTGCGGTAGTAGCCTAAAGAAAAAGGTGAACAAGAAGTCAAAACACTAGGAGAGAGAAATCAAATCTTTTTCCAAATCTTTTCAAATAAATATATCTAATTAAAATCTAATTTGAATTTAGGATAATCTTGAAAAAGGAAAATTATTATTGTTGGAAAATCCAACACTAACAATCTCCCCCTATTTTTCTTTTTCAGCTCAAAACCTAAATCAATTAGAATTTTCTCCCCCTCATTTCAATCTCCCCCTTAATCCTGCAACGAAAACAATCACAAAGAATTAAAGATTAATCATTCAACACAATCATGAAAAAAAATTCATCAAAACTTTCTCCTCCGCCACCTTTCACCATAGGAAATGCCTTACCATATCTTCTCCCCCTTTTTGAGCTGAAATTTAGCTCATAAAAACGGTTCCCCACTTTCAAAGTATATCAACAAAGACGTTGGGCCAAATGTTGCCAAATTGAAGGGGCAACATCCGGTGTATAGGGCGAATCACAAATTCGATTGCCAATGAAAATTGTCTTGGCACCATCATCTTAGTAGACCGTATCTTGAAGCAAAGGACTTTAAGGATAGAGAAAAATGGAGAGGGAAAGAAAGCAGCTTCGTCCTTACCTTAGATAAAAAAAGGCAGAAGTAGGTGGTATGTGCAGTGTTGCGCCGGTGTGGGCAACACCGTCAGAAAACACTGCAGCAGAGGGGAGCATGAGAAGTGCTGGATAGGATTGTTTAAGCTTTTCTAGAAATTCGAGGACAACAGGAGGAATGCCTTGATCAGCCATGGGAGAATTTGGAGAGAGAAATTTAAGGTTTGGAAGGAAGAAGAAGAAGAGGATATTCGAAGAGAGAGAATTGGAGAGTGTGATAGCACGCAATGTGAGTGGAGAGATATACTCGATTTTCTGAATTGAAAACAAACCTGATCCTTTTGAAATTTTTTAGATAAAATCAAGAGATTTGAAAAGATATGAAATTAAGAGAAAATCTCAACAATTTTTCACAAATATAGGGATCACAAAATTCGAATTTTAAATTTGAAATTGAGTCATCCAAACATCAAATATATCCACTATATATCATTAGGATTAAATGCAGATACCTAGGGATGCATAAAATTTAAATCCCATAAAAATCGCACACAATGTAACTGACCGGTGTTGTCCATGATGTTACGTAACACTGCGATGACACCATACAAAATTTTGGCTCTTGAAATGTTTTTTCTTTTGTGCACACGAAATTAAATTCACACATACCTGACCTCAACCAACCTTTTGAAAAGAGAGCACTGTCGTAGCGAGCGCCATGCTTCTAGTTACTCGGTTGTGAGATCAAGTTTTTTCTTTTCAATTTGGTTGTGGTATCTCCTACACTTTTTGACAAGGAAGCATCGTCGCAGCGAACGCCGTGCCCCGAGTTACTCAGTGAGGTCACACAACACATTTTATTAAGTCACTAGACTGCCTGAAAAGCATCGTCGTAGTGAGCGCCGTGCTCCAAGTGCTTCGTGACTTTTATCATTTTAATTCGAACAAAAAATGCACTATAGAATATGAGCCTTTACCAAAATAGGTGTCTAAGCAAGTGTTTTCACATAGGAAACACACTGATCAGAAACAAACAAGCATACATATGCCTAGAAAGCCTAAAAATAAAAAATTTATTCTAAGGGTGTTAAGAGTGGTGTGAGCAACATGATCGTTAACACCCGCAAAACAGCATGCACATTCAAACAATGCACAATCCGAGAGACTTCTTTAAGGAAGAAAATCTCTCTAAATCTAAGGCTTTTGTAAACATATCTGCTATTTGGTTTTCAGTGGATACATAATCAAGTTGGATTAACCCTTTTTCAACTAAATCTCGAATGAAGTGATGCCTAATATCTATGTGTTTAGTTCAAGAATGTTGAACTGGATTTTTGGAAATATTAATTGCACTCGAATTATCACAAAATAGGCTCAAAGATTCATTTTCAAAACCATAATCATCAAGCATTTGTCTCAACCACAAAAGTTGAGTACACGCACTCCCCGCGGCTACGTATTCGGATTCAGCGGTGGATAAAGAAACACAGTTTTGTTTTCTACTATGCCAAGATACTAAGTTATTGCCTAAGTAGAAACAACCACCACTAGTACTCTTCCTATCATCTACGTCTCCAGCCCAATCAGAATCAATAAAACCCACCAAATTGAGATTAGTGTCCTTAGTACCAAATACCTAAATCTATCGAACCGGAAACATACCTTATGATACGCTTCACTGTTTGAAGATGTGAGATCTTAGGATCAGATTGGTAACGTGCACAGACACCAACACTATACATTATATCCGGGCGGCTAGCGGTCAAGTAGAGCAAACTGCCGATCATCGATCTATAGAGGGTGTTGTCAACACCATCGGCAACACTGTCTTTCGACAGCTTTTGGGACGAACCCATGGGGGTTCTCATAGGCTTAGAATTTTCTAAACCAAAGCGAGATACCAAATTCTTGGCATACTTGCTTTGAGAAATGAAAATTCCTTCCTTTAATTGCTTCACCTGCAATCCTAGAAAGTAAGTTAGCTCTCCAATCATGCTCATTTCGAAGGTAGATGACATAGCATGCACAAAATCATCAAGATCCCTTTGGCAAGTAGATCCAAATACAATGTCATCAACATAAATTTGAGCTATAATGCAATTACGATCAGTTCTCTTAACAAAAAGAGTACGATCGGCCATACCTTGAATGAATCCAAACTCAAGAAGGAAAGTGGTCAATCGACCATACCAAGCTCTAGGAGCTTGTTTCAACCCGTACAATGCTTTCTTAAGTTTGTATACATAATGAGGTTGATAAGGATCTTCAAAACCTTTTGGTTGTTCAACATACACTTCCTTATTTAAGAACCCATTTAAAAATGCTCCTTTTACATCCATTTGATAAAGGGTAATTTTCAAATAACAAGCAATTGCAAGAACTAACCTAATCGATTCAATTCGAGCAACGAGTGCGAAGGTCTCATCATAGTCGATGCCTTCGACTTGTGTATACCCTTGTGCTACAAGTCGTGCTTTGTTTCTTACAATGTTCCCCGACTCATCCGATTTATTTTTAAAAATCCATTTTGTTCCAATCACATTAGTATCGGATGGTCTAGGAACAAGAAACCAAACATCATTTCTAGTAAATTGTTCAAGTTCTTCTTGCATTGCTTGTATCCAAAAATTATCTTTTAAAGCTTCAGAGACATTTTTGGGTTCAATTGGAGAGACAAAATAGTAGAATTTTACCTCTGAAAATGTGGTTGACATACACACATGTCTTACCATTTCCTTGTAATTCACGGGGTCTTTTCTACGAGTTCGAACACCATCGTTCACTCCCCCTATCACCTGTGTGGTAGGGTGATTTTTTCTGATGCGAGCAGGTGGATCTCTTCGAACTTGATCAGGTAGATCATCATCACTTTCATCGGATTCAGGTTCTGCCGATGTTGTCACTGGTGTTGCCGCTGGTGTTGCCTCTGGTGTCACAACACTGGGGGCAACATCAGTATTTCCAGTTTCATGAACTACTCGAATTTCAACAAGATCAGTCACGACATCTTCATAAGATTTTCCTGTAAGATCTGAGAAGTCATCAAACACAACATTAACTGATTCTTGAATAGTCCTAGATCTTAAATTAAAAACACGATAATCATGACTATTCAAAGAATATCCAAGAAACACGGCTTTGTCACTTTTTGCATCAAACTTAGCAAGATTATCTCTATCATTCAAAATGTAGCAAAGACACCCAAAAACATGAAAATGTTTAAGATTTGGCTTTTTCCCTTTCAAAATTTCGTAAGGGGTCATTTTGCTACCCGGTTTTAAAAAGACACGATTGCCAATATAGCAAGCCGTATTCAATGCTTCAGCCCAAAAACGTCGTGAGAGGTTCTTAGAACTGAGCATGACACGAGCCATTTCTTGCAAAGTTCGATTTTTCCTTTCCGCAACTCCGTTTTGTTGTGGAGTTTTTGGAGCCGAAAATTGGTGTTCAATGTCTTTCTTTTCACAAAAATCAGCAAACAATTTGTTCTCAAATTCCTTACCATGGTCAGACCTAATGCTCAAAATTTTAGAAGAAAATGAGGTTTTAATCCTAGTGTACAAAATCTTGAATTGAGAAAACGTATCCGATTTTTCATGTAAAAAGAAAATCCAAGTATATCGGGAAAAATCATCAACAATCACATAGGAATACCTCTTTCCTCCAAGACTTTCAACTTCAACTGGTCCCATTAAATCCATGTGTAAAAGTTGAAAACAATGAACCGTACCTTGGTGTTGTCCGTGGTGTGATGTAACACTGTGGGGAACACGGGTCTGTTTACCTTTAAGGCAGTCCCCACACACTATCTTACCATTGTGATTGAGGCTTGGCAGTCCTTGTACAGCCTCAAACTTCATCAACTTTTGGAGAGTTCGAAAATTCACATTGCCTAATTTTTGATGCCACAAAATCGCTTTATCAAATTTAGCCTTGTTACACGTGACATTTTCTCCAACAAGATCTCAATTATCATGAGATCTTGTACCTGTCATAATACACATGTTAGATTTATCATAAACTTCACAAGAGTCCTTCATAAATTTTACCTCAAGATTGTCATCACATAATTGACTTATGCTAATTAAATTAGCCATAAGACCATCTACTAAAAGCACATTAGACAACCTGGGAAAACCTGGTAGATTAAGAGTTCCTTTGCCAATGATTCTACCCTTAGCACCTCCTCCATAAGTAACGGATCCTTCGGTAAGAGGCACAAAATTACACAAATATTCTTTGGTGCCCGTCATGTGGCGTGAACAACCACTATCAAAGTACCAAGAACCTGAAATGTTAGTCTTAAGAGCAGTAAAAACAACTTGGCAGACTTGAGCAGTTTGTTTAGGAACCCAAACTTTCTTTCCAACAGTGGTGTTGCGGGCGGTGTTGCGTAACACCGGGGGTAACACCAGACCACTGGCTCGATCATTTTTCAATTTTCGACAGTATGGTCTTATATGTCCAGGTTGAAAACAATAATGACAAACATATTTTCTTTTCCTACAACCTGAAACGTTGGATTTTATGGACTCTTTCGATTTTTCTTTCACAAAGTTGATCTTAGCATGTGAATCGACAAAAAGGTTTGGAAAAATATTTTCAACAGTTTTACTTGATCCAATACCTGATTTTGTCGAATTACCTGATCCCATGATTTCACTTGCCTTGGAAGAACTCGAATTCCATTTTGCAATTAAGGCCTCCGTCTCTTCAAGCTTGAATTGCACATTTCCAAGTTCTATGTCCTTCTTGGTGAGAGCGGTTTCCAGCTTTGCAACTGAGTTCTTCAGTACATCATTCTCCTTAGATAAAGCTTCCTTTTCTTTGGATAAGGCTTCCTTTTCCTTGGATACGATTTCTACAAGCTTGCATTGCTTTTTCCATTCCTTAAGCAAGGAATTATAAAGGCCATGAAGTTCTTCAATGGCTTCATCTTTATCTAAGTCATCTCCAGCAAGAGACTCTGTATCATCACAAACAACATTAAGGCAGGTTATGTTAGCAAAATCAAACAGTTCATACCTCTGTGGTGTTGTCTGCGGTGTTGTCTGCGGTGTCATGACACCGGTGTTGTCAACACCGTCGGTAACACCAGTTGCGATTTTTGCAAATAGGGCTGTGGAACTTCCAGTTTCAACTTCCTCATCATCCTCATCGTCACTCATGGATACCCAGTGATTTTTCAGACCATACTTTCTCAAAGTATTGGCACATTCATTAGCATAGTGACCCCAACCCGAACAAGCTCAACATTGGATGGTATCGAGATGTTTGGGATCATTCCATCCATGATCTGAAGTTGTCTTCTTAGGTTGACGTTTGGATTGAGATGATGATCCAGTTGGCTTCCATTGAAATCGATCATTGGATCGATTGAACGGTTCCTTCCCTTTCGAACGAGGCTTCTCCTTGTTGAACTTTCTCACCATGGTGTTGAATTTCTTGGTCAGCATGGCTACATTCTACCTCTCGGTGACTTCCTCCAATGGTTCATCATCTTCTCCAGATTCTTCATTGTCTTGAGCTTGCAAGGCTATGTTTTTAATCTTGTAGCCCGCTTCCATTTGGCTTTGAAGGTTGAGCTCAAAAGTTTGAAGAATGCTTTGAAGTGTATCAAAGTCCATTATAGAAAGATTATAGACCTCCTCAATGGCGGATACCTTGATGTTGAACCTTGGTGGCAGTGTTCGAATGGCCTTAGACACGAGTTGTTTGAGTCCAATCGGTTCTTCAAGCATTTGGGCTTGATCCGCCATGTCCCGGAGCTTCTCAAAGTAAGTTCCAATGTCTTCATTCTCCTCCATGCGTATATTCTCGAACTTGGACATGATCAGCCACAACCGAGCCTCACGAACACACTTTGCACCTTCAAAATGCTTTTGGAGAGTATCCTAAGCTTCCTTGGCATGGGCAGCGTTTTGGATCAATCGAAACACCTTGTAGTCCACCGTTTCGAATATGACGTTGATAGCTTTCTCATTGAAATTGGCACTCTGGATTTCTTCGATTGTCCATTCGGTCTGAGGTTTGGGAACAAGTTCACCATGGACCTCATTCATAGGGGCACTGTAACCCTCCAAAACGGCAGTCCAAGCATGTGCATCTATGGACTTGATCTTCGATTGAACACGAATCTTCCAATAGGCATAGTTGGAGCCATCCAAAATTGGAAGACGTCCAAAGTTTGGATTGCAATAGTCCGCGTCCTGCATGGCTAGATCCACCACTTAGTATGTCAAGTGATTGCTCTGATACCACGTGAAAGTCCTACGTGGATCTGCAAAAACAAAAACAAAAATTGTCCCAATCAAAGTACACAGTGTTGTCAGTGGTGTCGACAACACCAGCGTAACACGCAGCGGAAAAAAAAGATCAAAATTAAAGTTGCAGAACACAAACAATTTATCCACGAGTATACAAATACTCGTGGAATGCCTTCAGGGCGAAAACTCCTTTATTGATTTGTGTATGTGTACAAAGGAGAAAGAAAGATCTCTAAAAGAGACTCTTTCGAACAAATGACTCAATACGTCCTATGTGATGTATATGAAACCTAGGGACGTATACAAAAACACTCAGTTGAACACTCCGAAGAACACCTATACTAAAAGTCAAGAGTATGCACACTCTATGACACACAAGAAAATGATGTTGTCTATCGGTGTGAACAACACAACTCTTGACACCAGTGTACTGCCTATACTAGACTGCTTAAGCTCTCGATTATGTGTATCCTTGATCTTCAGCAGCTTCACCTATTTATAGAGCTCGAAGTACACTTGGTGTAGACTCCACTTCCCATGATCTTGGAGTGCTCCATGAACTTCATGTCTCCATAACTAACGTGCATGATGGGAAAGAGGTGGAGTGGACTTGTTGTTGACATCTTCAACCTTGCTTCATGATCTTCATCTTGACTTCTTCTCTGGACTTTGTTCTCTCAAACCCACGTTCTCCAATGTCACGTTCTCATCTCTCTTAAGATCACGTATGGACTCCTTCAAAGTTCACTTGTTGGATCTTAATATATATATCTTTGAATCCTATCAAAAAAGAGCACATAACAACTTCCTAAGACTTAGGAAAGTTTGTTAGTTAGTCTTGTGATTCAAAAATATAAAACACGTGATTTTAACAAGTCAAAACACTAGGAGAAGTCAAAACACTAGGAGAGAGAAATCAAATCTTTTTCCAAATCTTTTCAAATAAATATATCTAATTAAAATCTAATTTGAATTTAGGCTAATCTTGAAAAAGGAAAATTATTATTGTTGGAAAATCCAACACTAACATATATGTATGTGTATGCACTACTTATTTACATGCATCAAACCCCCCTCCACAGTTTTGCAATTGAAAAAAAATTCTCCCCTAGCCAGCCACTGCCACCAGATACGTTTTTAATTTTTTTGGCAAATTATTTAATTTATTTTGATAATTTTACATAGTTAATTTTATTAATATTTAATATCAAATCTGCCTAAAACTGAAAATAATTAAGAAAAGGAAACAACAATTGAGAAAAATGAAACCAAAATAGATAAATGCAAATAAATTGATTCCAAAAATTGTCATCCATTACATGGCAATGTAAACTTCATGTACAAAATAGAAATTTGTATCACCAATTCAGCACATATGTACCCAAAATATATGCCCTCAAACATCTATAAAAAAAATCTTATTTTTTGGCAACCAGAACATATACCATAAACAGCCAATTGCATTAAAAAAGACAATATTAGGCTGCCCAAATCAAAACACCAAAGTATCCTAATATAAGTCATGTTAATAGTTAATTATGGGAGGCCCCACATCTTTGCAACATCCGAATTAGGTGCTAGCAGTAGCTCAAGCCAATTATGGCCCCACATCTTTGCAACATCAACAGGAAGCCATCTGAAACAGTGTAGATGGCCATCAATTATTGCCAGAAAATGATAAACTAATCAGTTTTAAAAAAGAGAAAGCATTACTCATTGCAGTTTAGTGCCATACGACTGACACCTCTAGCAAGAAGGACCTGCAGAAGTGGAAGTGTGTTATAGTCATTACTAGAGTAATTTGAAAAGATAATGAGGGTGAACTATCATCACCTGGCAGCACTTCAATTTTTCTCCACATGCAGCATAAATGCAAAGGAGTGCTCCCGAAACCTCTAAGAGTTTGAATATAAATTTTAATGAAGTGATATTATAGAACCAGTTGAAGAGATATCATATATAGTAGAGTGATAGAGTGATATACCTATCAAATCCATTGATGTTCCGTAATGGAATGTGACAGCTGATACATTTGCATGAAGGTCAAGTAGGAGCTGAACGCATTCAAAATATCCATTCAAAGCAGCCATATGAAGAGCAGTATTACAACCATCTGCAACCTTGTTCACAAACTTGGAGAGTGCACTGCCATGTTAAAACAAATTTTGTATATTCCCATGGGTATAAGGTCATTTTTCCCTTAAACATGTTATCTTATCACAATAACTAAACTAATGAATAAAAACCACTGAAGTTAATGCTGAGAAAACAGAGATCTTTGTGCATACTTGTGTTTATTATTAGAAGAGCTGAGAGATTCAAATGGAGAACTTGGAACAAAATCAACAACCACTAATCTTATGCATCGAACTCCATTGGCTGCGGCAAAATGGAGAGCAGTTCTCCCACTAAGATAGTCTGCTCTAGTAACCTGGAAGTCACCCACAATATGTTATATAATATATAAGCATGTAGAGTTAGAAACATAGGAAGTTGTACTATCCAATGTAAATATCAATTATGTTGAATATTAATACAACTTCGTCAAAATGGGGTTTCATAATTAGAGGAAGGAGAGAAGAAACAAGCATTTAAGTGGAAACTCACATTACATCTAAAGAGAAGAAGGGTTTGAACAACTTCCCAATGCCCATAACGACATGCTTGCATCAATGCTGTCTGCAGAAACATTACTTAAATATAAAGACCATGATTCAACAAAGATCCAGCATCATCTTCTCAGTAAAGAAACAAATTTTCCAACTAAACCCTTATAAAAATCAAAATCAAGCTGAACTGATTCAAGATTACCCATACACAAACCTAAGACCATCATTTCTTGAAAAAAAAAGAGGCAAAAACAATTCATGTTTGACAAAACAACAATCTTCCCCAATAAAAAAACACAAACTTTGTGCAAAATAGAATGTTACTTTTACCTCTCCACAATAATTTCTTGAATTCACATCAGCCCCATTCTCCAGCAATAATGCAACAATCTGAATATCCAAAACTCACAAATCAGCACCAAAATATAAAACCCACATATCCGAAACAAACAACGCACAATCAAGAAAAGATGGAAATCGAAAGAAAAATAGGGCTTTGTAAGAAAGAACCAAACAGAAATGCAGAAAATCCAAACCCACAACCTAGAGAGAGAAACAGAAATGTAGAGAGAAGAAAGAGGCAACTAACAATGGGGATGTCTTTAATACAGAGATGAGGTAAAGGGTCGTTGTTGCTAACGTGCACCGGTGGCTAGCGGCGCACCAAGCACGCCGAGAAGAAACCTCAGATCGGACCTCGAAAAACCCGACCCTGAAGTTGAAACAGAGCGAGCACGGTGGGTGGTGCTGGTGGTGGCTGTTGGGAGAAATGAAAGCCCTCAAATTCCTCTCGATCCTCTATTAGGGTATATGAGGGACATAACGGGAAAGAAGGTGGAAAAATATCACGGTGTTAACACCTGTTAAGTTGTGTAGGGACGTGTGTCGAGTTTCCATTATCACACGTGTTTAAGTTGTAATTTCCTTATCACAGGGGGGACCGACGCAGACTTTTTGAAACACGAGGGGGTTTCGCGCAATAAACCCGATCTTCTTTCCTTAAAGATAAACAAGTTTTGTTAAGAATTATTTGTTTCTTGAAAAGAAAGATATGTGAGATTAAAATCAAATCTTAAATAGATAAATCTAATATCATCAAGAAATCAAATCAAATCAATTCAATGATTTAGGAAAAGATTGAAAAAGGAAAAATAAATCAATGTTGGAAAATCCAACACTAACAATCTCCCCCTTTTTTGTTTTTTCAGCTCAAAACCTAAATCATCTTTCACGTGGAATTTCTCCCCCTCAATTCTGCATTCAATCACAAAAAGAATTAGAGATTAATCATTTAAAATAATCATGAAAAATATTCATCAAAATCATAAACAATTAAAATCAATGACAATCTTCTAATTAAAATCAAACTTCAGCTTCTTCACCTCCATTTCACTACCACTGGTACCCTTCTCCCCCTTTTTGAGCTGAAACGAACACATCAAAAACACAATGTTGGGGCAGTGTTGCCAATCACAGTGATAACACTGGACGTGTAGGGCAAAAACATAAATCAACGGAGGGTTTTCACAAATAACACAGCCAACTATTAAAGATCTCCCCCTCAACAACATCATATCCAAATGAATTTTCCCCCTCATAAAAGAAACACCAAAGTAGCGGGAAGAACTTGTAAAGATGTGCAAACACAAAATTTTTGGAGAGAGCATAGAAGATGGATGAAGGAAAAATAAGAAGAAATTCACGGAAGAAGAGAGGGTAGCATGAGAGAGGAGTGAGTGGTATGGACTGCTGATAGAGTGCAAATTTATATCCAAACTTTGAGCCAACAAAAAAAAATATAAAACATAATGTGAGCAAAAAGAAACCTAAGAATAAGGAGTCATTAAATTCGAAATTGTAGTGTAGATAGAGTTATCTGAAAATCCAATGTATCCACTAAAATCCAGAAAAAAATGCAAAAATCTAGTGATGCCTAGGAAATAAAAAGCTGAAAAATCGCACACTTTGTACTAGACTGGTGTTGTCCCTAGTGTTACATAATCACTGCGAGGACACCGTTCAAAAAAATTTGGGCTCAAACAAAATTTTGTGCACTTAAAATTTTTTGAGCGCCATGCTTCTAGTTACTCAGTTGTGAGATCAATTTTTTATTCGGTTGTGGTATCTCCTACACTTTTTGACAAGAAGCATCGTCATAGCGAGTGTCGTGCCCCGAGTTACTCAGTGTAGGTCACACAACACATTTTTAGAGTATCACTAAGCTGCCTGAAAAGCATCATCACTAGCGAATGCAGTGCTCCAAATGCTTCGTGATTTTTACCATTTTAAGAACAAAGTGCACTAATAAACATGAGCCATTTGAGAATTAACATGTCCAAGCAACTTTTTTAACATAAGGAACACACTGGTTAAGAACAATCACGCACACATATGCCTAAAAAACCTAAAACGCAGAACAATGGGTGTTATGAGTGGTATGAACAACATTGTCGTAACACCCGTAAAAAAAATGCATTCAAGCAACACACACACCAAGAGATTTCTTTAGAGAAGAAAATCTCTCAAAATCTAGTAAAAATATCTGCAATTTGGTTTTCGGTGGATACATATTCAAGTCCAATAATCCCTTTTTCTACTAAATCTCGAATAAAATGATGCATTATGTCTATGTGCTTAGTGCGTGAATGTTGAACCGGATTTTTAAAAATATCAATTGCACTAGTATTATCACAAAACAGGCTCAAAGACTTAGTTATAAATTCATAATCATCAAGCATTTGCCTCAACCACAAGAGTTGAGTACACCTACTACCCGCAGCTACATACTCGGATTCGGCAGTAGATAATGAGACATAATTTTGTTTCCTAGCTATGTCATGACACTAGATTGTTCACTAGGTAAAAAATCCTCCACCAGTGCTCTTTCTATCATCAATATCACCAGCCCAATCGGAGTCGCTAAAGCCTACCAAATTAAGATTAGTGTCTTTGGTGTACCAAATACCCAATTCAATTGAACTCGAAACATACCTTATGATTCATTTGACAGCTTGAAGATGAGATATATTTTGGGGTCAGATTGGTAACGAGCACAGACACCAACGCTATACATGATATTTGGACGTCTAGCGGTTAAATACAACAAACTTCCAATCATCGACCTATACAAGGTGTTGTCGACACCGTCGGCAACACTGTCCTTGGACAACTTTTGTGAAAAGCCCATGGGGGTTCGCATTGGCTTGGAATTTTCCAATCCAAAGCGAGATACCAAGTTTTTGGCATATTTGCTTTGTGAAATAAAAATTTCATCCTTCCTTTGCTTCACCTGCAAACCTAGAAAGAATGTTAGCTCCCCAATCATACTCATTTCAAAACTGGATGACATAGCTTGCACAAATTTATCAAGTTCACATTGATAAGTAGAACAAAAACAATGTCATCTACGTAAATTTGAGCAATCATAAAACTTTGATCGTTTCTCTTAACAAAAAGAGTTCGATCGGCCATACCTCTTATGATTCCAAACTCGAGTAGAAACGTAGTCAAACGACCATACCAAGCTCGAGGAGCTTGTTTCAACCCATACAATGCTTTCTTGAGTTTGTAAACATAATGAGGTTGAAAAGGATCTTCAAAATCTTTTGGTTGCTCAACATAAACTTCCTTATCCAAGAAACCATTCAAAAATGCACCTTTAACATCCATTTGATAAAGAGTAATTTTTAAATAACAAGCAATAGTAAGAATCAACCTAATCGATTCAATTCTAGCAACGGTGTGAAGGTTTCATCGTAATCGATGTCTTCGACTTGAGTGTATCCTTGTGCTACTAAACGTGCTTTGTTTCTTACTATGTTTCCTGACTCATCCGTTTTTTTCTTAAAAATCCATTTAGTACCAATCACATTAGTATCGGTGGGTCTAGGAACAAGAAACCAAACATCATTTCTAGTGAATTGTTCTAATTCTTCTTGCATTGCTAGTGTCCAAAAATTATCTTTCAGAGCTTTAGAAACATTTTTGGGTTGAATTGGGGAGACGAAACAATAGAATTTTACCTCGGAATATGTGGTTGACATACACACATGTCTTACCATTTCTTTGTAATTCACGGGGTCTTTTCTACGAGTTCGAATACCTTCATTTACTCCCCTATCACCTGTGTGGTTGGGTGATTCTTTCTGATACGAGTAGGTGGGTCTCTTCGAACTGGATCATGAATATCATCATCACTTTCTGAATCTGCTGCCAGTGTTGCCTCTGGTATCACAACATTGGGGGCAACATCAGTATTTCCAGTTTTAGGGATGATTGGGGTTTGGATCAGATATACCACAACATCTTGATTTGTTTTCCCTGTGACATCAGAAAAATCATCAAACACTATATTGACAGATTCTTGAATATTCCTTGATCTCAAGTTAAACACACGATAAGCATGACTATTCAAGGAATACCCAAGAAACATGGCTTTGTCACTTTTTGCATCAAACTTAGCAAGTTTATCACGATCATTCAAAATGTAGCAAAGACATCCAAAAACATGAAAATGTTTAAGATTTGGCCTTTTCCCTTTCAAAATTTCGTAAGGAGTCATTTTGCTACCCGGTCTTAAAAAGACTCGATTGCCTATATAGCAAGCCGTATTCAATGCTTTAGCCCAAAAACATCGTGAGAGGTTTTTAGAGCTGAGCATAACACGTGTCATCTCTTGTAAAGTTCGATTCTTTCGTTCCGCAACTCCATTTTGTTGAGGAGTTTTTGGAGCCGAAAATTGATGTTCAATCCCTTTCTTTTCACAAAAATCAGCAAACGATTTGTTTTCAAATTCCTTACCATTGTCAGACCTGATACTCAAAATTTTAGAAGAAAACGAGGTTTTAATCCTAGTGTACAAAATTTTAAATTGAGAAAATGTATCCGATTTTTCACGTAAAAAGAAAATCCAAGTATACCGGGAAAAATCATCAACAATAACATACCTCTTTCCTCCAAGACTTTCAACTTCAACTGGTCCAATTAAATCCATGTGTAAAAGTTGAAAACAATGAACTGTACCTTGGTGTTGTCCGGGGTGTGATATAACACCATGGGGAACACGGGTTTGTTTGCCTTTAAGGCATTCCCCACAAACTATCTTACCTTTGTGGTTCAAACTTGGTAGCCCCTGTACATCATCAAACTTCATCAATTTCTCAAGAGTAGGAAAGTTCACATGTCCTAATTTTTGATGCCACAAAACTGTGTCATCAAAGTTAGCTTTGTTGCATGTGACTTTTTCTCCCACAAGGTAGCAATTATCATGAGATCTTATACCTGTCATAATGCACATGTTAGTCTCATCAAAAACCTCACAAGACCAATAGTGAATTTTACCTCAAGGTTGTCATCACATAATTGACTTATACTAATTAGATTAGCAACAAGTCCATCAACTAGTAAAACATTTTTCAACCTTGGAAAACCTGGTATATTGAGTGTTCCTCTTCCAATTATCTTGCCTTTAGCACCTCCTCCATATGTCACAAATCCTTCAGCAAGGGATACAAAATTACTCAAATATTCTTTAGTCCCCGTCATGTGGCGAGAACAACCACTATCGAAGTACCAAGAACCTGCAAGGTTAGTTTTCAAGGCAGTAATAACAACATTGCAGACTTCAGAATTTTTGGGAATCCAGATTTTCATTGTTCTTTTCTGACAGCAGTGTTGCGGTGGTGTTAAATGACACCAAAGGTAACACCAGACCACTTGCTCGATCATTTTTTAATGCTCGACAGAAAGGTCTTATGTGTCCAGGTCGAAACAGTAATGACATACATATTTTCTCTTCCTATGACCTGAAGTAGAGGATTTAAAAGACTCTTTTGACTCTTCTTTCACAAAATTGATCTTAGCATGAGAGTCATCAAAAAGGTTTGGAAAAACAGACTCAACAGACTTATTAAATCCAATACCTGACTTGGTAACATTGCATGATCCCATGATCTCATTTACCTTGGTTGAGCTCGAATTCCATTTGGCAAGAATAGACTCAGTCTCATCAAGTTTTGATTGAATCTTGTCAATTTCAACATCTTTCATGGTGAGAGTTTTTTTCCATCTTAGCAAGTGAATCCTTTAGCACATCATTCTCCTTGGAGAGCACTTCCATTTGTTTGCACTGCTTTTTCTATTCCTTGAGTAAGAAATTATAAAGTTTTTGAAGTTCTTCAACAATAACAGCATTGTTCTAATCATCTCCATCTAGAGAATCCGTGTCATCACAACTCACAACATTTAGCAGGTTATATTCGAAAAATTAAACAAATCATACCTCTCTGATGTTGTCTGTGGTGTGATGACATCATCGGCAAACATCGTAGATAACATCGTCGGACTGCTCAAGAATTCCAGCAAAATAATACAATTGACTCTGAATTTCTTGCTCCATCATCATCCTCATCATCACTTAAAGCAACCCAATGGTTTCTTCAGTCCATATCTCCTCAGTGTATTTGCACATGCATTAGCATAATGTCCCATCCCGAACATGCATGACATTGAATGGTATCAAGATGTTTGGATCATCTATTCTATGTTCTGAGGCTAGCTTCTTAGGATGATGTTGAGGCTGAGATGATGATCCAAGTGTTTCCATTGGGGCTGTTCGACAGAGGCATCGTGATGCTCATTTCCTTTGGTACGGGGCTTCTCCTTGTTGAACTTTCTAATCATGAAATTAAACTTCTTAGCTATCATGACCATGTTCTGCCCCTCAGTTATTTCTTCAAGTGGTTCATCATCGTCCTCAGAGTCTTCATCATTTTGAGCTTGCAAGGCAATGGTCTTACTCTTTTGTGTTGCAACTTGTTGACTTTGAAGGTTGAGCTTAAAAATTTGCAAAATACTTTGCAACGTATCGATGTCCATCATAGCAAGATTGTGAGATTCTTCAATGACAGACACCTTGATATTGAATTGCGGTAGAAGAGTACGCATGGCTTTGGAAACTAATTGCTTGTGTCCAATTGGTTCTCCAAGCATTTGGCTTTGATTTGAGATGTCACGAAGTCTCTCAAAGTAGGTGCCAATATCTTCATTCTCCTCCATACGCATGTTCTCAAACTTGGACATTACGCATCTTTGCTTCACGTACACAGCTTGCTCCTTCATAGTGTTTTTGAAGAGTCTCCCAAGCTTCTTTGGCAGTGACACAATTTTGGATCAGTTTGAACACCTTGATATCCACGGCTTCAAAGATAACATTGATTGCCTTCAACTGTCCATTCACTTTGAGCTTTTGGTACAAAGTCACCATCAATCTCCCTTATTGGAGGAGCATAACCTTCCAGCACTACAGTCCAAGCTCTTGCATCAATGGATTTGATCTTGGTACGCACACGGATCTTCCAATACGCATAGTTAGATCCATCAAGAATTGGAATCCTTCCAAAGTTGGGGTTGCACCAATCCATATCTTGCATGGTTACAGATCTGGATCAGCCACTTAGCGTGTCAAGTGGAGGCTCTTGATGCCAATTGAAAGTTTTGCGTGGTCTGTAATCTGCAAGAAAACACAATAAAAACAAAATCAGAGTACACAGTGTTGTCTATGTGTTGACAACATCAGCGTAACATGCAGCGGAATAATAACACAAAGATCAAGAGACAAAGATTTATCCACGAGTATACAAATACTCGTGGACTGCCTTCAGGGCAAAAACTCCTTTATTATATGCTCGTTGCAGTACAAGGAGATAGAGTAATCTCAAGATAAGATTCTCTTTACAAGCATTCAATACGTCTTTTGTAAAGCT